>VCAZ01000095.1:1084469-1191969 GCA_005784505.1 Bagarius yarrelli | reverse complement strand
CTGAAGCCTTGCTCACCAGGGAGTCCTCTCGGTCCCTAACCAGATCAAAGGTCAAAGCTGATGTTAGCAAAACCTCAATTAAAACAGAAAGATTTCTAAAATTATTGTTTATTTTATATCATCTGCTGAGAGAGAATGACCTTATAGGAAATAAACAGGCACATGGAATTAATCAGCTGAGATGTTAGGTGTGCTTTTTTTTTGTGATATTCATCTTTGCACCAGTTTTGGAGGAAGAAGGGGCAATAATTACTCGTTTAGTCTGAATCATTAAATATCAAACAACCTGAAGTTAAATACCCTTTTTCTTAAACAGACCTGCTAAAGTGGTTTTAGACCACAAGGACAAAATATTGAAAAATAAACACTGAATAAAAAAATTATTTTAATATATATAATTTCATTAAGATTATTTTAAAGAGTTTTTAGTGTGACTGACAGGTACAGAGGCCACACCTCCATTAATGTGACTGACAGGTACAGAGGCCATGCCCCCTAGAGTGTGACTGACAGATACCGAGGCCACCCCTCCTTTAATGTGACTGATGGATAAGGAGGCCATGCCTCCTTTAATGTGACTGACAGATAGAGAGGCACCGCCTCCTTCAGTGTGACTGACAGGTACAGAGGCCACACCTCAGTTAATGTGACTGACAGGTACAGAGGCCATGGCCCTAGAGTGTGACTGACAGGTACAGCGGCCACACCTCCTTTATTGTGACTGACAGGTACAGAGGCCACACCTCCTTTATTGTGACTGACAGGTACAGAGGCCACACCTCCTTTTGACAGCTGCAGTTAAACAGCATTTCTCTCTCAAACATGTCCAGACATTATCATGTCTCTGCTTCCCTCTGGTGGCCAATCACATTGATTACACTTTAATTATATTCCTTTGAACATGTATTAGAACCCTAGAGTTCACTTACTGTCTACTACAGTATGGGCTACTGTGACAGTGTAATAGTTAAGATGCACTAAGATTACCATCTCTCCCTGTTTTCCCTGTTCTCCTTTCTCTCCCTTTTCTCCAGGTGCTCCCTGTAATAGAGTACAGAATACACACACACACCACAGATTCACCACTACTCTTATTCCAGTAATGAAAGGATAAATAAGTCTTATGGGGAAAAGAACAGAATCGGACAAAGATAAGATACATTCTAAACATCCAACAGGTTCCAGGTATTAAAAAATATGAGAAATAATATGACGTCTGTACAAAATAAGTAAGTTGTAAATTCTGAAACGTTTTCTGACGTTTTCATTAGATCGAAAACTCCAAATCCTGCAAATGTTCTGAGATTTTAAAGCAAAATACAGAAAGCACTTTAATTTATCCAGAAATCCAGATTAACACTATATGAATATGCATCTCGAACATTCACTACATTTGCATACGGGACTCTGATTGGCTCCAGTATTTATGATGCAATAATGATGTAACAGTTCTGTCTGTGAATAAACATCTGGCGTCAAGTAACACTCAACTTTAACAGCTGGATAAAGAAATTAAATAAAAAGAATGTGTGTGAGAAATAAACATGACTACATACCGGCTCTCCGGGCTCAGGAATCACACTCGCAACCTGTAGACACACACACACACACACACACACACACAAACATTTTTACTTTACTTTTATTATCTTTTTTATTCTTTATATGGTGTGTTTATTTCCTATAACATTTCACTTTTAATAACTTTGCATTCCATTATGTTTGTTTTGATCCATTTTTACAACTTTCTGTCTGCCTGTCTATCTAACTGTCTATCTGTCTCTCTGTCTATCCAACTGCCTGTCTATCTGTCTATTTGTCTGTCAATCTGTATGTCTGCCTGTATTTGTTTATCTAACTTTCTGTCTATTTAACTGTCTGTCTGTCTGTCTATCTGTATGCCTGTCTGTCTGTCTGTCTATTTATATAACTGTCTGTCTGTTCATCTATCTATCTATCTATCTATCTATCTATCTATCTATCTATCTATCTACTAGTCTATCTATGTTAGCTTGCTAGTTGTCTGTCTGTCTGTCTGTCTATCTGTATGTCTGTCATTTATCTACTGTCTGTCTGTTCATCTATCTATCTATCTATCTATCTATCTATCTATCTATCTATCTATCTATCTATTTAGCTTGCTAGTTGTCTGTCTGTCTGTCTGTTCACTCACATCTCCTGGGGTTCCTGGTGCTCCTCTGGGTCCGACTTCTCCCTGTCCGATAGAGAGAATAATCAGTTCACACTGCAGTTGTTTATCATTTTAAACGACTCCTTCATATGATTCGGGAACAACAAGAGTCATTGTGTGGAGCGATTCGTTCTTTTTTTTATTGAGTCTGCAAAATCCTATTATTATTATTATTATTATTATTAATAATATTAATATTATAACTAATATGATGAGTTTCTAGTTTCAAATTGTAACTTCTTATTTCTTATGGTTTATAATTATAAATATGTAAATTTCTTTTATGATGGTTGTCATGTGATGAACGACGACTCGGACGACTCGACTAATCATTTTGCAGAAAGAGTGGGAGATGAACTAATCATTTGGCACAGAAAAAGAGGTGGGGTGAGCTAATCATAGACTAAATGAATTAATTAGTTTTATATTTTGGCTGCATTATAGTTCTGTCATTGTCTAGTGTGATAAACGTTTACATAAGTGGTAGATGTGTGTAGATTTGTGTAGGTGTGGGAATCAACACATAACTTTTAATAACCTCCTGCTAAAACGAACGAAATGACTCGAGAAAAGATTCGTTCATTTTGCTGAATGAGACTCATATTCTAATGCACATGGGTGGAGTTTCCCACAGAGTTAAAACGTTAAAAGTTAAAACAATACCTGAACTGTGTGTGTGTGTGTGTGTGTGTGTGTGTGTGTTTAAGACTAGGATGAAATATGTTTTAAAAAACATAACCGGAGGGTTAAATGAAAGAGTGCAGTGATGATGTGGAAGAAGCTCATTGGAGGACAGAAGATATCATCAGTCAGATTTCCAGAATAAATCAGTGAAGATGCAGCGATAAACTCACCCTGTCTCCTTTCTCTCCCTTCGGCCCGAAGTCACCGTCTTTCCCTCTTTCACCCTGCAAGGAAAAAAAAAAGAGAACCAGTGTAAAGACTGCAGTCCATCCCAGAGAGAGAAAGAGAGAAAGAGAGAGAGACATGAGAACTGTGTAGGATTGATTGAGAGCGGTGTTCCTACCTGCAGTCCTCTTTCACCTCTCGGCCCCATTACACCGGCCTCACCAGGGAGACCTGTCTCACCCTGAGAGAGAGTGAGAGAGAGAGAGAGAGAGAGAGAATGAAAGAAGGAAAGAGAGAAAAAAGTAAGAAATAAAAGACATAAAAGAAATAAGAGACAGAAAAATAAAAGAAAAAAGTGAGATGGCAAGAAAGAAAAATGAAAGAAAAAAGTGAGACAAACAAAAAGAAAAGAGTGAGACAAAGTGAGACAGGAAAAAAAATGAAAGTAAAAAAGTGAGACGAAAATGAAGAAAGAAAGATATTTTATCATCTGAAAAGTGGAAATGTTGTGCAAAAAATATCATTAGTCACTATTGAGAGCTCACCCGGTCTCCTGGAGGTCCTCGGGGTCCTGGAGGTCCATCATCACCCTGAATCATACAGTCAATCAGTATAAACATTAATAAATATTATCCAACCGCAGACTCAAGAACACTAAACTCAGATTCTCAGACAGGAAGTGATGTCACCTTTGGTCCAGGTTTTCCAGGAAATCCATCCAGCCCTGGTTCACCACGAGCTCCCTGAACAACAAAAGCAGAGATAATAAATAATGTAGTAACTACGGAAGCCCATTGGGAAAAAAGATGATTCTGTAAGTCATAATAATAAAAAAAACCTTTTTTTATTTATATTAGTATACTAGTAGTTATATATATATATATATATATATATTATATATATATATATATATATATATATATATATATATATTATATATTAAGGGTTATTAGTGTATTTATATTAGTATATTAGTATATTTACTAATATATACCAGTAGTATAGGCCACTATATAATATAGTGTCATAATTACAAAGTTAAATAATTATAATGAGTAAGTAAGTCATTATTACGAAAAAAAAGCATCTCATTAATATGTAAAAATTTCTTTAAAGTCTTATGAAGTCATTTTTATTTAAAACTGTCCTTATTAAAAGAAAGTAAGTTATTTGTAACAGTTCCGACCTCCCACCACCAGAGGTCACCTTCACTGGAGTAGTAGCTGCACTTCCGCTAGTACTTCCTGTGGCTAGCTTTTATGATCTTTGCTCCGTTTCACTTTCACGTCTTTATCCTCTCCATTTGGATTTGTGTGTTTGGATTTTTACTGCTTTCTGTGTACTGAACGTTGCCTGTGTGTTGACGCTTTTGGATTACTGCAAACTTTAATAAAGTCTAATACTGCAGCATGGATCCCTCTAAGACGTCTTCTTCACCTTATTATTATGACAGACCTTTTTTTTTTCCTTAACTGGGGTGTAAACGGGCTTCTGTCTGAATTTTACTACACAAATAAATCAAATAAATGAATTTTACTCGATTAGTGTGTGAGAAGCAAAAGATAAAAATTTGTACACCTCATTAAAAATGTAACATTTATATATTTAATTACTTTTATTTACTTATTTAATTACGTCATAACACAATTAAACAATTAAAATGTAATAAATATATTAGCATGAATGTAAAAAATAATCAAAAAATCAGTTTGTAAAATTCCTACAAGTAAATTATAATCATCTGTAAATCGTGAACGATTAAATTTGTATGACTTTTGACATTATAGAGGGGGCACTTACTTTCTCACCGTCGTTTCCAGGCTGTCCGTCGATGCCGTCTTTCCCCGGCAGTCCCTTAAAAAACACACCATTGTTTATTTTTTCTTCCGTTTTTGTGTTTTTTACACTGCATCACATCACTGACTTACAGGTTTTCCAGCCTCTCCGTTTTTCCCTGGGAACCCGATTTCTCCTGGTAGTCCCTACCAAAAATGAGAGAAAGTCTGACATCATTTCTGATCCTCATTCATGCTGGAGATCAGTCGAGCCTGTATTTATTTATTATAAAGGTGTAAATATGTTTCATTGTTTTAATTAAACTTACAGGGAGTCCAATCTGACCCGAACTACCGGGAGGTCCAGGGGGGCCTGCGGGGCCCTAATAACTCACACAAACACACACATTTTGGTTAGATTTTAAATTCGATTTAAATAGAAATTTTATAGAATTATCAGCTTGTGTTCTTTTGTTTTTTATAGAAGATCATCAACTTTTTAAATATAAAAATAATTAAATCTCAAAAAAGTTTCCATTTTTAACAAATAATGTTTATACATTCAAACGCCTTTAAATATAAATTTATTATAAAAAAATAATTATTAATAAAGATAATAAAACACCCAAGAAAGTGTTTAAAAATGTTTCTGATCCTAAAATTGGATGTAAAAGTTTTTTAAAGTAAAAAAAAAAACACGTAAGTTTAATGTCAGCGCTGTTTTTAATACCGGCGGACCAGGAAGACCATCAACTCCAGGAAGTCCTTCTTCTCCTTTCTTTCCCTAACAGAGAAGAGAAGAGAGAGAAGAGACAGAAGAGAAGAGAAGAAAGAGAAGAAAGAAGAGAAAGAGAAGAGAGAGAAGAGAAGAGAAGAGAAGAGAAGAGAAGAGAAGAGAAGAGAAGAGAAGAGAAGAGAAGAGAAGAGAAGAGAAGAGAAGCGAGAAGAGAAGAGAAGAGGAAGGGGAAGAGGGGAAAGGGAAAGAAAGGGGGAAAGGGGAAGAAAAACGAAGGAAAGGAAAGGGAAACTCAAAGAAAAAAGAATACAAAACAAAGAGAAAATGGGATGAAAGAGAAAAAGGGAGAACATGCAAAGGTTTAAAATGAAAAAGACAAAAAGATAATACAAAATTAATGCAAAAGCGGGAAATAGAGAAGAGAAGAGAAGAGAAGAGAAGAGAAGAGAAGAGAAGAGAAGAGAAGAGAAGAGAAGAGAAGAGAAGAGAAGAGAAGAGACTTTTAATGTGCTGCCATCTGCTGGACAAATGCAAGTTACATTTTATTTTCAAGGGAGCAAACACACAGATGTGAACACATACACACATTTCAACAAATTCCGTACCCGTTGTCCGATTTCGCCCGGAATTCCTGGCTCTCCAACTGGTCCTGGTGGACCCTGAAAAACACAAGAATATTTAATAATAATAATATCGACGTTTATATTTTATCCATCATATCCACACACACTCACATTTTTAATCTACATCCTGTTACTTTGGAGTGAGTGAGCTATAGGCCACGCCCACATGATTAATCTACATCCTGTTACTTCTAAGTGAATGAGCTATAGGCCACGCCCACATGATTAATCTACATCCTGTTACTTCTAAGTGAATGAGCTATAGGCCACGCCCACATGATTAATCTACATCCTGTTACTTTTGAGTGAGGGAGCTATAGGCCACGCCTACATGATTAATCTACATCCTGTTACTTTTGAGTGAATGAGCTATAGACCACGCCCACATGATTAATCCACATCCTGCTACTTTTGAGTGAGTGAGCTATAGGCCACGCCCACATGATTAATCTACATCCTGTTACTTTTGAGTGAATGAGCTATAGGCCACGCCCACATGATTAATCCACATCCTGTTACTTTTGAGTGAATGAGCTATAGGCCACGCCCATCAGAAACTTACGGGAGGACCAGGAGGTCCGTCTGCTCCAGGAGGACCAGGGGGTCCTGGGATGCCCTGAAGATAAATAACATTTATTTTAACAACTAAAAAAAATCAGAAATAAAGACAATTTATCAATAATTAACATTCAAGTCTCACATGTTCTCCCTTCAGTCCTGCCATTTGCACCTGAAACGATACAACAAAATAATTTTAGTCTCCTGACCATAACTAGGTTTTATTTAAGAATTATTAGTTATAAAGTTCCTTCAAGCTTAAAGTATCCTGGTGAATCGATTCTCACGTATCATTCATCATTCTCGATTCAGTGAATCTTTTAATCAAGACCCAAATTCTCTTTTGTCTTGTTCAGTGAATCAGTGTTTGAATCGGTGAGTCAATGAATCAGAACTATAATTCACTCACCTGTCACAGTGTTTGAGTCAAGAAATTGGTTTGATTTCAAATTATTTTCACTCGAATCAATAAATTTATTTAATCAAGACAGAAATGTAGTCCTGTTTCATTTAGTGAATCACTGTATGACTTGATTCATTAGGCACAATCGCTCTTATTTATCAGGTGACCCTATAAATCAGTAAATCTTTTGTTTAGCCCAGAAAATTAACGAATGACTCAGTGAATAATTTATTTATGAGCCGGATCTCATCAGCTTAATATTAAAATTAGGGATGTAGAGTAATTATTATATTCAGTAAATTAATATATGACTCAGTGAATCATTTACTCATAAACCGAATTCTTTCTCATTTATCAAGTGAAGCTTTGAATCACTGAGTCGTTTACAGTATATGCACATTTATCCCTCTTACATTAAGAAAATCAGTGTGTGACTCAGTAATTTAGGTGTGACTTTGGAATCAGTGAATCATTTGAAATCAGATTTACTCTCCTGTCATTCAGTGAATCAGATCAGTGTTTGTCTCAGGGAATCATATTATTTATGAGCCACAATTTTATTAATCAGGTGAGTCTATTGCACTTAACTTTACTCTCGTTTTAACCAGTGAATTAGTGTATGATTCAGTGAATCGTTTATTAACTGTATGATTCAAATTTCTTGTCATTCATCAGATGAGTCTATGAATCTTTTTGCGATATACTTACTTCTGTTTATGTAATTTTATGTCTGTAAAAACATTTTATTATATATTTTTTTAAACAAATAACAAATATTATTATTATTTATTTATTTATTGCAAATCAGAAAATCACTTAAAGAATGAGTACATAAATAAATGACTCATGAGTGTAGATAATGGAAAAATGACTCACCACATCTCCAGGTATTCCAGCAGGACCTCTTTCACCCTAACACACACACACACACACACACAGTAACAGCTTTGAAAATTTTCAGTTATTTCACCGTATCATTATTCCAACACTGCATATAAACCTGTTCTCTTTTTGTACCTTTTCTCCTTTAAAGCCTTGTGTACCCGGTGCACCAATTAGACCCATCAAACCCTGTTCATTTTTAGGAAAAAACACCATTAATACTGCAGCGATTTTTATTCAGCAGTAAAGAACAGTCGTTTACATGTGCTTTAGTGTCACACCTTCGAAACAAGTCGGAATACTTACATCTATTCCGGGAGATCCAGGTTTTCCAGGAAAACCATCCAATCCTGGGAGACCCTAAAAATAACAAGAATATCATTTAGTCCGTTTAAAAATATTAGCATAAACCTATTTTATTTTATTTTATGTGTAACATATAAACAAGTTGAATCAAATACATTGCAGCAACTATTTCTAAAGACTCGGTCAGGATTGTTGGGTGCGTTGCCCTGTCAGGCCACCGGAGGGCAACAAAGGTTCTTGTTCAGGCTTCAGGTTCTTGTTCATGTTTATGTTCTAGTCATGTCAGGTCAGGTCTGGTCTGGTCTGGTTGTGTTAAGTTTAGTTTTATGTTTTTCAAGTTGTTTGTTTGTTTGTTAATAAACCGCATTTGCATCTGAACTCTGGCGCAACCCTACGACTCGTGACATCATTAAACAGCCAAAAACACAGAATAACAAAAGAAAAATGTAAAAATATTAAATGTAAATAATAGAAATATAGAAGTAAAAAATATAAAATAAGTTTATAAAAGCTAAATGTTAAATTAACTTTGTAATGTTTATAGTTATATGATAATAAAAATAGAAAAAATAGTAATAATGATGATGATAAAGAAAAGTTGATTAAGGGTTTTAAGCACTTTTGCCATTGTTTCCTACAGACGCTGCTGAGATCTTATCTCAGTTTTTAAAAAAAAAAGGTGTGACTATAAATTAATATTAGTAAAATATTGGTTTTTATAGTGTAAATGAAATGTCCGGTGTATCTAAAGTCTGGAAAACAGGGTTTCATTGGTTTGGAGGTGTAAGAAGCTCATCTATATTTCCTGATGACTAAAATTTGTAGATGAAGACGATAATAGAAGGAGGAGACCTTTTGTATAATTTTAAAATAGTTTTGAAGGCACTTTCTTAAGATAACATGTTAAATTTTACACTTGAAGGCATGTTAAAGACCAAGGACACCCGTTAGATCATTTCTTTAAGCAAATATTCCTAGAAAAATGATTGGGATTATAGTTTATATGTAAAAAGAATGAAATAACACTACAAATGTTTATCTGCCGTCTATAACAGCAGGAAGCAGAGAGTAATAAAAGAAGCAGAATAACAGGGACCATCTAAGAAGAAAAACGATGTGTGTAAGCAGTCATGTGCCCACGTCTAAAAGTAAATTCTCACAACTGAAAGCAAAGGAAATCTGCAGATTCCATCAGTGCAGCAGAATCTGTTCGAGTCATCATTGTATTCACACAGGAACACACACTTTACACAAATATGCAGTGTTGTGTGTCCAGTTACACCAGGATATGACAAAAAATCGGATCATACCTGTTCTCCTGCTGTGCCTTTTTCTCCTTTTTTACCCTGATCACCCTGCAAGAGAGAGAGAGAGAGAGAGAGAAAGAAAGAGAGAGAGAGAGAGAGAGGGAGAAAGAGAGAGAGAGAGAGAGAGAGAGAGAGAGAGAGAGAGAGAGAGAGAGAGAGAGAGAGAGAGAGAGAGAGAGAGAGAGGAAGAGAGAGAGAGAGAGAGAGAGAGAGAGAGAGAGAGAGAGAGAGAGAGAGAGAGAGAGAGAGAGAGAGAGAGAGGAGAGAGAAGAGAGAAGTCGAGAGAGGAGAGAGAGAGAGGAGAGAGAGAGAGGGGAAGAGAAGAGAGAGAGAGAGGAGAGAGAGAGAGAGAGGGGAAAGAGGAGGGAGAGAGGGAGGAAGGGAGAGAGAGAAGAGGGAAGGGGAGGAGGCCGAGAGGAAGAGAGAGAGAGAGAGAGAGAGAGAGAAGAGCGAGAGAGAGAGGAGAGAGAGGAGAGAGAGGAGAGAGAGAGAGAGAGAGGAGAGAGAGAGAGAGAGAGGAGAGGAGAAGAGAGAGAGAGAGAGGGGGAAATGAGAGAGAGAGAGAGAGAGAGAGAGAGGAGAGAGAGAGAGAGAGAGAGGAGAGAGATAGAGAGAGAGAGGACAGAGAGAGAGAGAGAGAGAGGAGAGAGAGAGAGAGAGATAGAGAGAGGCGAGAGAGAGAGAGGGAGAGAGCTAGAGAGAGAGAGGAGAGAGAGAGAGAGGAGAGAGAGAGAGAGAGAGAGAGAGAGAGAGAGAGAGAGAGAGAGAGAGAGAGAGAGAGAGAGAGAGAGAGAGAGAGAGAGAGTAGAGAGAGATAGAGAGACACCTCTGAGAGTTACAAATAATTTAATATAAAGAGATTTAGAGAGAGAGATCATCATTTATTTTAGGTGGCATTAACAAAGAAAGGGTCGAGGTACCGGATTATTGTGTGTGAGAGAGGGAATTAAGTGGGTAATGTGAAAAGGGTGCGAGAATTTCCTTAAATCAAGTCCCGATTTAAATCAAAGCATAAACGGACAGGATTGGACATCGGAGAGGAAGAGAGAGAGAGAAGGGAGATAGGAGATAGGAGAGAGGAGAGGAGAGAGACAGGGAGAAAGATTAGGGAAAAGAGAAGAGAGAGGAGGAGTAAGAGGAGAGGAGGAGAGAGGAGAGGGGTGGAGCAAAGAGGGGAGAGGAGGAGAGAGAGGAGAGAGAGGAAAAGAAGAAAGAGAGAAGAGAGGGAGAGAGAGTCGAGAGAGAGAGAGGAAAGAGCGAGAGAGGGAGAGAGATAGAGGGCAGAGAGAGGAGGAAGAGAGAGAGGGGAGAGAGAGAGAGAGAGAGAGAGAGAGAGAGAGAGAGAGAGAGAGAGGAAGAGAGAGAAGCAGAGAAGAGAGAGAGGAGAGAGAGGAAGAGAGAGAGAGGGGTAAAGAGAGAGAGAGAGGGAGAGATGGCAGAGAAGAGATAAGAGAGAGATAAAATGGTCTTATAGAAATTTGGTATGTCCCTTTAAATCAAAGTCCGATAATAAAACATAGCTAACTCATTAATTCATAATTTGTAAATCATGGATCATCAGTGGCAGCTGGTCAATAGGGGGCGCCGGGGCAACATGCCTTCCCCAGAGAAGACACCTACTGAGCATGTTACAATAATATTTTTCAAGATAATTACACATTTAGTCGTAGTATTTCACTGTTAGTCATATTATCATTTATTTTTAAAAAATTAAAATAAAAATCAAAACTGTATTTCGAACATATGTGTGTGTGTGTGTGTGTGTGTGTGTGTGTGTGTGTGTGTGGCGGTGGACAAACATTTAAGTATGTGATTTAATGTGGAAAAGGGTCTAATTGGCTTGTTTTAATTTGTGGACAGGGCACCCCAATCTGAACCCCAAACCCAAATTGTTTTTATATTTTTTGGCCTCATGTTGATTGGCCTCATTTTTGTATCATTCCTCTTCCTGCTCAGCTGGATGTGACGTAAGTTGGGACTTTTACTGTTTTTCCTCTAGTGGACAACATTAGTATTACAGCCTTCATCTTTAAATCTAATTGTTATAAATGACTGAATTTTAAATGGTTATTTTGGTGATTTATTTATTGTTTATAAACACACATTAAACTTACATTTACTGATTTATTCTACATTTATTACATCCTTTAACAGTCAATATTTTTAATATTTTAGCTAGCAGTAACATTACATTGTTTTGAGTCCCGCATTTTTTTTTTATTACCAGCCGCCACTCTGGACAAAACCTCTAATAAAATTATCATTTTATTATCTAAACACCATCAGAACAGAGAACATGGTCTCCTAGAATAATAAAGCAATGACAGGTTAACACCACTACGTAAGTTTACATACAGAAACTCCTTTGGGACCAGGAGATCCGGGGTTTCCCACGTCACCTTGACTTCCCTATGGGAAAATAAGCAAATAAATACAGCATTAAAAAACAGGACTATTAATGATTCCTACCCTGTGCTGAACCTCATCAACGGTGGATTATCTCCTTCCTCTAAAACAATGGTCCTCAACCTCTTTTCCATGAACGTCCCCTATGTCAAGTTAAAACCCCTTATACCCCCCATACCCCTAATCACACCCCGTTTCTAATGACTGACTGGCAGTTATTTTATCATTAGAAAAAGAGAAAATGGAATAAGAAATATTCTTTAAGATTAAAGATCTTAGTTAAAGTGCTGTGCCTGTTGATTTGCTGCTATTTTTAATAGATGGTAATACAATTAAGGGGAATAAAGCCATACTGAGAATAATCTGCGTTATATAGGGTCAAAGTGTAAAAAAAACGGCTAGGGAGTTTCCCAGTACCACCAATTTAGCATTGCTGGGACACTGAGCAAGACCCCTAGCGCTCATCTGCTAAGTACTAAATGTAAATGCAATAAAAAGGGGGAAAAGAAAAGAAAGAGGAAGCAAGGATTATTGGCAAGCAGCGATTAGGGCACTTTTCCCAAGCACTTTTCCACTTGTTCCCTACAGACACATGGCTGCGATATTAAACCACTTACTGTCTTATTACACTACTGTCGAAGTGTAAATAATATTCGGTAACACAAATTGCCCTAATATATATTTGGTTATTTTGTCTAGTTGTGTTTTAAGTTTGTGTCTTTTGCTTTGTTTTAATGTCCCGCTTTGTTGTAGATTTACAGTTAAGACGTCCTTATCCAGATCGATCTACATTTACCTCAAGGGTCCAGTGGTGGCCCATAAGCAACATTGGTGGTTCTGGGATTCAACCTTTTAACCCTCCAATCAGCAGTTTAACACAATAACTACTGAGCTACCACTTCCTATTTCTCCTAGTCGCCTCCATCATCCTGATAGGTTAGCTGTTACTATAGCAACACCATCTTATTAATATTAAACATAGCTGCTGTTACAATCTAATGATCACCTGACCGTCTGACAGCCAATCAGAATCAAGAATGAAATTACACTACTTTTTGCTTTTTTGTGTGTCTCACCCACCTGAGGTCCAAGAGGTCCAGGTACTCCAGGAGCTCCAGGAGAACCAACTTCACCCTATAACACATAGACATGACCTCATGAATAGGATTATGACCCCCGAACCCTCACCCCAACACACACACATACACACTAATGTAACACAATGAATGTTGTTCTGACCTGGTCTCCTTTGTCCCCCCGTTTGCCAGCGAGTCCTGGAAGGCCATCAAACCCCTAAAAACAGCAAGAAGGACTAAAACATCAAACTTACTGTACACACACACATACACACCCACACACACCCACACACACCGTCACACATCTTATTCTATTACAGCTCAGAGCGGTTTCTTACCTTCTGTCCCTTTTCACCTTTGACCCCAAGCTGTCCTTGCTCCCCTTTGTCCCCCTGTGGACAAAGTGGGAACATTAAATAGGTCACTGAAAGTGTCCCTCATGTCATGGTGGGGAACGTGCAGAAGTTTGTGTGTGTTTCTAAGCGTGTTGTGTGTGTGGAGTGTGTCTGAGCATGAGTGTGTGTGTCTGTCTGTGTGTGTTGTGCGTGAGCCTTTGTGTAAAATAAGTAAGTGTGTGTGATTGTGTGTTGTCTCTGTGCGTTTGTATGTGAAAACATCAAATCAGTTTACACACAGAAACATGTCCTGTTAGAAAGCGACACACAACCGACACACAAACAGACAAGGATGATGTCCTTCATTGATGTCATGGCACGTGGCAGGTTGGATGAAAGCATTGAACAGACAGCGTTAAAGGAGTTTGTGTTTCTTAAAAGAACATTTAGAGAACCTCAAACACACCGTTTGAGTCTTCATGCAGTTTATCCAGAAAACTCCTCAAAGTACAACACCAGCACATAAAACGTATAACACACACACACACACACACACTCACACACTCACAAAACTTACAGATGGGTCTAGATTTTTTAGTTTTGTTTAGTTTTGTGTTTTGCTCTGCTTTACTTTGTGTTTTGTTCACTTTGTTGTGTATTGATTGGTTTTGCTTTGTGTTGTGTTGTGTTGTGTTGTGTTATAGGCCTGTTTTGTTTTGTATTTAGTTTTTTTACTGCTTTGCTTTGCTTTAATTCGTCTTGCGTTGCTTAGTTTATTTCAGTTTTGTTGAATTTTGCTTTGCTTTGTTTGGTTTTGTTTTTCTTTTCTTTTCTTTTGCTTTCTTGGTTCTGCTTTGTTTTGTTTAGTTGTGTATTTTTGTTTTTCTCTGCTTTACTTTGTGTTTTGCACAGTTTTGTTTAGTTTGTTGTGGATTGATTGGTTTTGCTTTGCTTTGTTCAGTTTTGTGTTGTTTTGCTTTGCTTTGTTTTGTTTAGTTTTGCTTTTGAATGTTCTCGTTGTTTTGCTTTGTTTTCTTTTGTACAGTTTTGTTTGCTTTGTAATGATTCGTTTTGTTGTTTTTCTAAGCTTCTTATGATGTTGCGTCTCTTTACCTTCGTCTGCTTTGTCTTGTTTCAGTTGCTTTGTTTAGTAAGTGTTGGACTTTTGTTTAATTTGTCTTGTTTAAAAAAACTTTTTTGCCACTTGGTTGTTTCTCAGAGCTGAAATACTTCAAGGTGGTTTTAGTGTATTTCTGGGACAGACCTTTCTGCTCACACCCTGCTCTGTGTGTGTGTGTGTGTGTGGGTGTGTGTGTGTGTGTGTGTTGAATTTTTTATGGTTATCATGTCCGTAATTCTGTGAGTAAAAATAAGCCTGTATAAACTTTCCTTTTCATTTACACATACGCACACACGTACACACACACACACACACACACACACACACACACACACACACACACACACAAATGCAAACACGCAGGACACTGGCATGCCATGCTGTGTTAGATCCACACTGAGGAGTTTGTCTGGTAAATCCATGATCTTACCTTCTCTCCTCTCTCTCCTCTGATAGAGAGAACATTACCCTGCAAATAATCAACCAACACCGATCGATTATTCATCCAGGCAGAGACACAGAGAGAGACAGAGAGACAAGGAAAGAGATAGAGAGAGACAGCGAGAGAGAGAGAGAGAGAGAGAGAGAGAGAGAGAGAGAGAGAGAGAGAGAGAGAGAGAGATAGAAAGAGAGAGAAAAAAAGAGAGAGACAGAGAGACAGAAAGAGAGAGAGAGACAAAGAGAGAGAGAGAGACAGCGAGAGAGAGGAGAGAGAGAGACAAACAGAAAGAGAGAGAGAGAGAGAGAGAGAGAGAGACAAACAGAAAGAGAGAGAGAGAGAGAGAGACAAGGAAAGAGACAGAGAGAGACAGCAAGGGAGAGGGAGAGACAGCAAGAGAGAGAGACAGAGAGAGAAAGAAAGAGAGAGAGAAAGAGAGAGAAAGAGAGAGAAAGAGAGAGAGAAGAAAGAGAGAGAAAGAGAGAGAAAAAAAAGAGCACAAATAGAAAATTACAAACTAAAACTTTTAAATGAAATAATGTTTAAACCAAGAAATTATTATTATTATTATATGAAAATTATATTACTACCATGTTAAATAATTTATTATTCATTTTAAGGGCTGCACCTTTAAACATTACATACTGAAACTTTAAACTTTAAACACACAGCCCCTTTAAACTTTAAACTTTAACACACAACCCTTTAGCCCCTTTAAAACTTTACACACAGCCCCTTTAAACTTTAACCAGCCCTTTACACACAGCGCCCCTTTAAACTTTACACACTGCACCCTTTAAACTTTAAAAACTTTACCACAGCCCCTTTAAAACTTACACACAAGCCCCTTTAAACTTTACAACACACAGCCCCTTTAAACTTTACACACAGGGTTTAACTTTACCACCCTTTAAACTTTACACACAGCCCCTTTAAACTTTACACACAGCCCTTTTAAACTTTACACACAGCCCCTTTAAACTTTACACACAGCCCCTTTAAACTTTACACACTGCCCCTTTAACTTAACTTTACACACAGCCCCTTTAAAACTTTACACACACAGCCCCTTTAAACACTTTACACACAGCCCCTTTAAACTTTACACACAGCCCCTTTACTTTACACACTTTAAACTTTACACACAGCCCCTTTAAACTTTAAACTTTACACACAGCCCCTTTAAAACAGCCCCTTTAAGCCCCTTTACTTTACACACAGCCCCTTTTTAAACTTTACACACACAACACAGCCCCTTTAAACTTTACACACAGCCCCTTTACACACCTTTAAACTTTACACAGCCCCTTTTACTTTACACACTGCCCCTTTTAACCTTTAAAACTTTACAACACAGCCCCTTATAAACTTTACACACCACTGCACCCTTTAAAACTTTACACACAGCCCCTTTAAACTTTACACACAGCCCTTTAAACTTTACACAACTTTACACACAGCTCCTTTAAACTTACCACTGCCCCTTTAAACTTTAAACACACACAGCCCTTTAAACTTGCACACACAGCCCCTTTAAACTTTTACACACAGGGGCCCCTTACACACAGCCCCTTTAAACTTTACACACAGCCCCTTTTAAACTTTACACACAGCCCCTTTAAACTTTACACACACCCCTTTACAACACAGCCCTTTAAACTTTTACACACACAACATGAAACACCCTTTAAACTTTACACACAGCCCCTTTAAACTTTACACACAGCCCCTTTAAACTTTACACACAGCCCCTTTAAACTTTAAAACTTTACAACACACCGCCCTTTACACACACTTTAAAACTTTACACACTGCACCCTTTAACACTTACACACAGCCCCCCTTTAAACTTTACACACACAAACCCCCTTTAAACTTTAAACCACACACCCCTTTAAACTTTACACACAGCCCCTTAAAACTTTACACACAGCCCCTTTAAACTTTACACACAGCCCCTTTAAACTTTACACACAGCCCCTTTAAACTTTAACACACCTCTTCATTATCCTAATTAAAATTACTAGGTAGACTCTTAGCGCTAACGCAACAAAGGTCACATGAATCATTAAGAAATCACTTTTTCCTACAGGTTCTCCTTTCTGCCCTTTGGGTCCGTGCGGTCCTGAAGAACCCTGAAGACCCGGATCTCCCTGTGGATGTAGAGTTTAGAGGACAGAGTTGAAGAGAAACCTGAGGAACAGCAAGCACAAGATATAACCCACAAACTCCTGTAAAATATCAGCTGAAATTAGAGTGACCTTTTCACCCTTAGGTCCTTGGGCACCAGGCAGACCTGTCTCACCCTGTAGGTAATGAGAAAAAAAAGAGAGAGAGACAGCAAAGAGCGATAGAAGAAAGAGAAGCAGATGAGAAATTGGCATCCAACCGCACACTGTAATATTTACATCTTCTCATTTTCATTTTTCTCTGTTTATATGTTTAGCTCTGATCCGGTTGACCTTTGACCCCCTAGGCCTTAGGGTCTTACCCGCTCCCCTGCGGTGCATGAGCAGTTGACGGTGTGTTCTCCACTCTTCTGCTCTCCACTCGTAGCAGGCGGAGTCGGGATTAAAATAGGGGTGGGTTCAGTCACCACCTGTTTAGGGCACTGAAAAGAAGAGAGGAGAGAGGACATGTTATTAGGACATATTGTTTTTGTTATTGTTTTGTTCTCAGTGTTTTCATGTGTGTCTTATGTCCCCATTAATCTGTGTGTGTATATATATTTCCCTGTCTGTCTTTCCTCCCTTGTCTTGCATTAATGTTATATGGCTGATGCTGTTGACTAACAGTCTTCCTCGTCTAAGATATCTCTTTCTATTATGCTAAATGCTAATGCTAACTGTTAATGCTACCAGCTAATGCTAATCGCTAAGTCTTCATGCCTATCGCTTAGTTAGATATTGTCTCCGCTTTGTTTCCGAGTCTAGCGCACGAGTTTCCGTTTCTTTTGCTGTGTTTTGTTTATCTGTATAAGAAAAGTTACTGTTGCATCCGATCTCCTCCGCCCGTCTGCTCCCTTTCACCACCACCAGTACGTGACATGTCATCCTGTGAATTACATCTAATAATTGATTTCCATGTGGTCAAAAAAGGGTGGAAAACTTGTGGGAAGTTTATGAATGACACTTGGAAAATGTTAAATGTTTGTAAAGTGTGAATATTTAAGAAAGCCGAACGTTTATTAGCTGATCGTAAACTGATCATATGAGAAACCGAACTCTGGAAAAGTTCAGTAAAAGTTCAGACGAGCCGATATTTTATTTATTTATGAAGTTATAGAAATTTTACACTTTTATCCACTAAATGAGTAAATTTGATGCCTGCTGCAGAACATTTAGCAAATAATTAAGTTAGCTCTGTAAGATGATAAGCTATAAGGGGATGTAAAGATAGACAGAGTCTCTCAGACGTAAAGATAGACAGTCTCTCAGATGTGAAGATGGACAGTCTCTGAAACATAAAAATGGACAGAGTCTCTCAGAAGTAAAGATGGACAAAGTCTCTTAGAAGTAAAGATGGACAAAGTCTCTCAGACGTAAAGATGGACAGAGTCTCTCAGAAGTAAAGATGGACAAAGTCTCTCAGACATAAAGATGGACAGAGTCTCTCAGAAGTGAAGATGGACAAGTCTCTCAGAAGTAAAGATCTAAACAAAGTCTCTTAGAAGTAAAGATGGACAAAGTCTCTCAGTAAGATGGACAGAGTCTCAGACGTAAAGATGGAACAAAGTCTCTCAGAGTAAAGACTCTCTCAGACGTAAAGATGGACAATCTCAGATGTAAAGATGGACAAAGTCTCTCAGACATAAAGATGGACAGAGTCTCTCAGAAGTGAAAATGGACAAAGTCTCTCTGAAACTCTGTGAAGAGCCTAAAAAGACTGTTCCTCAGTGTCAAATTACAAATCTCATCATCTACAGTACATACCATCATCAGAGGATTCAGAGAAACTGGAGAAAACGTATTTTAAAACCTCTTCATCGATGCTGATCGTTTAGGAATCTTTACCTTTAATGAACTGTTCTTTCAAAATCTGATCATTAAAGAAACTTATTTTATAAAAGAATCATGTAAAAAACACACTGATTTTAGTAGCTGATCATTTTAGGGGGAAAAAAATCTGTTTTAGTAACTGTTCAATCTTCTTTTGGAGGCTGTTCATTTAAAAGAATTTCTTTCTTTTTGGTAGCTGATAATTTAAAGAACTTTAATAAATAAAGCTGATCGTTTGGAATCTGTTTGTCTGATCTGATTATTATCAATTAGTTGCTGATGTTTAGAAAGTTGATTTACAGGAAAGAAACATTTATGATGCTCATCATCTACAAGTTGATCATTAATCGCAGGGGTGTCCAATCTCGGTCCTGGAGGGCCGGTGTCCCGGGCCGGTTTACCTCAAACACACCTGAACCAACTAATCAAGGTGTTGCTAGGTTTACTTTAAACCTACAGGTAGGTGTGTTATGGCAATTTGAACCTAAACTCTGCAGGACACCGACTATGGACACCCCTGATTAAGAAGGTCTCGCATCCTGAACAAATTGGATCACTCTGAAGTTGTTTACATTTTTTTGCTGTGTGTTTGTGGGTTTGTGTGTTTGTGTGTGTGTGTGTGTGTGTGTGTGAGAGAGAAAAAAAGAGAGACACTTACAATGCCTCCAGGTAGGTCGCAGCAGGTCTCCTGCTCTGCTTGTTTGGAGTCACAGTAGATTACCATCCTCTGAAGGTCAAACTGTGGAGGATGATTCAAGAAATGAATCGAGCTGCTGATTGGTTTAAAATCAATGACTAATCGGTCACTGACTAGTGTTTTCTCAGTGACTCACGTCGATGGGGACGCTGTCGTAAAGTCTCTTGCCGATGACGGTTTTACCCTGGATGTCAATGTCCTCTCTGTCTTCGATTGGTAGGGTCTGGATGTGTTTGCAGTCCAGGTAAAGAGAGACGGATTTGGCGTGGACACTCAGCCCGATCTTGTGCCAGTTTCTGTCGAACAGGTTCTCCACATCCGGACTGCGGAACACGGCGCGGACGGCGTCTTTGGTCAGACCTACGGCGTTGTACTCCACCGCTTTATTCTCTCCATCCAGACGGATAGAAACCTGCAGGAATAATAAAGAATGGAAGACTACACTTCATTTATAAAACTGATTATTTACGCAAAGCTGTTTATAAGCTGATTAAAAGAAACCTCCATCATTTGAGAAGTGATGATTTAACTGATCATTTAAAAAGCCGATTATTTAAGAAGCTGATCTACTGAGCTGATCATGTATGGAGCTGATCATTTATAAGGCTGATCTATGAAACTGATCATTTGAGACTGATCGTTTACAAAGCTGATTATTTATGGAGCTGATCTACTGAGCTGATTATTTATGGAGCTGATCTATGAAACTGATAATTGATGGAACTGATCATTTATAAAGCTGATCACTTATGAAGCTAATTTAGTAAGCTGATCATTTAAGAAGCTGATCTACTGAGATGATCATGTATGGAGCTAATCATTTATAAAACTGATCATTTATTAAACTGATTGTTTATAAAGCTGAACATTTATAAAGCTGATCTATTATGGAGTTGGTCTACTGAGCTGATCATTTATGAAGCTGATCATTTATAAAGTTGATCTATTAAGCTAATCATTGAGGAACCTGTTAATTTAAAGATTAATAATTTATAAGATCGGTCATTTGGAAACGTTAATCATTTGAGAAGCTACTCATTAAAGAAGTTAATCATTAAAAAGCTGATCATTAAAGAAATTTGATATATAAGTAGCTGATATTTTACTACATAGTACAAGTGCTCATTTAAGACTATTTAGGAACTATTTATTTTTAGGAAGCTGCTTATTTAATTATTTGGAAAGCAGGTCATATGAGAAGCTGATCATTTACTAATTATCTGGTTCCACACTGTGCTTCACTGACCTGAGGGATGCCGTACTTGTCATAGACCTGCCACAGGTACCAGTCCTCCCTCCTGGATGTCTTTCTGAATTTAAACGTGGTGACGAAAGCGTATTCATCTGGGAGACCTTGTGGAAAGACGTTCCTGTAACAGACAGTAGGAATCATTTTACAAGCTGATAATTTTATATGATATTTTCAGGTTTTCATAATTTTTGAATGTGATTAAAAGTTGCTTAAAAACACTTCTGGAAAATGTATAGATTTTTAAAAAAAATTTTAAAAATAATGTTAATAATTCGGCTGTATTTGTTTAGAAACAGATGAATGTTTGGATGGAGTAAATGAGCATAGATAAATGGATGGATAATGGTGTGAATGGATGGATGGATTCTAGGATGGATAGATGAATGAATAGATGAATGGATGAAGGGAGGGAGGAAGAGAGGGAAAGATGGATAAATGGATGGATGGATGGATGGATGGATGGATGGATGATGGATAGATGGATTCATGGATGGATAGATGGAGTGAATGCATGGAATAAGTAAATGGATGGATGGATGGGTGGATGGATAATTGCTTGGATAGATGTATGGATAGATTGATGGATGTATGGATAGATGAATGAAGTAATTGAATAGATTAAGTGAGTGGATGGATAAAGTGAGTGTAATAGATGGATGGATAAACGGATAAACAGATGGATGGATGGATGGATGGATGGATGGATGGATTTATAGCTGGATCAGTAGAGTGAAAAGATGGATGGATAGATGGATGGATCGATAGATCAATGGATCGGTGGATGGATGAATGGAGTGATAGACGTACAAATGAATGGATGAATGAATGAAATAATACAAATAAAATTGACATTTAAAAGTCACTAATTTACTAATAACACCATCACTGTTTTTATCCTGTTGAAGCATCATTAGAGAAACCTGAGCTATTACCTTGTCATGCCATCAGAGGGCAGTCTTACCCATTTTCTTTTCTTTTCTTTTCTTTTCTTTTGTGTGTGTAGTAAAGGTAAATGTGAGTGCTAGATGAGATAAACTAACATATGAGCATGTGCTCGGATTGCTCTATAGCGTTTGAACCATCTACAGACCAGACTCACCACCTATGAGTTTAATTTGACATCCAGTACAGTAGGTGGCGATAATGGGCTGATAAGTTGATGGGTTTATAAGTTGGAAGTGTGTTGTGTGTTTGTCTTGTGTTCACTTCCCTCTTGTCATTTATAAAAGATTTAAATAATGTGTGTGATGTCGTGTTACAGCTTCTCATCAGTGCAGGAGCCCAAAAAGCACAGATGGTTCATCAGTGTGTTACTCACTCGGTCTGCTGCACTATAGGCATCGTCCCCAGTCTCACATAGGAACTTTGTCCTGGTTCTGACTTTTCTCCCAGAACATCTCGCACATTAAAATACTCCATCAGGTCAAAGCCTGCAATTGACACCAGATCATCATCAGTACATAACCTTCACATTTCATCCAAATAATCCTTAGTTGTTTCGGTTTATGGCCACTAGTAGGCGATAGTGAGTCGAAACATTTATACAGTAGAAAACAAACCTAAACAAATAGATTCATAAACAAGAAGTTGGTTATTCGTGCTTTTCTTTTTACAAAAGAGACAATAAAACATTTTAACAGCAAAAAGAGATTCAATTCATATAAAATAATCCAAAATCAAAAATTGACTGCAAATACATGAACAATACATGAACAATGATTCGGACATGAACAATGATTCAGTGCTGAGAAATCGAACTGAGAGTGATTCCTGTGAACAATTTACACTAAAAAAATACTGCTAATAAATTAATTGTTTAATGTATAGTTCTGATATTGTATCTACACACCATGACTAAAGATTTAATGCTAATGAAATATGATTCACTGCAAATGATTCGTTCAAATAGATTTATAATAATTGGATTTACATATAAAAATGAAAATGATTCACGCATGCAAACATTTTACAAATGAAAAACTATGTCGGCCTGTGCTGTGTTGTAGTGGGTTTAGGCATTTTCCGGTCCCACTCCCCCACGCCCCCCCCGACCCCCCTCACACACACACACACACACACAACACACACACACCTACCCTATTTCATTCCTCTGTCCTATTAATAAAGGCAAAAAATGCCTCAAAAATAACTCAAAAAAGAAAACCAAGTTCTGTTAATTAAAATTATTCATTAAAAATGATTTCCTGTTAATGAAAATGATTCACTTGAAAATGATTCATGCATTAAAATATTCACTTATAATCAAATGAATCTATTTAAATGATATACACATCAAAAATGATCTTTAATAAAAATAATTCAATAATAATGTTGCCCACAAAAATGATTCACACGAGAATCATTCATTGCTAATGAAAACGATTCACTAAAAATGATTTACTGCTAAGAAAAATGATTGAATGAAAATGAGATACTGCAAAGAAAATGATTATTCGTGAATAAATTATTTGTACATTAAAATGGTTCCCCCCCTCATGAAAGTGATTTAATAAAAATGTTTCAAACTAAAATTATTCATGCATGAGAATTAATTAGATTAACTGCTACTGAGAATGATTCACGTCCAATAAAAATGATTCAATAGAAATGGCTCACACATGAGAAAGATTCATGTCTAATGAAAATGATTCACGTCTAATGAAAATGATTCAATACAAATGGATCACACATGAGAAAGATTACCTGCTACTGAAAATGATTCAAATCTAATAAAAATGATTCAATGCAAATGGCTCACACATAAAAAAACTAACTGCTACTGAAAATGATTCACGTCTAATGAAAATGATTCACACATGGAAATAATTCAGTCTATTTTTGTATTTGTTTGTGGTTTTGGTTTTAATTTTTTTTTTGCTGTGTTATTATTTATTAACAGATTAATTTTTATACCATCATAGGTCACACTGTTAGTTGGTCGAAGTCACGTTCGTATTAGCAGATGAGCCCCGAATGTTGGTACTGATTCGTTCCTGAGTAACTCTTCTAGTTAGCAGCTGGAAGATTAGCATTAAAGCTGAACTGTTTGAACTTACGCTGACTCTTATACACACTCTCTATTCTAGATATCAGTCACACCGAGTTCATGTGTGTGTTTACTGTATCCGGTTTTAGATCTCAGCCCCTAATTACCCCTGTGTTTACTCAGTGCGTCACATCTGTAGCTAGTACACATAAAAGTGCACTCACTGGGCCAGATGTGACAAGTGTGTCATTTGGTGTTCTCATAGAATTTAGTGTGTGTGTGATTTGTGATGTGGTTCGTCTCAACCAACCACCAAATAACAGTGACAAAAAGTCAACACCCCTGTACACAACACATACGTAACCATGGCAACAGATCGTTAAAACTAATAATTAGTTTACTGTAAATGAGTCACATTTTATTATAAATGATTATAAACGAATCATACATGATTCACTATTAATGATCAAACATTAAAGAAGTCATCCTTACAGGATTCACACATGAAAAATGAATCATTTGAAATGAAAATGATTCACTTTAAGTGATTCACAGAAGAAATTTAATCACTAAAGATAAAAAATGATTCACTGTGAATTATTTCCATATCAAAAGATTCACTGCAAATGATTTTTCCACACTGCATTGTCTCCCAGTGAGACACCGCATTGATTTTAAAATACTACTTTTAACCTATAAAGCTCTAAATGGTCTCGCGCCGCAGGACCTAAGCGAACTTCTAGTGTCTTACGTTCCGCCACGCCTACTTCCATCAAAGGATGCAGGCTGCCTGTCAGTACCGCGTATTATAAAAACTACAGCAGGGGGCGGAGCCTTTTCTTACAGAGCCCCAATGCTATGGAATAGCCTCCCTATGAATGTTCGAGAATCAGACACAGTCTCACTGATGGGTGTTGAGTATTATGGGATGTTAGATGTCTTATTGATCACGGTGTTGATGATGAGAGCGGCTGGTTGCTTAACATATCAGGGAGCCCTCATGTCTGTGTTTCCCTCTGGTTCTCCTTTAGTTATGCTGACCTAGTTAGTCTCACCGGAGTCCCAGCTTTACTCTACATTATTCACTTAATCACTCCAAACCGTGTGATTACAATGTCACTTAACTGCTTTCCTTCTTTTTTGTCTTCCTCTCTCTCTCTCTCTGTCACTGTTGAGTTACATATGCCACAACGGAGCTGGCGGTGATCCAGACCCCACCTACACCCCGGACCTGTTGGACCCTTCCCTGTGACCTGCTCCAGTGCAACACCAGAGTGACCAAGGACGTCCCACTCCGCCATAAAGACGTTCCAGCTGTTCTTTAAGGACTTATGATTTAAGTTGCTCACACACACACACAGTGTAACCACTTAATTCCTGCTACCTGTTTTTCACCCAAATGAGGATGGGTTCTCTGTTGAGTCTGGTTCCTCTCAAGGTTTCTTCCTATTTCCATGTCAGGGGTTTTTTTTTTTGCCACCGTCGCCCCCGGCTTGCTCAAAGCTGCTTTGTGACAATCACCATTGTAAAAAGCGCAAAACAAATAATACTGAATTGAATTGAACTGAATTTAAATGTAAAATAAATCAACTGTTATTAATTCATTCCTAAAAGCAATTTACTCCAAACAAAACAATTCACTGCACCTGATTTGAACTACAAAATCAATCACTACTTATATGAATGTGACACTGATTCGATTCAGTGGCCACATGATACAATACAAAATGATTCAGTGTGACTACTAATGATTCCCTGCTATAGAAATTGATTCATTGCTAATAATCAGTGCACATGCTAGTTTGAGAGATGTGAAAATGATTCAAACTAAAAATGATTCACAATGCAAGATTTACAGAGTTAATTGATTTATTTTAAATGATTCAAACATAGAAATGACTCATTGTCAATGACTCATACTTGAAAAGTATTTTTGTGACTATTGCTGGCTATATGTGTGTGTGTGTGTGTGTGTGTATGTATATGTGTGTGTGTGTGTGTGTGTATCTATGTAAAAAAGCTTAAGAACAGGTGGCCACACACTCCGAAACAGATCCTGTTCTTCATCAGAGACGAAATCTAAAATATCCTGAAAGCCGTCTGACTCCCACACCAACATTCCTTTCTACAGAAACACCTCCTGCTTTCGTCTGCTGTTTTACTCCAGTGAGAGTCGTGCAGTTACACAAACATTCAACAAACAAATGCCATGCAAACAAAAAACTCTATAAGAGTCGATGTGTTTGTGTGATTGTGACAGTCCAACCACAAAAGAATCCCAGAGGAACAATTAATGAACACAGCACAACTTCTTATAAATGATCTCAAATCAGTTTAAATGGTTAACAAAAGATTCTAAAAATAATTAATAAAGAGAAGATAATTGCTGGAAAAAGACTAAAAAAGAAGAAAAATGTATTTGTGTATGATTCACACATGAAAATGATTCACTTTACATTAAATAGATTCACATGAGTGATTCACACATAATGATTTACTTTATATAAAAATGATTCACTTGAGTGATTCACACATAAAAATGATTTGCTTTGTATAAATGATTTATGTAAGTGATTCACACAATGATTCACTTTATATAAAAAAATATTCACATGAGTGATTCACACATAAAATGGTTTACTTTTTAATGATTTACTTTGTATATGATTTGTGTAAGTGATTCACACATTAAAATGATTCACATAAGTGATTCAATCATTAAAACGGTTCACTGTTTGTTAAATTTAACAAACCTTAATAAAAAAATTTTATTCTCCAAAAATGTTTCTGCATTTCTTTTTTAAAAAAATTATATGTCGCCCCCCCACCTTAATTAGGTTGCCATATAGATGTACACACACACACACATTAAACATTATTAAAAATATAAATTACTTCTTTTTTTAGACTTATTTACAAATTTCTGCATCACATGACCTCTCGGAATGTTGGGGGCGGGGCTCACGAGTGAATGGATATGAAACTGATGCCTTTTTTTTATTTACCATGATTATTATTTTAATAATAAATTAACAGTAAAGCATTTTACATTTGAGAAAGCAGACAATTTCACATTCTTTCAGCTTCACTCTCTAATTCCCATGCTTTGTGTGTGTGTGTGTGTGTGTGTGTGTGTGTGTGTGTGTGCCAGGCTTTCTCCCTGAAGCTTTACTACGAGCCTGTAATTAGAAAGGCAAAGCCAAGTGTATAATCATTTCTCTTACAGAAAGCTATTTTAGACTCAGTGTGTGTGTGTGTGTGTCTGTGTGTCTGAGAGAGAGACACCGAGCAGAATGCAGATGTCTGAGAAACGAAACATGGACCCAAGCAAGGACTTTAATGACACGCTCCTCTCATCCACATCTGTTCATATCAGACCACAGGGCCAAATCTGCCTACGTCTATCCTCACACACACACATCCACACAGAAAGAGAGAGAGAGAGAGAAAGAGAGAGAGAGATAAAGAAAGAGACAATAGCTGTGGGCATTCAGTATGTGTGTTATACAACTCTGGGGTGCCCTTTTTTATTCACACATCTTATTATATAATATCAGATAATAAATCATTTTGTCTAGTGCCATTTTAGAAAACTGATGTGAACCAGGAAGTTGATTAATCTTTTTAAACAGTATCATTGTATTCATTTAGCAACGTTTCTGCTTTTATTTTTTAACATTAATAGTTTTTATTTTAAAGGTAATGAATGAAATCGTTTTTTCCTCTAGCTTCCTCCAGCTGCACTGTGATTGGCTAATTAAAGACGAATCAGTAACTAATTGTTTAGTTTTATTAGGAGTAAAAGGATTAAACCTATTCAGCATTTTTCCCTGGGCTTTGGTCCAACAGTGGCAGTTTGATGGTTCTCGAATTAAAACCCACAACCTTCTAAGACTAATTCAATTTATCCACTGATCTAGCGCCGCCCAGGTGGTACAGCATGACGGTGGTACAGTAATCAGCAGGACCCGGAGACAACTGCTCATCTACTCACCTGCTGTTTGTTTGCTTGGTTTTATTCGATTATTTTTTTCTGAAACCGCAACGTGATTTACACAATAATTATATGTAAATCCACAAAAAGAAAAAGCTGTAAATGTTTAATTGGTGGTGGGAGGGGGGTTGCTGTAATTTAACTTAGGACTAGTACTACTGATAACACTGCGTTTCCTCTAACAGCTTGTTTACAGACTCATTTTTTTCTCCTTTAGAACTAAACAATCTTTAGATACAAAACTAAATTTTATATACAACCTTCATAACTAATTCAAACTTCTTAACTTTCCATACAGCCTTAAACCTTTCATTTAACTTTATAAATGCTCCTATAAAAAACTTTTGTGTTAAATTTTTAAATCCTCCTTTGCTCAAATAAAGTGTGGTGTCCCCCAAGGATTAATACTGGGTCCAGCCTTATTTTCTATTTATATGTTTTCTTTGGTTGATATCCATTAGAAACATAATGTGTATGATCGTATGTATGATGATGATGGCTCACTGCCTGGTCTGTCTATAAAAATGGGGGATCATTTGGCCTTACAGTCTCTATGTGTGTGTTCAATGATTGGATGGCAGTTTAAGTTTTTAAGTTCTACATCCTCTTTGCTGACTCTGAAACTAATTAATCAATTGGGTACTTGCGAAAGAGGTAGTGCAGTGGTTAACTACTTTTAGTTTGACTACCAACTTGAGGACATGGGTTTGATTCCCGGCTCCACCAAGCCATCACTGCTGGGCCCCCTGAACAAGGCCCTTAACCCCCAATTGTTATTGTATAACAAGGAATATTGTATGTCGCTCTGGATAAGGACGTCTGCCAAAAGCTGCAAATGTAAATGTCCTTTATATAAGGTACATAATTCTGCATCAGCCTTTTAATTCATCTTGAAAGTTTGATAAGAATATCAGTTCTGTGGTTAGGGGTGTTTTTTTTCAAATAAAGTACAGTATATAGCAAAATGTAAACATTTTTTGAATTTATTGAACTAGGGCGTTTCTCGTGCATCGATTTCATGCCTGCAGCTGGTTCAAAACCAAAACTCAAAATTAGTCTATTTGTAAGTTTAACACCATCATTAGCAGTGCTTCATTAGCTTCCAGTTAAATTTAGAATTCAGTACAAATTGAGATTATTTCTTTTTTAAGGGGTTAAATGGTCTGGCACCATGTTCCCAAATCTCGATTCAAATCAAAACGAGACCCGGACCTTTTCTGTTGAGAGTTTTACCTCTCCATGTTAGATCTTGTGTCAATCTTGATTAACTTTTATTCCGTTCTATCTTTATTCTCCTGAGTTGCATTGGAGTTAATTGTAATCTATTGTATGTAATTTGGTGATGCAGTACCTTTGATATGTAAAGCACTTTTGCCAACGTCTGTAGTTAAGATTCATTCATCTTCTATACCCACTTATTCTCTAATTCGGGTTCACAGGGATCTATCCCAGCCGTCTCTGAAAGGGCAAAAAACAGGAGTGGGATGCCCTGGACAGGGCGCCAGTCCATCACAGCGCCACACACACACTCACACTCACTCCTATGGACAATTTAGAATCACCAATCAATCTAACATCAACTCTGCTTATAGAAAATTCATAATGTCTCATTCAACCTTCATAAAATTTTGTTCAGCTTTAATAACTTTTTGAACCTCCATAACTTCATATTTAACTATCTTAGCCTTCATTAAAGCTCCAAAACCTATTTTTTTGTAACTTCTCGTACCACCTTTATAACTTTTAATTCAACCTTCATAACCCTCAGTCTACCTTCACAATGTCTTATACAACCTTCATAACTTTAGTTTCAACCTTCATAATCTTTATTTAACCTTTAGAACTTTTCATGCAACCTTCATAACCTTTATTAAACAGTTATAACTTATACAACTCTTATAACTTTTTATACAACCTTCACATTGATCAACAATGATAACTTATATAAAATTCATAACCCTTTATTCAACCTATACCTTACACAGCCTTTATAGCCTTTAATCAACCTTCACAACTTTTCATAAAACCTTCATAACTTTCCATGCAACCTTCATAACCCTTTATTCAACCTTCATAACTTATTACACAACCTTAATAAGCTTTTATAACCTTTTATAAACTTACATAGCGTTTTCAGACCTTTTTCATCTATCTTATCCTAAAATCTATAAACTGAAACTCCAGCTAATTTTTTGATACTTTAGATGATTGGAATGTATTTGAGTGGTAACTGATTCTTTCTTTTGACTCTCGGTGGTAAAGCGAGTGCAGTCCTGCAATCTCACTGCAGTGTATTTTCCCCAGTTATAAAGCTGCTGTGTTCTGCCCCCGAGCTCAGATCCTATGGTCCGAGTGGTCTCATTTCTCCTGTCTGTTTCTCAGCAGGTCTGTTTTTCAGCTCAGGCGTGTGGGAGGCAGACAGGAACTCGGGCTCCCTGAAGAAATCCTGACAGGAAAACTGCAGCGTGATGAAGACGCTTTCAGCTACAATCTTAAAGATTTTACATTTATTCTCAACTGAAACTATTTCAACCACATACAGTCGATTAACCTTCAACCAAGAAACCCAGCAGTGAAGAACAGCGTGTGTAAAGCGGTAAATGTAAAGCATGATAAACATGTCCCGTCCCAACTATTCTGAGATCTGCAGCAGGCATCGAATATGTAATGAGCTCATTTAATAGATAAAAGTGTAAAATTTCTCAGTTTAATCGTTTTTTGTGATCTATTGGGAATAAAATATCAACTCATTTGATTTTAAAGTCTTTTAGTTTTAATTTTATTCAATTAAAAAAGGCAGAAAATGTAAAGCAGGGGATGTGAAGTAAAGTGAGCAATTGACGGTTAGGGGCCTTACTTAGGGGCCCAGCAGTGGTAACTTGGTGGTACTGGGAATCAAACCCACAATCTCCGGGCTAACAGTCCAACATCTGGACCTCTACGTTACCAGCTTAATAAATATATATTTATTCCCACTTAATTTCAAGTGTATCATGTGTATATATAAAACGATAGATCAAAAGTGGTAGCTGTAAATCAGTAACGGATGTAATGCAATGAATGTGAAACGTCAGATGTAAAGTCTTAAATATCAGGTAGGAAATGTACAGCGATTAATGTAAAATCTGAATAAAATAGAGAATGTAATGCGGTGAATGTAAATTGGTGGATGTAAAGTAGAAAATGTAAAGTTTAGGATGTAAATTGGAGTAAAAAGGCAACTATGAATCAGCGAACATAAAGTGGAGAAAATGCTAAGTGTAAGCGGATGATGTAAAGTGTAAAGTGGTGGATGTATATCAGTGATAGATGTGAAGCAGTGAATGTGAAATGGATGTAAAGTGATGGAAATGAAATAGAGGTTGTAATGTGGTAAATGTAAAGCATATGGATGTAAAGTGGTGGATATTTAGTAGAAAGGGTATAGTTCTAGATGTAACACAACAGAAAATACAAATTGGAGGATGTAAAATAAAACGTAAAGCTGTGAACAAGGGGGAAATTTTGCTGTGTGTAAAGTGGTGGAAATCGAATAGAGGATGTAAAGCGATGGATGTAAATTAGTGGAAATTAAGTAAAAATGTAAAGTGACAGATGTAAAGCAGCTCATATAAAGTGAAGAAAGCAGTGGATGGAAAGTGATTTAATATAAAGTGGAGAAAGTCCTGAGTGTAAAGCAGCTATATGTAAAATAGTGGAAATAAAATGAAAGAAGGAAAGCGAAGGGTTGTAAAGTGGTGGATGTAATATAAAGTAAAGGGTGTAAAGTGTAAAATAAAGTGGTGGGTGTAAAGTGGTGGATGTAAAGTAAAGCAGTGGATGTAAAGTGTTAAGTAAAGCAGTAGGTGTAAAAAGTAGGTGCAGTAGGTGATGGTTGTAAAGTGTAAAATGAAATAGTGAATGTAAAGTAAATTGGTGGATGTAAAGTAAAGCGGTGGGTGTAAAGTAAAGCGGTGGGTGTAAAGTAAAGCGGTGGGTGTAAAGTAAAGCGGTGAAAATAAAATACAAGCATTGACGTGGTAAATGTAAAGCACTGGATGTAAAATGGATCTAAAGTGGTGGATATTTAATCAAAAATGTGTAGTAACAGATGTAAAGCAGTTCATATAAAAGTGAGGGGAAGTGCTGGATGTAAAGTAAAGCGGTGGGTGTAAAGTGTAAAGTAAAGTGGTGGGGCTAAAGTAAATGGTGGATGTGAAGTAAGCAGTGGATGTAAAGTAAAGCGGTGACTGATCTTTCTGGTACCAGTCCAACACCTTAACCACTAAGCCACCACTTCCGGGTGCTTATATAACCTTGATGTCCAGACGTCTTCAAACTCTTTAAAAAGAAGGGGACATGATACACTGGGATAAACATGTACCGTCCCAACTACCTGCAGCAGGTATCAAATTTTTATTGAGATCATTTAATGAATAAAAGTGTAAAATTCCTCAGTTTAATCATTTGTTATGTTTTTTGTGATCTATTGGGAATAAAATATCGACTCATAGTTTTAATTTTATTTTTGAAGAGTAAGACGGAAGTGTGGACTCACCTGGAACTTCCTGTAGTCCTGCGCTGGTGCTGTTGGGCTTGAAGCGTTCCGCTTGCACCTTCATGTTGGGGCAGAGCACATCTGTACAGGGGTGGAGACATAAACTGTTAGCATGTACTAATAAACACAATCCGGACGTTTCTACACATCATTTATTTCTTTAAGCAAGTGGACCTGAGAGAGAACATCTGTATTTTATACCACAGAATACTACAGTATTACAGTATTGCCATTAGGTTTCTATAGCAACAGCCTGTCAGCCTGTCACATGATCTTTTACATGGACTCGAACCCATTGATATTTTTGGATTCTGTTACTTATTTATTAAATCTTTAAAAAAAGCTGAAACCCTCCACTTTTTGGTGGAACCGTCGCTCCAGCTGGGTGATGAGCTTTATCCTGTGTGTGATTATTTATGATTGCAGGTTGTTTTACAGCGCTGACCTCACGCCAACGCCCGTTGCGCTGACAGTCCTGCTCTTACACAGAGCCATGGAGGTGCTGACAGGACGGCAAGGCGACACCGGTGCACTCGGTTTACTTTGGCACACACACACACACACACACACACACACACTGAGAAGCTGCTATTTGTGTTCACTCTAATGCTTAGAAAGAAGGTTTATAACTGGAAGGCGGGTGTGGAATGTTCCGGGCTTTAATTCTGACATTTCAGACATTTTTACTTTATCTGACATGTTGGGAAAGATAATAACAGCTAAATTAGCCAGCTAGCATCGTGACTTAAAAGTGTAGACTGAATTAAGCTAAAAGATCAGCAACTAATTTTAACCCGAATTAAAATAAAAACCTTAAACGCTGAAAATTTCATAGAAACACATCGCACGTGTAAATATGAGAAAACAGTCTAAAAAAATGTTACAAATGTTACCAAATAAAAAGAAATTAATATTAATGCACTTAATGGTGGGAAACCAAATCAATTATATCAATTAAAAAAATCCCAATTCTAAATACTGTTAAATGAGGTTTATTGGGGTTGTATATAAAAAAGTAAAGAGAGGAAGAAAAAAAGAAATGAAGAAAAATAAGGAAGGAAGGAAAAAAGAGAAAGAAAGACAAAAGAAAAGAAAGAAAAAAAGACAGAAGTAAGGGGGGAAAAAAAGAAGAATAAATTTAAATGGAACAGTCTGTGCTGTGGGAAGATGTCTCACACCTGCAATTTTATTCACTATTTTCTAAATAAAATAAATGAATAAAAAAAATTCTTTGTTATTATAAAAGTCTGAATCTTGCAGTTTTGTGATAAAAGTCAGTGGTGTGTGTGTGTGTGTGTGTACGCGTGTGTGTGTGTGGTTAAGGTGAAGTCATGCTTGAGTGTGTGTGTTAATGCTTTAAAATGCACATGCAAAATGTTGGAATTCCTTGTCCTTCTACTCTACACACACACACACACACACACACACACACGCCCTAAGCACCGCGCCCCATTGAGTGGCTGACAATCATGTGGAATCAGAGACTCTGTAATTTTCTTTAATGGCGTCTATAAAAAGCAGTTTTCTACATTTCCAGGCTGAAACTCCGCATCAGTTCCCACTTTTTCCTCCCGACGCTCTGGGAAACTCCCGATAACCCATCAGTACCTGCTTACTTACAACTAACCTCATTAACTGATTCTACACTCACACTGCTCTGTGTGTGTGGTGTGTGTGTGTGTGTGTGTGTGTCTGGGGGGGGGTCCTGGATTCATTTAAATAAAGGGTCAGACCTAAAAAATAGGTCTGACCCTTCTGACCTATTTTTTAACAGAACAATACAATTTATTATACATCTATAAAGAATCTGCCAGTTATAGAAAGAAAGAAAGAAAGAAAGAAAGAAAGAAAAAAAAAAAAAAAAAAAAAAAATAGACGCAAATAGAAAAAGTGAATCGAATCGAATCGAATAACAAATAGAGAATAGACGAAAGAAAAGAAAAGAAAAGAAAAGAAAAAGAAAGAAAAGAAAAAAGAGCAAAAAAAAAAGAAAAAATCAAAAGAAAACAAAAGAAAAGAAAAGAAAAGAAAAGAAAAAGAAAGAAAAGAAAAGAAAAGAAAAGAAAAGCAAGATGGAAAAGGAAATCGAGAAAGAATAAAAAATAGAAAGAAAGAAAACTAAAGAAGGAAAGGAAGAAAGAACGGGAGGAAGGAAAAAGAAAGAGAGAAAGAAATGGACACAAAAAAATATAGAAGAAATAAAGAAAAGAAAGGAAAAATGATAAAAACAGTTGATTTAACAAAAGATAAAATGAATTGGGCTTAATAACGAATCCACCGGCTGACTCAAGATCAGCGATAACGTAGCGGCAATTACGCAAACAAACATGGCCGTCCATGATATCCATCCACCATCCAACAATAACCAAAGCGCAAAAGTAATGGCACCCTGTATAAGAGTGAGAGAGTGTCACTGCGGTGGCCAAGCTGCATAAACACTTAAGCTTTTTTTTATGAGTGTGTGTGTGTGTGTGTGTGTGTTGGGGGGGGGGGGCAAACCTCTCAAAGGGAAAGATTTTAATCGAAACCGTCCTGTGGTGATTGTCAGACTAACAGCTGGCTAATTGAATACAGATTTAGGGAAGCCCGTCTCCTCCTACAGCTGCTTGATGTTGGATGAATTTAGCAGCGTATCGGATGTGATTAGAGACTTGTAGCTCTGTGGCTAAGGGTGGACCACTGTCCATAATCACAACCTGACAGAATCGCATGAGAAAAAGCTTCTGTCGAGGAAAAAGGATGAAAGCACAAACACTGACCGCTTTACACAGGCTTTAAAAGTCATATTATTATGGAAGGTTGACCGATTAGTTGGCAATCATAAACAGTTACCTGATATCAGCAATAATCTCAACCGATATTTTTATTTCCGATATTACCATTTTGCTCTTTAAATAAGTTCGACATTAAGTGTTTGAAAATAAAAGCAAAAAGTACAAGACTTTATAATATATAAATAAACTCTTCTTCAATTTAATGTAAATATGCAAATAAATGTGAGTGGATTAAAGATATTGTACAGATTGGTGGATTCATCCAGGCAGTTGTTGAGCAGTTGAGGGTTAAGGGCCTTGCTTAAGGGCCCAGCAGTGACATCTAAGTGGTGTTGTTTGCCCTGGCAGGTATATATGCCAGAAATGTAAATGTATTCCAGTAGTTACAGAATATTGACTGTTAGTCAGCATCTTTTATTAGAGCAGCCAGAGTCGATTTCAATTCATTACTTTAATTGTGTATTTGTTAAGCAGTAAAGTATCGGCATGGCGATCCGTTTCCATGGCGACACAGTGTTTCCTTAGCTTTATAGCTACTCAGTTATTAGAATTTTCGATGAATGTATATGATAATTAAGTGAATTTCCATGAGCTGGACATGTTTTTGGGTGGAACCACTAGCAGGATTTCTACATTAAAGTATAACTAATTACACAGCAGGACTCATAACTTACAGCTTATGGAAGTCGAAGATGCAGATTAAAAGGTGCAAACACGCCACACCGAAGCTCAGCTCGGGACATTAGAGCTGTAATTTACAGAGCAAAAAATAGCGGTGGTCGCGAGCGTGCCATGCTTTCTTTCCACAGGTATTCTTAGACGTAAGTGCGGCATGGGGAGGGAACCTGCTTATCCTCCAGCTGGACAGCATGAAGAACCGGAGGCTGTGAGGGACAATGCGAAGAACCTAAGCTGACAGTCTGAGATACACTCATGTTTGGCAGAAGGATATTCGATGATCTGAACAGTTGGTTGATTTTTTTTACAAAATGGAATCAGTTTAGTTTCTAAAATTGACTTTATATTTTAAGTAGAAACCTCAAAAATCTCTTTTTTTAAGAAAAGTAGATGATTTGGTGTTCAGAGAAGATGATGTGAAAATCCAATTCTTTAATATTGGGGGGGGGGGGACCAGAAAAACTGTTTCTACTCATTTATATACATTTTTCAGGGACTCATAAATGCCTTTTTTCAGCCTAATTTACAATAAATATTTATTTTTTTCACCAAAATGTAACATTTTTTATAGATTTTTGGATTTGCTTATAAGTGTTTTTTAATGTATGTTAAATAATATTGATAATTTTTTGCAGTTTTGACAAATATCAAATATTTCCAGCATATATATATTTTTACTTTATTTTTTATAATTTAAATATTTTTCATATTTTTTTTTTCTTCATATTAATACGGAATATATTTTCTTAATAGTTAGCATAAACTGTATTTTTGATATTTATTAGCATTTATCTCTTGATTTCTGGTTCTCTAAACTATAATTTCTGAAAACTTTATATTATTTTATTCTATACATATATAGATAAAACATACATTGTATAATTTTATTATAGAGATTCGGCTGCTTATAAATCTTAAATCTCTGAGACTCTAAATTGTAGGTAAAACACACACACACACACAGACACACAGACACACACTCACAGAACTGCGTTTGCACTGAAAAAGCTGCCTCTGGTTCCATGCCTGATCTTTACTTCTCAGAGAACTGCATGCTTTAATCTTTATATCCATGGAATTCAGCACAAGTGGTAGCTTGTTGGTTGTAATGTCTATCTCCGTCGATACCACATATCATTTAAAGTGTATATATACACATACAAAAGAAACAATCTGTGACAGCTGAGGTCCCAGTTTTGCTCTCGACACTAAGGTCACAAACCACGAAAATGTCTTGTCAAAAAAAACCTCCGGGTTCCAGCCAACTGTTTACATTTCTGGCATTTGGTAGACGCCCTTAACTAAAGCAACTTACACTCTTACAGAATGAAGCAGTCGAGGGTTAAAGGCCTGGCTCAGGAACCCAGCAGTGGCACCTTGAATTGTTAGCGGGATCTGGGTACAAGCCCACCACTGCCAAGCTGCCATTGTTGGCCTTTAAGCAAAGCCGTTTAACCCTTTCCTGCTCCAAGGGTGCTGTATCCTGACCGACCCACTGATCCCCCATGTGAATTTGTGCAGTAATGTATATGTGACAAATAGACTTACTTATGGGAATGGTTGTGGGTTTCAATCCCGGGAATAGTTTTTTCAAGGGTAAAACATTTAGCCTTCAAAATGATAAATGGTGGCCAATCCCTCAACTAGCGAAACACATATTCTGTAGTTCAAGGCTGTATGTTTAGTTGCAGACATGACAAATGAAAATTTGGAATTTGCAGAGAAGATATGTGTAATTTTAGCAGTTACGGTTTAAAAGCTCAGTGGCAGTTCAGTGGTGCTAGGAACTAAACCAATGATCTTCTGATTAGCAAACACCTTGACCACTAAGCTACCATTTCTTCAACCCTAACCAGTGCTGGACAAACAATGCCAGCAAAAGAAATGCTGCTGTTTATTTAATGATAAAATAGAGTTTTGGTTTTTTTGTTCTCCATTAAAATGTTTAATTTATAGAAAATGTAAATGAACATTTGGTTACTTACTCTCACATAGTCTTCTCCTCAGCCTGCCTCGAATTCTGTCAATGGCATCAAAATCCGTCACATGGAAGACATGAGCGTTTTTAGGTTCGGCCGCGATCTCCTCCAACTCCTCCTTTAGCGCCTCGCCGATTCCCACAGCAAACATCCTAATCCCAGCCCTGGCCGCCGCAACCGAGGGTTCCAGAACGTAATCCTGACTCCGACCGTCTGTTAGCAAAATGGCCACTTTCTGGATGCCCCTGGCAGCAGGTCTGGCTCCTGTCTGGACGGTGAAGATGTTGGTAGTGGTATAACTGATAGCCTCTCCAGTTTTGGTGTTGCCACCCAGGTAGCGGATATTCTTGGCTGCCTTTTTAACATCTTCAAGAGTTTTGTACCGGGCTAAGTTGAACTCGATGGTGGGACGATCACTGTAGCGAACCACTGCCACGCGAGTTTTATCCTCACCAACGTCAAATGACTCCACCAAGTTGGCAACCCACTGGCGGATCTTCTCAAAGTTTTCTTTGCCGACGCTCGATGAGGTGTCGAGGATGAACACCAGGTCATAATGGACATTTTTACAGCCTGTTAAGAAAGGATATATTTAAAGGTGGAATACAGCAAATCATATCCATTTTTGTTTGGGCTTTAAAATCACTGTGGATGTCTGGGATTATGAATTCAAGCAGACTGGCTTTTTAGTAACCTAAGTTGGCCTATTACTATACAAACCCACACTGTGGTTTCTGGCCAAGTAAAAAAGCTTTGTTCAAATGCTAAACCCATTCAGTTAAGCAGACCAGCATGCAAGGCAACTTTCTGTTTTCTCAGATAGAAATTACGTACATATTTTGTTTCCCCAGATGTTCTCAAGCTCTTTCTCCTATAATATAAAATTCTTTTAAAGTCAGCAGAAAAACTTACCAGCCCTCTGACCATTGACCCCATCACCATACAAGGTCAAGGCAAGAATGGTCAAGACTAGCGATATTCTGCCCCAAGTTCGTGTCTTCATGTCTTCCTCTGGTTGATTCTTCTTTACGCTTGCACGTTAAGCAATGATGATTATCAAACTTCTGCCTGCAAGCAGAGCATGTGAAGCAGTTCAGTCATGACTTTTCCAGAGAATTTGCTAAGAAGAACAAATGAATCTTGTAAGCAAAGGATTGATGAATAACACAGATGTACAGCACAGGATTTATTATGGCTGTAATTGGAAAATGTCTGGCTAACACAACTGAACAAGACTTACACAAGGTGAACAAGGTGACCTAAACCACAATGTTGAGCCCTAAAATGGATTGCAAAATATTTACCCCCTTGAGAAAATGTTTGGCGGCTTCTGCATGCTGTTTTTGGTAACATGTGGTAAAGTCTGTATTTCTAAGTTGTTTATGGAACTGGCATTTGGCAGATGTTCTTATCCAAAACGATTCACATTTATCCCATATTTTAAAACCAACTTAGCCTTTGTGAGTTAAGGTCTATGCTCAAAGCCCCAGCAATGGTAGCTTGGTGATGCTGGTGATAAAGCTACTGATCTTATTATCAGCAGTCTAACACCTTAAACACTATGCTACTACCAAAACCAGATGAAACTAAGATATGAATAAGCTTAAAAGTCCTTCAAAGACTTAATAGTTAATCTGGATGGACTAATAACAAGCCTAGTTGCCAAATTTTCCACTAAATTTGGAAATACAATATGAAATAATATGCGAGAACATACAAAAATGCTATGTGACTGCTAATTGGAAGATTGGGTATCAATTCCCACCACCACCAAGCTTCCAGTGATGGGCCCCTGAGCATGGCCCCTAACCCGTAATATCTCAGTTGTATAAAAGACATAAATGTAAGTCGCTATGGATAAGGGCGTCTTCCAAATGCTGTGGATGTAATTATAGGTGGGACCCCTTTTCCGCTTGTACATAACTTTATTTGTATGTTGTAGCTTTGCAAAAAAGTAAATAATGTTGATAGGGGTTGAATACTAATGCAAGCCACCACACCTTTATTTAGAATCTGCTAGAAAATTCTTCCAGAAATTACTTCAGTTTGTCTTTAGCTTCTTCTTATGTCTTGATACAGAATGTATGCTGGTGCTAATACAGTTTGACAAAGCAGTTAGTAAAGTAGCAACAGTCTACCGATTGACCTGTACCTCCACCCACTGAGTCTGACACAAATGATGTGATTAAAATGATGATGGATTAAAGGTGACTCAGAGGCTACTGGAGGGTCATATCATTAAAAAGATCTTTATAAAGCACCGAAAGAACATCCCAGAGCTTGTGGTCATAAATATTTATTCGTAAAAACATTTAATGGTCAAAATGTCCATAAATCAGTAGAAAAAAAGTAATTAATAACAGGCTTCCTACTTGAAATTCCCATCAGGCTTTAATGACATTTTACTTTTAAAAGATTTGACAGATGCCCTCAGTCAGCATGAGTTACAGAAGTGCTTTGTCCTCCATCTAAAACATCTCCTCATGCTACGTCAGAGCCTAGAGATACTATCAAGCTAAACCCCTGTGAGACCAGGGTTCTGTTGAGGGGACATTTGAGATGTCTTTCAGAAGAATAAATGAGGGGGAAAATGTTATTTAACCTTGGAATGGTGTTTGTTCTTTAAGTCTTTCAGAAAAGTTGGACATTTGGGCCGTTTTTACACACAACAGTGTCCAGAGTTGGTAAAACAAATAATGTAAATAACAGTTCTGTTGTTAAAAAGTACCAAAGAAAAAGAAGAGTAAGAAAGAGAAAGTCTGGTTTGAATTTGGTGCCTCAAATATACACTTTTTACAAATGTGGTAGCTCCCCTTTTGGTAGCTCAGTGGTTAAGGTGTTGACCTAGTGACGGGAATATCCTGGGTATAATTCCCGGCACCACCAAACTGCCACTGCTGGGCCCCTGGGGAAGGCCCCTAACTACCACCTGCTCGGTTGGATAAATGAGATAAAGGTAGGTCACCATGGATCTGCCAAATTTTAGAAATTTAAATGTAAATTAATCCAGCCCTAATCATTGGAAGTCCAGGGAAAGAAACTTACAACCATTCCCATAAATGAGTTAGTCAGTTTTTATTTACAGCATTTAGCAGGCGTTCTTATTCAGAGCAACTTGCATTTATCTCTTCTATACAACTGAGCAATTGGAGGTTAAGGGCCTTGCTCAGGGGCCCATAGCAGTGTCTTGGTGGTGCTGGGAACCAAATCCCAATATTTTTGGTATCAGTCCAACACCTTAACCACTAAGCCACCACTCCCCCTATTTGTCACATTTACATTACTGCACTTCAGAGTGGTTCCATGGTGCCCATGGTGCAGGGAGGTTAAGATCATTGCTTAAGGGCCCAGAAATGGCTGTCTGGCCATGAAGACATTGTGCTACATTCAAGTAAAGTTTAATAAAGAATAAAGAAACAAGATCAGCATTCCTACTTGGGAACCTTGGGCAGTTTACTCAACACCTGAACTCCAACTCACCTGAACTCAAACACACCTCAACTGAACTTTAACACAAATAAACTTTAACACAAATAAAATCTAACACACCTGAACTGTAACATACCTGAAGGCCAACTCATCTGAACCCTAACTCACCTAAACTGTAACATACCTGAACTCTAACACTCCTAAACTTAAAGTACCTGAACTCAAACAAGCCTGAACTCAAACTCACCTGAATTCTAACTTATCTGAACTCTAACTCAAGCTTACCTGAACTCAAACTTACCTGAACTCTAACTTAAGCTTACCTGAACTCAAATTAACCTGAACTCTAACTTAAGCTTATCTGAACTCATACTTACCTGAACTCAGATATACTTGAACTCAGATATACCTGAACTCTAACACTCCTAAACTTAAACTTACCTGAACTCAAACAAGCCTGAACTCAAACTCACCTGAATTCTAACTTATCTGAACTCTAACTCAAGCTTACCTGAACTCAAACTTACCTGAACTCTAACTTAAGCTTACCTGAACTCAAATTAACCTGAACTCTAACTTAAGCTTATCTGAACTCATACTTACCTGAACTCAGATATACCTGAACTCAGATATACCTGAACTCTAACATACCTGAACGCCAACTCATCTGAATGCCACTTACCTAAACTGTAACATACCTGAACTCAAACTCACCTGAACTCAAAACTCAAACCCTGAACTCAACCTGAACTCACTCAAACCGCTCTGAACTCAAACTCACCTGAACTCTGAACGCTGAACTCTCAATTAACTCACCTGAACTCAAACTTACCTTAACTCAAACTCACCTGAACTCTAACTCAAACTCACCTGAACTCTAACTCAAACTTACCTGAACTCAAACTCACCTCAATTAAAACAAGCCTGAACTTAAACTTACCTGAACTCTAACTCAAGCTTACCTGAACTCAAACTTACCTGAACTCTAACTCAAGCTAACCTGAACTCTAACTAACCTGAACTCTAACTTAAGCTTATCTGAACTCAAACTTACCTGAACTCAAATATACCTGAACTCTAACACCCCTGAACTCTAACATACCTGAACGCCAACTCACCTGAACTCAAACAAGCCTGAACTCAAACACACCTGAACTCTAAACTCACCTGAACTCTAACTCAAACTCACCTGAACTCAAACTTACCTGAACTTAAACTCACCTAAACCCTAAACTTACTCAAACTCACCGAACTTACAAACTCAAACCTGAACTTAAACAAACTCAAACTCACCTGAACACTAGCTCAATCTTACCTGAGCTCAAACCCACCTGAACGCCAACTCAAGCTTACCTGAACTCTAACTCACATGAACTAACAGTATTTTGGTCAACATTGAATCACTGAAAGACTTCATCTATAATCACCTGATACACTTACACAGCTGCCCTACTAGCGGAGCTACAGTTTTGCATAATGACAATGAAGTGGAAATGTTGTTTTATTAAGTGTGAACTGATCCAGTGTGTGAGAGTAAATCCACAGGCTGTAATTATCACCTCTTCCATTCCTGCTGTAATAATTCTCACTAACGAGCGCTGGATTTTTCCCGCAAGTCAAAATCATGTGTTTTATTTCCTTATTATAATTAAGAGCAGTTTAAATGATCACAGAGACAAAAGAAAAAAAACACTTCAGGAAAACAAACTCTTTCTGTGGTCAGTTAAATAAACACCCGGTCCTGTTTCGGTCTCGGTTAAGAGCACTAAATTTATACAGAGTGAACACCGACTCACAGTAGAGTTATTCACACTGCACTCATTTCTGATTTTAATGCTGGAAGCTTTTGAACCTCCACCAGACCTTAGAGAGGTAGACCAGCAAACACAGCTAGAAAGAACCGGAGCTCGAATAGACCTGGAAGTCTTTCCATACTTCAACACTTCAGTCTCAGGAGGGAACAGCAGAAGAGGGCTTAGATATCAAACCAAAAAAAAAGCACCATTGTGTCCTCTAACACATAAAACACCCCCCCCACACACACACACACACTGTTATATAAACCAACCTGCTCACATGTAAACTGTAGAAGAGTGTCATTAATAACTACAAGTCAAATATCTAAAAATTAATCATGTAAAAATTATTTGTAAATCGTTTTGATGAATAATGTAAAAACTCATTTTGTGGGGAAAAAAGAAGTGTGTAAAGATGTAAGTGCACAATGTGTAAAAAAATGGGAAAAATATTATGGTTTAAAAAAATCGTCATACAAATTAATTAATTTGTTTGTTTTTAAAAGCAAAAGATTCATATTTTGTTTTCAAAAAGTTACAAATGACTCACGTTAAAAAAATTATAATTTGCATTGAAAAGTTACAATTATATGTTTAAAAAACAAAAATAATCATTTTTAAAAAGAAGTAAAAACAAATTTTTGAATTAATACATAATTATATTAAAAAGTTGCATTTATCATTATTTACAAAAAGTGAGTAATGTATGTGAAAAAATCTTTTTGTAAATAAGAGAATAATTAGTTCAAAATTTGTAAATAAAAAAAGAAATGACGTTCATGTTAAAACTAGTTATTTTCTATAAGAGAAAAATCATATCGTTTTTGCAATTTTTTATATTTAAAAAATGTAGACAAAATGTATGCAAAGATTCGTGTAAAAATCCAGTGCTAAATTACATGCAAAATTATTGTGTAATAATTGTATAATAACTGTGTAATAACTGTGTAATAATTGTATCATAACTCTGTAATAACTGTGTAATAATTGTGTAATAAAAATACATGAGTCATAAACCCAGTGACTGTGGAAAAAGGGTAAACATGAGATTACAGTGATTTTTGTGATTTAAGGCATTCTGGTCTGTAGTATATTAGATTGAGATGATTGAATGGATACTGAATGGTTCTTCATGCTGGTGAGTTCAGACCGGATCTCTGTGAACACACCAGAGTCTCACTAAGGAGACAGAACTAAACAAAAAAAAACCTGGAAAGGATCATCCTGGGAGTCAAGTGTAGATGAGAAAACCAGACGCTTTGCTCCTGAGCAGTTCCTGATATCTCCATCACAGCCCCTGCTCAGACCAAGAACCGGAACGCCAGCTTGTTATCGTAAAGAGACTTTCTGAATAAGTTCTGCTTTTGTTGTTTTTACAAAACATCTTCATACAAGTTTTTAGGGTTTAAAGAGACAGACTGGAGGACACTTTCTTAAGAATGATAAACGAGAAAAAGCTTTAATGTAGAAGATGGATTCTTGTAAAGCTTCTTATTCTTTAGTAAGTGTTTTTCTTCTCGAAACTGAATTGAATTCTCTCAGACAGGCGAACTTCTTCAAGTTCAGGTTCTGATAGGTTCTTTAAGAGATCCCAAACTCAGTGAATAAAGTATGCTTAATGCTTCTTAAATGATCTTAGCTCTTGAAGAAACTCTTCTTGGAACTTTTAAAGCAAAACCCAGCAAGGTAAAGTTCCACTAAACCCTTTACTAATCCTTTAAAGGGTCAAACAAATGCTAGAACACAGTATTTCTGTTGTCTATAAATAACCACAGAAAATTCCAACTTCTTGAAAAATAAAGGTGATTATTTGTCATAGTAAAAGTTTCTTCGTATATCCCATCTTGCTCAAGGACCCAACAGTGGTGGACTGGCAGCAATGGGGCTTAAACTCACGTCCTTCAGAGTGCTATAGATAGATGATATCAACAGTTCTACCCAGAACCATGTTTTAAAAAGAGAAATCTACTTATCTACTTAAATCTACTTAAAAAGTTCTTTACATACCTAAATATTCTTAGAGTACGTTGGAGATATATACAGTATATAAAAAAAGAGTGATTTAAAGAAAGAGAGTAATAATTTAATAGGGAAAAATAGATTTTATAGAGAATTTAAAGCAATGTTTATTTTTATATTTATTTTGTTTTCTCAAAATCTGTTTTGTCTGTAAATAAAAAAATAATCAATAACTTAGCGATTGATGCTACATTCGTCCAGGCTACCATGAGGAATCTTCTCTTTTTTCTACGCCTAAAGAAATCATTGATTAGCCGACGTTTGCATAAGATGTGGAGGACCTTTTCTGCGTAAGCGGACATTAGAAAAATTAGATATAGTCACAAAATCGGAACTGGACATTAAGATCTGCAGTGTAAATACAGCCTTTCAGGTGCTAGATGGAACCTGTTACTCTATAAACTTGCAATCTCAGCAAAAAAGAACGTTTAAGTGTTCTATTGTTGTTCTTTGAGAAAAACTGTTTAAAATTGTAATATTGTGAGGTTTTTTTATACACTGTTTCCTCTAGAGAAACAAACTGTAGAACACTTTAAGCTTCCGAAGATCTCATACAGTAACTGTGCACGTTCTCCAGTTTGTGTTGGCAGGAACCCTAAATGACTCTGTGTCTTTAAGAGTTTTAGGTACTCTAATGATCTTATTGTGTTACAGACATAACCTAGAGAACATTTCCCAGGTTCTTCAGTTGTTGTTGGAAGATTTAAGAATTTGTAACATGCTGAAGCTTGAACTTGTTCCAGAACTTTGTAAGATTGCTGGCAAATGCTAGACGATCCAAAGAGTAAAATAAAAACACCACAATTTCTAGAGAACTACGTGAGGTTTTGGAAGGTTCCACAGCACATACAATTCAATATCAGGGTTCCTTCAGAGACACCAACTACAGAACACACAGTGTCTATACAGTATATTTAAAAAGATAGTTCATCCTTACCTTGTGTGTAATCACAGCTGAATAAAGAACCCCAAACGGCTCTCACACACACACCCTCACACACTGTCACACACTCTTAAACTTCCATGCATCCTTATCTCCTGATGCTCAACCTGTACAGGTGTTAAAATCCCTCTTACACACCCAGAGACACACTGAGAGAGGGAACGTAATCCACAGTCGTGTGTGTAATGAGAGGTGATGGAGTGTGTGTGTGTGTGTGTGTGGAAGAGAGAGAGAGAGAGAGAGAGACAGACTCTGTGTGACTGTGCAGGGGCGTGGGGGGTGGAACCTGTGTTCAGAGGATAAGGTTACAGTGGGGACGAAGTGGCTGGACGAAGAACCTCGCAACAAAAAAGGGGCCTAACCGACTCGGCCAATTATAGAGCCAGATTCCTGGATATTTTTGTCCTTCTTCATCTCTCACTCGCTTTCTCACTCTTTTACTCTTTTACTATCTACATAGGAGGATAACACGCAATTATCTGGGCTCCCCTATTCTGTGTGTGGGGGGGTCAATTTCTCAGATTTAACAAAGAAAAAATTTGAGATATAAATTGTTATAAACACCCTGAACCCCCCCCCCCACACACACACACACACACACACAAACAAACACACACACACACACACACACACAAACAACACACACACAAAACCCGATGTATTAAAAATAAAAAATTCTATAACTATTAAATATGGTTTGTAAAATATCTAAATAAAAACAACGAACAAAAGAAAAAAACTTTTTGAAAAAAATAATATCCATATTTTTGATTTTGTATAATGATTTTATATAATTAAAAAAAAAAAAAAATGTCTTATGTGTAAAAAAATAATAATAATAATAATAATTATGGACAGAAAAGATTTTTGATTTCCAGCACCCCCAAGTTGCCACTGTTGGGCCCCTGAGCATGGCCCTTAACCCCCAATTGCTCAGTTGGATAATTAAAAAAAGTAAGTTGCTCTGGATAAAGAAGTCCGCCGAACACTGTAAATATTAAGTCATTCATTTATTCATTTATCTTCTAGACCCGCTTATTCCCTAATTTAGGGTCATGGGGATCTGAAAGGGTGAAAGGCCGGAGGGGGACATCCCGGACCATCACAGGGCCACACATGCACACACCACACACACACACACACACACACACTAAATGTAAACATATAAATATATAATAAAGAAACAAAAAACTTATATTTAACAAAACAAACAAAAGAAATAAGTATATAAATAAATGTAGGAAAGTGGTAGCTTGGTGGTTAAGGTTTTGGACTGCTAATCAGAAGGTGGTAAGTTCAATTTCAGCACCACCAAGCAGCCAATGCTGGGCCCCTGAGCAAGGCCCTTAACCATCTATCTGCTCAAATGGATAAAATGAGATCTGGATGTTGCTCTGGATAAGGATGTCTGCCAAATACCAGAGATGTAAATAAATAAATAAATAAATAACATTTTTGAAATAATCTTGTGATGTAATAATGTAATAATGTAAAGATGTAATAATAGTTTTAGATTTGTTTGTTTGTTCTGCAGTTTATAGATCCAAGCGTTCACCTTGACTATAATAATAAAAGACTTCCAAATTTCTCTTTCTGTCTCCAAGGTGCTGTGAGCTCATGTGCAGTTCCTGGAATGTCCACCAGGGCTGAAACCCGTTACATCAGGGTCAATAGTTATAGTTAAAGGAAGCGGTCACCTTTTCTATCTGTCTTTTTTACTTCCTGTATGTATTTTTTTACATGTTGACTGTATTGCTTAATTTAATTGGGTTGCCATTTCCCCTGTTATCCTATAATATATGCTTTTTCCTAAGACAGTTTGGAAGCAGGATCTGAGAAAAGCACAACCCAGTTCTCATTTGGGTTCCTTAACATTGTCTCAGTTTAACCTGCACACTCCTCTCACAAAGAAACCTTTCAGCATTAACAACATTAATATAACAGATAGAAACAATAGTTCCCCTTCAGGAACTCGATGTAATCCAACCAATCAGAATGCATTACATCACGGGGTTGATGCTATTGACCAGGAACTAATGCTTTATAAAACACAAGCAGCTGTGTATCTCCATAAGCTCTTTTTTCTGTGTGTGTGTTTGTGGTGTGTGTGAGAAAACAAAAAATATGGCAAATTGAAAGTTTAAAATAACAACTGAAAAAGAAAATAGGCAGAATTTAAGTGGTGTGTTTATCCATTCCAGCGATGCATTTCAGGCATGGATACACGCTCGCAGTGTGTTAGAGGCCTGGGAGTGGAGCATGAGCTAATCAGTGGGCAGGGACCCACTACTGTAGTATTAAGGTTTCTTCGAGACACAAGGAGGCTGAGGCCTGCACAGCAACCGAGGTTTCTGTCATGGGACCTGGCTATAGTGTTGGGAAGACTGCTGGAGGAGGCAACACACAGACACCTAACAATGAAAACGGTGTTCCTACTGGTCATTTTCTTCATCAAGAGGATTGGCAACCTACCATGAACTTTGCTCCAGACAAGGTAAAGGACTTTCCCCACAGCCCAAGTACGTGCCTAAAGTGCCAACGGTGGTGCCAGATCCCATTGAGCTGCAGGCCTTCTGTCCTCTTTCAATCAGGGACCAGAAAAGGCCTTCTGTGCCCAGTGGGTGTGTATATCCACAAAGCTGCCCCGTGTAAAAGGTCAGTGTGGTCGTTTGCCTTTTTTGGCAAGGAAGTCCCGGAAGGACTTAGGGCATACCATACTATTTGTATGGCAGCCCCTAGGACATTGGCATTGGTGGTACCACTACCAACCTGGATCTAGCCACAACTCCAGAATTCAAGGTTTATGCGTCACACAGTCCCCACACATAGCACTGGGACAACGACTTGGTGCTATGTTGAAGTGGGTATCTCGTTCCTGAAGCGATTCAATGCAGCTCGAGTTCCTGCAGGTAAACATCGCTATGTTACGTATTTAACCATGAAACGAGACGCTGTGCCACATGCCATACCTTTAGCGTTCCTGTTGCCCTGAATTCAAGCTTACCAAGCACGCTAGCATTACTTCCTGAAATGACATCACCCACCTGTGATGCCATGCTTGATTGGTCGGATTACACACATGCTTGAGGGAAAAGGTGGTTCCAAAAGCGATTCGAATCAGAGTCTTGTTCATGTGGAAAACTATGTTTAGATATATAACCTAAAGGTGTTCTTTCTACTTGAAACCCTGATAAAAATAGGAACCCACTGTAGACTTTAGGAAAAGAAGCTATTTTTATTACCTTCTTAGGCAGCTCTTTTTAGAACCTTTACCCAAACTTAACCAGTTTAAAGTTCTACAAACTGGATGCTTCAGTATTCTAAACAGGTTTCTTTGTTCTATGAATGTTTAGTAATTTGTCTGATAATTTAGGACTTTTGAAACCCTTTAAGATCCAATCAAGAGGTAAAGGACAACCCGAAAAACCCTTTTCAGCAGGAAATTATGGATTTCTCTAAAAGCTTTCAATAAAGTTAATTTTATGACTTAACATTGATTTAAGATATGTTGAAAAGTGGTTGGATATGAGGGTTGTGTGTGCCAGGTGGTTGCTAGGTGGTTGTCTGGCTGTTGCTAGGTGCTGTGGAATTCCGAGAGGTTGCTATGGTGTTTCAGATGGACAATTAAGGTTTAAAATATAAACTTGCACAAGTAATGTCAGTGCTATATAAACGACTGTGTGTGTGTGTGTGTGTGTGTGTGTATGTGTGTGGAGAGATTCTTGTTTGCTAAGACGTTTACCATGCCGGATGTGTGTGCATGTATCTCACTTTCTTTCCATCTGCATGTCCCTGGTGAACATGCTTTGAACCACAGAGTATTTTCACAGACCTCATAACCACACACACATACACACACAGACACACACACACACTCACACTTGCCAGCAAGACTCTTTTCTTTTTTCAACTTTGTAACAAACTGCACCAACATCTGGCTCAACATCACAAATCCCATTTGCATTATAGCTGAGGAACGCAACAGTCATGTTTCTTTATGAACATGGCAGGAACCTGAACCTGGTTTCACCACACAGCATCTTGTTGGAGACAGAACGGTCAGAGGTCACAGCTAACTTTAGCTCAGGCTAATGACAGTGATGGTGCAGGATTTGACAGGTCAGAACACGTGCATTAATGCAGCATTGCTGCTGAATTATTTTAAACACACACATTTGTGTACATACTGTACAAGTCCACAGATTATCTGATGGTATGTGTTATTCAGTCATAAGTAATGTAAAAGTAAAGTGGTCGGATGGTTTTGAGTTCAAATCTTAGGATGACCAAGCTGCCACTGCTGGGCCCCTCAACTGCTCGGCTGTATAAATTAGATAAATGTAAGTCCCTCTGGATAAGGACGTCTACCATATGCCAGAAGAGTGTTTATTTCAGCAGATCTCCTCATTTCCTTTGTTTGTTGCCATGGAAATGGGCTTGCTCTGATCACTCCACGCATCGGATCGGGATCGCACTACCTCCAGGAACGGTGTACCCTTTAGGGCAGTGGTGGCTCAAATGGTTAAGACACTAAATTTTTGTTTGGCCAACTAGAAAGACCTAGGTTTTAAGCCCCACCACCGCCAGCCTGCCTCTGTTGGGTTCTTGAGCAAGACCATTAACCCTTCCTGCTCCAGGGGGCGCTGTATCATAGCTGACCCTGTGCACTGACCCCCAACTTACTAAGCAAAGAACAAATTTCACTGTGTTGTAGAGTTATTATTTGCAGTAAGGCTGTTTATTAGCAAGGGCCCTACGATACAATACATATTGCGATACAATATGATACAATATATCACACTTGTTCTACAGGAGAGTAGGACAACTGAGAGTTTTAATTGAATGTTAACATAAACACATTTTAGTTTAAAACGTAATTCGTAATATGTTTCAATTTTAAAGGTTAGAATCTTGCAAAAAATATGTTGCTATAACATAGCCATAGCTTGATATTTTTACACATCCCTAATTTCATACTGAACCCAACGTTTTGCAAAGAAGTAACAATTAGCATCATGGCTAAAGTCTTATCGATGTACATGGCTAGCTTATATAGTCTGATCCATCAGACAAGCTACTGTAGCTTAAATTGCTGGTTCCAAAACACAGTGTATTGCAGTTTGTTGCCACATACCAGTCAGGGTGCCTGCACTGACCCCTGTCCACCAGAAAGTGCCAACCATGGACACATTAGCATCAGAACAGGACCACGCAGCAATGCAAGAATGTCTGGCTGGCCATCTGCATCCATCATCCTGTATGTAGAACATCTGGGCTGTCAGCTGTATGGTGTTTTCTATTTTAATCTGATTAACTCAGAGCTGATGAGGGATCTGAGAGGGTGATAGTGAGAAGATGGAGAAGTGATTAAAGCCTGGATGAAAGCTACATCCTTCACTGATGCTCTGGAATCTGAAGTAGCTTTTCGAACTCCTCGTCCGCTCTCAGCTGATGTCCTGAGCCAGACGTTTTATCCCTCGTGTTATTCATCGTTGTCTGACAGAAGGATTGTTGAAAATCTTACTCATTTACTGTCACATGTCAGAAGCTGATTCTGGATCAGTGCAGATACTCGAGTCGCACCGGAAATACTGACACTGCAGACAGACGCAGATTATTCTGCTGTCCCCAAACTGATGTACAGCATTACCATAAGATTCAGCAGTCAGTCTGTCTGTCTGTCGATCTATTTGTCTGGCTGTCTGCCATCCATCCATCCATCCATCCATCCACCTATCTCTATCTATCTATCTATCTATCTATCTATCTATCTATCTATCTATCTATCTATCTATCTATCCATTCATCCATCCATCCTTCCATCCATCCAGCTAGTTAGTTAGTTAGTTAGTTTGTTTCTTATATCTAATTTAAATGTCTTTGAATGTTTTGCCCACTTAATCAAATAAATTCATACATAAAGAAAGAAATAAAAAAAGAAACAAACAAACAAACAACCACAAATAACAAACTAACAAAAAGAAAAAAAGGAAGATAGAAAAGGAATAAGAAAATAGACAAAATGTTGATTAGAAAAACTTGCAGTAAAGCGAACAGTGTAAGAGATGAATTATAGGAACAGTGAAGAGACAGACAGGCGGAGATGAATTATAGGAAATGTGAAGAGACAGACAGGAGGATATGTATGATGTACAGTATGAGGACAGACAGTTCCTACATCCTGTGGGAGTTACAGTATCGTTGTGCAGCTTCCTGAATGCCATAAAACAGCCGTCCTCCTGCTTCTCCACCTCACCGCCGCCTCCCACCGGACTCATGCTCTATGGCTTTTCCAGAACTTTCTCCACACCCCCACTGGTGCAGTGTTGCCCAGAATCTGCAGTTTTGCCCCTTTAATCCCTCTACAGATTTCGTGTGATCCCCGCTGGGCTGCAAGCAGGATGTTTGACCCTCTGATGGGTCGATGCTTTTTCTTGAAACAACATTTGTCCCACTGTTAATTGATTGACAGGTAGGAGGCGGGCTTTCCTGGAACTGCTTATTTTCTCTGCCCTCAATGTCTAACAGAGTGTATCCATCTATCTATCTATCTATCTATCTATCTATCTATCTATCTATCTATCTATCTATCTATCTATCTATCTATCTATCTATCTATCTATCTATCTATCCATCCATCCATCCATCCATCCATCCATCTGATGTCTAACAGAGTGAGTGTATCTGTTGCCTCTGGGTCTCCTTGACCTTCAGGGGGAGCTCTATATTAATCTGTGCTTATTTGAGCAGATGTCTGGAGGGAAAGTTCTTAAAGTTCTCTATTTTTCTGTCTGTCTTCAGACCTTGCTGTGAGACAGATATCTTAAACTGGAGACACAGAAGACACAGTTAAGTCTTCACTTAACTAAATCTCTCTCTCTCTCTCTCTCTCTCTCTCTGTGTCTCTCAATCACTTCCTCTCTCTCTCTCTTTCTGGTCTCTCTCTCTTTCTCTCTTCTCCCCCTCACTCTCTTACTTTCTCTCAATCACTTCCTCTATCTCTCTGTCTCTCTGTCTCTCTCTTTTCAATAGACATAATTCAGTCCATTATCTGGTTTAGGGTCGGGTTTAGAGTCTGACTGTACAGTCTGTTATTGTGTCTCCTTATTTAAACTTACGGCTTGTGATGAATTAATTGCTCTCCAGATGGCGCCACAGGCTGTGTTTAGGAGCCACCAGTTTTAGCCAGACTCCGATGAACACTCAGCAGGTTAGGGGTTCTGTCCCTGTACTAAATTATTGTATACAGCATGTACTGTATGTGCAGTTAATGTGTGTGTGTGTGTGTGTGTGTGTGTGTGTAGTAAAATGGATTTAGTTGTGTATAAATGTTGTGATTTGATGAAATAGACTTAAACCCTGTTTTATAGTGTGAATGTTGTTCTATTGCGGTTCTACAGGTTCACCATTTCACAACATTTTACATTTAATTGTTCATTAGTGATTGTTTATGATTCACTGAATCAATTCATTAATGTTTGTTTTGGATCATTAGAATCAAAACAGTCTAAATTCACTCATGTTGTTTTTGATTATCAGCAATTATTTTAATTACAGTTTATAGTTTAATTTTATATTGAGATGTAATGTTAATCCAGGGTGTTTTTGTGTTTGTGTTCGGTGCGTGGGTGGGTGGGGGTGGGGGTGGCGGGTGTGTGTGGTGTGTGGGTGTGTGTGTGTATGGTAGTGTGTAAGGGAGTGGTGGCTTAGAGGTAAGGTTTTGGAGGAATACCAGAAAGACCAGGGTTCGGTTCCCAGCACCACCAAGCAACCACTTTTGGGCCCCTGAGCAAGGGGTTTTTGTTTCTTGTTTCATGTCTGTTATGTTTTGAGTTCTTGTTCATTGTTCAAGTCTGTGTTTACTTCCTGTTTTGTTCCTGTCATGTGATCCCCCTGCGTGCCTATTGGTCTGTCTTCTGTATTTATAGCCGCTGTGTTTCTCTTGGTCTTTGTTGAGGATTTCGGTTGTGTCCCTGTACCACGGGCGTGAGTTGGTTTTTCAAGTTAGCTTAAGTTAATTGTATTCAAGGTCTAGTTCATGTTTGTTGTTTATCTTTGTGCTAGTGTGCTAAGCTAACCAATGCAATGCTAAGCTAAGTTAAGTTAAATCAAGGTTAGTTTAGTTTTTGTTTAATTTTTACATTTACAGAATTTGGCAGATGCCCTTATCTAGAGAAACGTTTTATACAACTGAGCAGTTCATGGGTTAAGGGCCTTACTCAGGGGCCCAACAGTGGTAACTTGGTAGTCCTGGGAATCGAACCTCGATTACCAGTCAATTACCAGTCCACTAACACTGTGCTACCACTTCCCCCATGTTTTAATGTTTGGAAATCTTTCTCTCTGACCTGGTGAAGTAGCAAGTGGTGGCTCAGTGGTTTAGGTTTTTGACTGATACCAGAAAGACCAGGGTTTGATTCCCACCACCACCAAGCTACCACTGTGGGCCCCTGAGCAAGGCCTTCAACCCCCAATTGCTCAGTTGTGTAAAAAAAAGAGTCTCTCTGGATAAGGGGGTGTCTGCCAAATGATGTAAATGAAAGTAAATTAAAACTTTCAGTGGTAATGTAACCAGAGAACCAATCAAAATCATCAGAATATAATACCGGCGGTTAGCGGACGACATCACTCAAATCAAAACCAAACAAAACAACAAATTAACCTATCCGAGGACTAAATAAAATATTTAGATATTTGTAATTTTTTTTTTACAATTTTATAAGTAACTGCAACAAAATACGGTTACATTTATTTAGTCATTAAATCACGTAACTGTTTTACATCTAACTATTTTCCCCAAGATAACATTGTTCTTTTTGGACACTAAATTGAAGGATTTTAATTAAATTTAGTGTTTTAATGAGTGTTTAATGTCTCTTTTGATGTAATTCTGTAAAGCTGCTTATTACATGATTATAAGCAAACCCAGTAGTCTGTCTCTCTGTCTGTTACTTTCTGTCTGTCTGCTCCGGAGCTCTCTTTGTTCTTTAGATCTTCCTGATCCGTCCTGATGCCTTATCTCTGGTTGGAATCTCATCCGTTGGAGATGTTTACTGCTGCTGAGGACAGACAGACATGTCAGGTGGATCTTGGACATTCGATAAATCAGCAGAAAAAAATTGGTGTAAAACCAAGAACTTACAACAAGTTGGTCCAGGTTATAATTTAGTTTGGATGGAGATGTTTGTAAACAGGAAATTATGTATAAACCCATACGCCGCTGTCAACCAGATGTAGATGTGTTCTATGTTGAGTTCCTGGTTCCTGTCAAGGTTTATCCCTAATATCATGTTAGGGGGTTTGCTCAGATTTGCTCATTAAAGATATAAATATAAATCTACGTTCAGCTCCTACGGTTCCTGTTAGAATCATTTATAGAACATGTTTTATGAAATAAATCCAGAACACATTCTACACAGTGGAAAAGCTGCTAATCAGCTAATCTATTAATATGTATCAAAAGAAATGCAGAACTGAAACGTTTGAGGATTTCACACCTTTCTATAAATAATGGTGCCAGAATGTTCTTGTCGTGGAACGGGTTGTGTTTCCATCAGGAAAGCAAAATTGAGCTACAGAATCGTTTCTTGTGCAAACGGTTTGAAGTGAACAAAGCACAGTGTTCCTTAAAAAACTTCAATGGAGTAACAAGTCTGCTCCTTTATTCTTAGACATTTTACACCTTCGACTCAATTCAGTTCGATTCAATTCATTTTTATTTGTTTTCACTTTCATCAGTGGACATGGTCTTAAATCAGTTTTACACAAAATGCAGTAACAGTGAAAAGTGTAAGTTTGTCCTTAATGAACAAGCTGGAGGCGACTGTGGAAAGGAAAAGCACCCTGAGATGAAGTAGGAAGAAACCTTGAGAGGAACCAGACTCAGTAGGGAACCCAGCCTCATCTGAGGGTACAGCGCATTTCTGTTAATTACAGTATGTGAAAATGGTGACCAAATGTAATGTAAAACTGTAGTCTTGGGTCAGTGGAGCAGAGTGAGTCCCAGTCCATCCTCAATATCCTCAAAATTTGAGGAAAGGGGCAGAAACCTGGTTACTGGTGGTACCTCAGAGAGCGAGAGAGAGAGAGAGAGAGAGAGAGGAGAGAGAGAGAGATTATTAAGTGTATTGTTGTGTAAAAGTTAAGGACATCATTGGCCATCTTTTGATTCCTTCAAGCACCTCCACCAGTTAACTATCAGCGGAATCCCTCAGTTAAACAAAATCCTGTAAGCCTGGTTTCGCAAAGTATTTCCTGTTTCTCAAGAGTACCTGAGAAAGAGAGAGAGAGAGAAAGAAGATGGATGATTATTAAGTGTGTTGTGAAGAAGTTTAGGACATATTGTGTAGTTGGGACTCCAGCTAGACTCGCTATGGCAGCATAACTAAAAGCGAGAGTCAGAAGGTTACACAGACATGAGGGATCTCTGGGCTAAAGGCCGACCCACCACACCACCATCAACAAACCGAGTGAACGTGTAAGAGTGAAGGAACGACTGCATACAAATATCCCAGTTCACCAAACACTCATATATTCATCATCCCTCCAGTTCTGCTCCTTTACCTTTTCCTTTAAATAAAAAAAATGATTATTATAAAAAATTATACTTTAATCTACACTATTTTAATCTTGTGGTGTCATGTGACTATGTGAGGTGATTCATTAGATTAGAATTACTTGCCCCCGATGTGCAGAGACTCTTTTTTCCTGATCAGAGGTTGGACATTAGGCCGGGGTTATACTGCGTGATTGAATAGTCTTTAGCGATTGTTGCTTGTCAGATTGTATGAAGATGATCTCTGTGTCTCCGTTTTCCTCTAGTGGTTTAAAGTTGTCATGCTAATTACTTCATCAGCGCTCCGTTATTTTTTTCCTGGTCTGAAGTCACACTGAAGGTCATTCTCTAAAGTTTTGCCAGAATTTCTTTATTAAACTACCAATCAAAGAAAACAGATTTTAGCGTCGGATTAGCGGAATCGTTTAGTGTTTCGGAATTTGTCTCAGACGACCGAATTGTATTTAAAATGGTTCAGTGTATCAGTCTGACCTTTCACCTCAATGAGGGAAAAGTACTGCTTATACTTCCAGTTTGTGAAAGCTGCCTTTTAACCCGTTTGGACTTTGAACTCGTCTGTTACAGACACGTCAGGCTCTTCTTCAGTTCACCGTTTACTCTCCCCTGAATACTGACCACACACACCTGCAGTAGATTCCCCTCATTACCCTCACACCCTATACAAAGCACCCACCTTCATTCACTCGCTGTCTGGTCTCACTCAAGGAAGAAGGACTCAATCGTGTATCTTGGTGATTTCCAAGCCTGTTCCAAGTTCCTCAGGTTCCAACCATTTGAATCCTTTGATTTTAAGCCTTGAAGAGACTAACCAGACTTGGAAGTGTTGTTTTCACGTGATTCCTCTGTTCTGGGTTTACCTGTGTTTATCTAAGTTCATAAGTTTCAAAAGACTTTAAGTTTGTTTGAAATCACCTCCTTGTTCCTTGTTATTCCTTTGGAATAAAGTTCGTTGTTTTTATTCGAACCCGTGCTCTGCGTCTACTTTCTATTACATTGTCGCTGTAGTACATACAAATTTCATTCATACTACCCGTAACTATACATAGAACAGACTTTTTTAGCGATTGGGAAGTACATACTTACATACTTATGTACTACACACTTAAATAGTATGTGATTTCACATCCCAACACTCCAAACTCTGCCCCTACCTTAGCTAATTATTATTATTAACATGGTTGTCTTCCACCCCCAACACACACACACACACACCAATCAACATTAGTTATGTGTCCCTTCCACCACACACACACCGGAGAAAAAAAACTTTGCAGGTCCTATAGGTGAAAGAGAGTCGACTCCAAGAAAACCACCAAGCTGCCAGAGTCGGGTCTACCTATGCATAAGCATGTCCGCCAAATGCCAGAAATAAAAATAGAAGTAATATTGCTGGTTAGCTGCTTGTAGCTTTGTTAGCTGAGCCTTGAAAGCCTGAAGCACTTCAGCTTGATACTCCACAGTAGCTTGGAGCCGAGTCAAACCCGCTGGATCCTGGGGTGGCAAAGTATTCTGTGAAAAACCAGGCTGGGTAAAATCCATCAGCAGAGAGGATGAGACAGAATGGTAGTCGTGTGAAACTGGCGGAAGTCGGTACACGATAAATACTAAACAGATCGGCAAAAAAAACAGAATCGCGAAGACGTGAATCAGAACCGAAACTTAGCATAGTGTAGATCATAACCAGAATATAAACAAATCAAATAAACGCTCGGGACGCAGACGGGACTAGCAATACTTTGCGACAAGGTATTGGCGGCGCTAGCTTATAAGGCTAGCCACCGGAAGTGAAGCTGGAAGTGACTGCTAGTATTCTAGGGAGGGCGCACTCCTGCGGCAGCATTACTAATATTATATAAAATAAATTTAATTGTGAGTATTATTAAATAAATAATATTACAAATATGAAGTCAAATACATCATTTGCAATAATATTAAAAATAATAATATAATAAAAATCTAAATTGTAAATAATAAATTAATCAAATGCAGGAAACTGCAACTGATCCTTGGCAAAGACTTTTAAAAAAAAGTGTCTATAGTCAGTGATCAGCAACAGAAATTACAAATATAACTAGGGTTACAAATTTAAAGCTTGTGAACTGAAGAAATGTAGCTGAGGTTGAGGAACTGTTGGAGAAAGACTGCGGTTCATCTCCCAGCACCACTAAGCCACCGCTGTGGGTCCCTGAGCGAGGCCCTTAACCCCCAAATGCTCAGCTGTGTAAAAGGGATTATTGTAAGTAGCTCTGGATAAGAACGTCTGCCAAATGCTGTAAATGTACTGCTGACTTTTATGGTCAACTGAGTTTAGGCTCCGCCCACTTTTGTTTTTAATCCTGATATAGATGTTCAACAGTATTTGGAAGAACTTCTGACCCAGACCGACTTACATTTATCTCATTTTTTAATTATCTAGGCAGTTAAGGTTTAAGGGCCTTGCCCAGGGGCCCAGCAGTGGCAGTGCCGGGAATTAAAACTAAACAGCTATCGAGATTCAGTATGCTACACTTGTACAACACGTTGCAGTTTATCATTAAATTCATTTTATCCAAGCAAATGTTTAATTTTGATCTATAGATTGATGTTTTTACAGCAGACTGAGACGCCCTTGGGTTCTCCGTGCTGTCACTGGCGTCGCATCTCTGCAGGATTCTACATAATTTAAACACAATGTGTCATTTTATCACTTTGTGTCCTTTCCCAGGTTCTTAAAATTGTCAGATGGAGAGCTTTCTGCTGTACTTCACAGTTCTCCTGTCTCTCCTCATGGAACACTGGCACTGGCTATGTTTTCATCTTGCAAAGAACCCCCCGCATTCATGACCTGGTGTTCTGATTTCTAAGCTCAACATGCCGCTGAAAAGAAACCACCTCAGTCCTGGCAAGCAGAGAAGATTCTCTCCGGTACATGCTGAGCCTCGGTCCAATTCTGTTCCTCCTTGAATAGCAGACCTGTTGGGAAAAACGTGGGAGGAATATAAGGCGAAAGAGACAGAAAGACCATAGAGGGGTCTCCGAAAGACATGATACCGAAAAACTGTTGGTCATTTCAGTCCACACTGCAGAGAGTAGGAACAAGTGTGTGATTTTCAAAGACTGGGAATAAGCAAGACTGAAGATGCCAAGATACTGTACCAAACGTTCTGCCATGAAAAGAACGAGCAACAAATGCAAACCTGAACACACAGAGAGACTGACCACCTCATCCATCTATTTTTTTAAACATCATATCCTCCTTCTAATTTTCCACTAAATTGTTAACCGTGACTTAACTAATTTCTTCATTAATATCATGTGTAAGAGCTGGACCCAATTAGGTTGACGGTAGTGTGGTGGGCTGGTTCTTATCCCAGTGATCCTTCATGTCCGTGTTACTTTCTGGCTCTCCAATTTAGTTAGTATACTAAAATTTTATACAGTACATCTTTCCCTCTCTCTCTCTCTCTCTCTCTCTCTCTCTCTCTCTTTCTCTTGGAGGTGGGTTAAACTTGCCCCTGAGGTAACAGTGACCAGTTTCCTGCCCTTTTTCTTAAATTTGAGGAGCTTTGAGGATGGACTGTGACTCACTCTGCTCCACTGACCCGAAGCTACAGTTTACATTACATTCGATCATCACTACAATATGCTGTAATTAACAGACATTCGGTGTAGCCCAGATGAAGATGGGTTCCCTCTTCAGTCTGGTTCCTTTTAAGGTTTCTTCCTTATTTCATTTTAAGGGTTTTTACTTGCTACAGTCGCCTCCGGCTTGTTTATTAGGAACAAATGTATAAAATATATTAAATAAAAATTTAATTGAAATTGAATCAAATTAAGTTCTTTTCCTGGTTTCTGTAAGTTCCAAGGAGGAAAATGAGTAATTGGAGGTCAAATAAATGTAACTCCTAAATAAATAAATAGGTAAAAATTTGGTCATCTGTCAATTTCCAGCCACCAACCAGCTCTTACACAGGAAGGTTAATGTTAAGAACGCTTGCCAACAGCAGCTTTTAGTTACTGCAGGGTAACACAGTCAAAGAAGAGTAGGACATCTGCATTTTCTGTGATTGATAAGAGCAAGAGAAAGAGAGAGAGAGAGAGAGAGAGAGAGAGAGAGAGAGAGAGATAGAGAGAGAGAGAGAGAGAGAGAGATATCAAGCCCCTCCCACTTTACTATCATTAAAGCAGTTGAGTCATTGTTGTAATTGATGCCAAATACATGTGACTTACCCAAAACACTTTATAAATTTGTTAAAGAAAAATATTGTTATTTCCTTTAGCTGATTCTACTTTGGCGCCACCACAGTGGACCATCGGTTTCATTTTAGCCGGAAAGGTAAAAACATTGATCCATCTGTCCATTGTCTATACCGACCCCTGTCATAATCAGGATTACAGGGATCTGCTGGAGTCTATCCCAGCTGTCATTGGGGTGAAAGGCAGAGGTCACCCTGGACAGACAACAACCTCACACACTGACACTCATTCCTATGGGCAATTTAGAATCAATCAATCAAACATACATGTTTTTGGGCAATGGAAGGATGACCTACATCTTTATGAGAATGTATTCATTAATCAAGCACTTCTGTAAGTCTGTTCTGTATGAAGACATCAGGCAAATGAAGAAGTTACCTCACCTCATCACACCATCCTTTTTATTTAATGAACTACCCTATAACTCACGGGTATTTGTGGAACATTTTTGGATCCCAGTGGAATGGAGATCTGAACTCTTAAAGACCATGTAATTAATGCAGAAAACAGACTTCATCATTTAACAGCTTGAGCTTCATATCTTACTTTTCTGACCTAAAGTCCACCCTAGGCCAAAGGCCCCTGTTGCTGTCACCTTTTGGGAAAATTTTTCATCACAGCATTTTTCATCACAGCTTTACACTTCCCATGACCCTCATCAGCAGCAAAGAACTTAAAAGTGTTCCTGTGAGAACTCAGAAAGATTTGAAGTAGCTCATGTGGAGTCTTCACTGTAAAAAAAAAAACACCTTCCACATAGATTCTCTCTCCAGGAGATCCGAGGGGAAGAAAATCAAAAAGCAAAAAAAATTCTTAGACAGGAGGGACTACACAGGAGAATTGCCCAGAAGATTACAGCTCAAATAGAGCACTACACTACACTTTCTGCAGACCGAAGGAAAGAAACAGGCGGGAGAGAGAGAGAGACGGTCATACCTTAAGGGCTGCTTTTCAGACTACGGCACTGAATCGCAATTGGTCTGAAGCAGTCCTGTAAGATTAGATCGAGATTTACTGAAATTCTGAAACTCTCCTTTTTTACCACAAAGGGCAAATCAATGTCATGAATTCAGCTTTGGATAATCTAGCTGAAATGAGTGATACAGTTATACAGTGCCTTAAAAATAGTATTTATACCCCTTAAACTCTTTCACATTTTGTCACCTTAGAACCACAAACTGAAAAGTATTTTATCAAGATTCGTATTCTGCCCCCCTCTACTCTTCTTCTTCTTTTCCTCCTTTTGGGCTGTTCCCTTTTAGGGGTCGCCACAGCGAATCATCTGTCTCCCTCTAACCCAATTCTCTACATCCTCTCCACTCACACACACTAACTTCATGTCCTCGTTTATCACATCCATATACCTCCTCTTTGGTCTTCCTCTTTGCCTTCTGCCTGGTAGCTTCATTTCTAACATCCTCCTACCGATATATTCACTATCCCTCCTCTGGACATGTCCAAACCACCTTAACCTGTGCTTCCCTGACTTTCTCCCTGAAACATCTAACATCAGCCGTCCCCCTGATGAACTCATTGCCCTACATAAAATCCAGTGCAATCAACTGCCTTCAGAAGTCATCTAATTAGTTAATAGAGTCCACCTGTGTGTAATTTAGTCTCAGTATAAATACACCTGTTCCGTGTAGGCCTTAATCAACGTTAATGTTAAATAAAGACTAGTTAGAACAATGGGTTAATAAAAATCTTGTATGTTGTCACACTTGAATTTGTTACAAAATACATGAAGAATGGTCAAATATAAGGCAGTTAATTATACCCAGCATGAATGTTATTTATACCTGTGAAGGAGAAAGAGGGCGAGATAGAGAGAGGGAGAAAAACAGGAAGAAAAAGCAGAGCCGTGAGAAGAGAGCCTCAGCAAAGAGAGAGAGAGAGCAAGCCAGAGCAAAGAGAGCCAGACCACCAATTTATATTTTGATGCTTATATTAAATATGTTTTGTCACCCACTCGTAAGCATGGCTTAGCTTTTATGAGTAATGTTAGACCAGGGGTTCACCAAACTCTGTCCTGGAGTCCTGCAGAGTTTAGTTCCACCCCTAATAAAACACACCTTAAGTAGCTAATCAGGGTCTTGCTAAGTTAATGTGAAGCTAAACCTTGCGTCTGGTGACATTTGTATTAGACAATGTACATCAGGGGTGGGCAATCTTGGTCCTGGAGCGTCGGGATGTCCTGAAGAGTTTAGCTTCATCTTGCCTTAACACATTTACCTGTAATTTTTAAGTCTACCTAGCAAGATCTTGATTAGTTGGTTCAGGTGTGTTTGATTAGGGTTGGAGCTAAACTCTCACTTTTGGGATGAACTGGAACCCCGACTGAACCCCAGACCTTCTCACCCCAATATTAGTGTCTGATCTCACTATCACTATTGGAACTGAATGTTTAAATCTCCTCAATCATGTGAAACAATTGATGGGCAGCGCTGTGGTGTTGTGGGTTAATGTGGTGGCACGACCATGGCGCTGTTTCACCCGGTTTTGATTTTGGCTTGGGGCTTTAACGGTCACACCACCCGCTCACTGCCAACCAAACCCCCTGCCCCACTTTTCACTCCTGTCCTTTTCTTAGAAATAAAGGCTATAAAAGTCCCTAAAAATTTATGTATATATATTTTTTTTTAAAACACAGATGGAGGTTATGGTTTCACATAGTTAGCTCTTTGTTAATGGCAGTCAGGGTCTTGCCAGTTTTGCTAAAATACCCTCTGGATGGGATACCACTCCATCCCAGGACAATAACTGCTTTTATTTTCATTTAAATATTATTTGTCCATGCAAACAAAAGAATGAATATATAATGGCTGCTGGGTTCTAATTGCTGTCTGAACAGCATGAGTTGAATAGTCTGCTCAGTAAGATAGGACAATTCAACGGTTTAGAAGTGAGTCTATTAATAAGCTCCACCACCAACCCCTCCAACACCACCCCCATCATCATCATTAAAAAGTGATGATACCAAATAAAAACATCCCTCGAACAGTTCCACTCATATTAGTGCATCTAAGCGAGTTAGTGCTTCTCAGGTTGTTTGGTTGGTTGAAGTGGCTCTTTTAAGCTGCAGTAAAATTACAGGCTGGATGGCGCGTGGGGGCCTGAGGCTTTTTCGTTCCTCCACTGTTCTTACCCTGTCGCCCTCTCCGCTCGCACCCTCTTCGCTCTGACAGCCTAATTAGTGGGCAGTAGCAGCAGCTGAATAGCGCTCGGCGACGCACGCCTCCACCTCACCTCCCAAGGGCGGGACACAGCTGCACGCCGCGCAAAAAATGCGCCATCACCATGATGTCACCGCAGCCGTCCTGTAGCTGTCAGCAACAGCACCGGTTCGAGAAGCTACAAACTGTGGGATATCAGCTAGCAGTGACTTTTTTTATTTAGACTGTCTGAGAATAATAATAATAATAATAATAATAATAATAATAATAGTCTTAATAAATATACTTATTAACTATTGTTATTTCTGGTTAATGTAACAATATAATTTTAATTAGAAATGAATTAATACTGTAGTTCTTTTTCTTAAAAATAATTTTATATATGTGGGTTGAGCAGCTAAGGGTTAAAGGCCTTGGTCAGGGGCCCAAAAGTGGCAGCTTGGTGGTGCTGGGAATTGACCCCACAATCTTCGTATTAGCAATACAACACCATAACCACTGAGCTACCACATTACCCTCGTTTAAGATCTAGGCACATCCAGGTTACAGTCATTACACATAGTGTGAACAGTTACTGCGAAAAAAAAGAAAAAAAATCCTCTAATTGGTAACTGAGGAATAATTTCACTCGGATTGATATGTTATTAAAGCTTTTTGACATAAAACACAGTTATTACAGATCCAGATGTACTGCTCATGAAACAAAACCTCCGACTTATTATGTATGAGTGATAAATGAGGGGTCGTGTCATTGCTCTCCTTTTCTTATTAACACACACACACACACACACACACACAAGCGTGAATTCCATGTCGCGCTGCAGAGTCTTCTTTCTCGGAAGTGTCAGACTTGCAATATTCTTATATGCTGTGAGCTGTGTTTCTATAAATAGATTCACTGTACACACACACACACACACACACACACAAACAGGAGAAACACATTGTCTCGCTGTCACAGAGGCTGATTTGGATTTCACACCCTGGGAGGTGTAATTCCGTTTTTGTCCTGTGTCTGGTCTGGGTATTAGTGGAGTTATAGTCGTCTCCCGTGTCTCCAGTGTTTTATTATTATGCCTTGTGAATATTTTTCATCGTCATGTAGCTGAAGTGATCTGATCCTTTCACCTGTTTTGACATTAAAATGAATGAATAGAATTGTATTAAATATTTTCCAATCAGGAAATATGCTTATTTATATGCACTGTGCATACAATAAACAAAAAGGCTTATAAATGATACATATACATTATTATATTACGTTAAACATATAATTATTAACTCTTCAGTCATGAATACATGCTTATTAATACTGTATCTATGTTTTATATTCCTTACACATTTTTCTATTCGATTTTATTCTATTTCCATTATAAAAATTATATCTCATTTTTTTTTAACCGAATTAGCAGGTAAGTGTTAGGGGCCTTGCTAAGGGTCCCAGCAAGGGCAGCTTTAAACATTAAGCTTCCTCTTTTTTTTTTTTTATAAATAATACATCCCTCAATTCCACTGAAGTTTGGACATTGTGTTAAACATAAATATAAGCAGAATACATTAACCTGCAAATTCTTTTTGATCCATATACATATGCTAAGAAGGGGTTAAGGTGTTGCACTGCTAATTGGAAGAACAGGGTTTGATTAGGGTTCGATCAGGGTTTGATTCCCTAAGCCCTAATTGCCTGTATAAATGAGATAATGCAAATATGCACTTATAACACAGGGAATATTGTGTTACATCACAGTTCCTTTTAACAACACTGAATAAGCACCTGGGAAGTGCGGACGCTAATTGTTGAAGTGTTGTAGGTGGAATTCTTTCCTATTCTTACCGGATGCCACGGTGCTGCAGGCTCAAATGCTTAAAGTGCTGAGTTGTTGTTGTTTGGGACCGGGGTTTAAACCCCACAGCTGCCACTGTCTGCCAAAATCTGCCACTCACTGTTGGGTCACTGAGTAAGACCCTTAACCCCTAAAGCTCCAGGGGGCGCTGTATCATACCTGACCCTGAGCTTTGACCCCCAACTTACTAAGATGGGATATGCAAAGAAACAAATGTCACTGTGCTGTAAAGTTTATGTGACAAATCATAATTTTTACCTTAAATATCTCTCACAGGGAGCATTTACAGTGAAAACTTTGAAGGAACAAGAATAGATCCTTGAGGAACTCCGCATTTTAGTGGAGCTGGAATTGACAAGTGCTTAACCGAAAAACTTCTATATATATGTGACAAATAATCAGCTTTGCCTTCAGGGAACGGGGGTCAAAATCCCACTGTTCAAAATTCTGTTTGTGTCTTAGACTTTCCAAAATACCATTTGCCCCCCCCCCTTTTTCAAAATTGTATTTGTGTACCCCACTGTTCAAAATTCAGTTTGTGTCCCCAACTTTTTAAGATTCTATTTGTGTCCCCCCACTGTTCAAAATTCTGTTTGTGTCCCCGACCTTTTAAAATCCTGGTAATGTCCCCCCACTTTTTAAAAATTCTGTTTGTGTATCACCCCTTTTTGAAATTCCAATTTTGTCTCTTCCACTATTAAAAATTGTGTTTGTGTCCCCCCGCATTTTAAAATCCTGTTCGTGTCCCCCTACTTTTCAAAATCGTATTGTGTGCCCCACTTTTTAGAATTTCATTGTGTCCCTCCTACTTTTTAAAATCCTTTTCATTCCCTAAGATTTTTTGACTGCACGCCATCGTCTCCACAGAGTTGCAGGACCGAACAGGACGCATGTGTCATTGTGCACATCGGTGTCCAGGAACGTCGCATGCTCACTCTAAAAATAGCTCAGTGAAAGTTCTAATGAGCAGGTGTCACGGTAGTCAGCGACAAAACGCCAGGAGCAGCAACAGACGACGACTTTAATGTCATCATGGATGAGAAGAAAGAAAGGAGATGTGAGTTAAATTAGCTCAGGTCAGAATAATCATGTTTTCTGTCAGCAAGAATCTGTCTTTACCTGTTGATGTTAGCCTAGCGTTTATATTTTATATAACTACATAATTATTATAGTCTGTCTCTCACAGTTTCTAAAAGCTTTTTGGTTTTCTGTTTTTAAACCCCTGCGGTTTGGTGGACATGTCTCTGACAAACATCTTTGCATTTTTCGGTGCAGCCATTAGATTGACATAAAAATTGTTTCATGGTGAAAATTAAATCCCACATTATTTCGATTCAATTTAATTTATTTGTTTAGCAATTTTTACAATGGACATTGTCTCAAAGCAGCTTTACACAATCAAAGATAACTACAAAATGTGAATAAAACAGAAATTTGTTTGTCCCTGATTGTCTCTGATAAGCAAGCCAGGGGCGACAGTGGCAAGGAAAAACTCCCTGAGACGGAATAGGAAGAAACTTTGAAGGAACCAGACGCAACAGTCAAAAACTTCTCAGAAAAAAGCTGACGCATCTTCATGGCTGAGTGGAAGCATCACCAGTAACCAGGGTGATATAACATCATCATCAACCGGAGGCGGATCACACGGAAGGGTCAGACAGGAGTGGAGATGGGGTCCGGCTCACTGGCAGCTCAGAGAGAAGAGAGAAGAAAGGAAGAAAGAAAAAAAAGCAAGAAACAGTTAAGTATAGTGGTACTTACAGTGTATGGAGTGATTGTGTATTTAATCTAGAGTAAAGCTGGGACTCCGGCAAGACTAACTAGGTCAGCATAACTAAAGGAGAACCAGAGGGAAACACAGACATGAGGGCTCCCTGATATGTTAAGCAACCAGCCGCTCTCATCATCAACACCGTGATCAATAAGAGAGGGGAAGACATCTAACATCCAATAATACTCAACATCCATCAGTCCCCCAGATCTGCTACTTTATCTGAGGGGAATCAATACAAATGCTTGATTAAATAAGTATGTTTTTTAAGCTGGACTTAAACCACTGAGACTGTGTCCTGATTCTCGAACATACATAGGGAGGTTATAATAACATAGCATTGGGGCTCTGTAAGAAAAGGCTCCGCCCCCTGCTGTAGTTTTTATAATGCGCGGCACTGACAGGCAGCCTTTGATCAAAATAGGCGTGGCGGAACGTAAGATACTAGAAGTTAACCGTAAATTACCCAGGGTTACTTTAGTTAAACTATAGTAAACCGTTATTACCCAGGGTTACTTTAGTTAAACTATAGTAAACGTTAATTACCCATTCAGTTAACCAGGATTACTTAGTACTTAAGTTAAACTATAGTAACCGTTAATTACCCAGGATTACTTTAGTTAACTATAGTAACCAGGATTAACTTTAGTTAAACTTAGTAACTATTACCCAGTAACCGTTAATACCGTTATTATACCCAGGATACTTTAGTTAAACTATAGTAACCGTTAGGTAACTTACTATTAGTAAACTAAGTCCGTTACTTAAACCTTAACCGTTATTACCCAGGATTACTTAGTAGTTAAACCGTTACTTTAAGTAAACGTAGTAACCGTTAACCCAGGATTTACTTTTAGTTAAACTAAACCGTTAATTACCCAGGGTTATTAGTTAATACTTTAGTTAAACTATAGTAACCGTTTAGTTACTTTACCTATAGTAACGTAATTACCCCCAGGATTACTTTAGTTAAACCCAGTATAGTAAACCGTTAATTACCCAGTTTACCCAGGATTACTTTAGTTTAAACTATAGTAAACCGTATTATTACCCAGGGTTACTTTAGTTAAACTATAGTTAACCGTAATTACCCAGGATTACTTTAGTTTAAACTATAGTAACCGTTAATTACCCAGGATTACTTTAGTTAAACTATAGTAACCGTTAATTACCTATAGCAGATTACTTAGTAGTTAAACTTAGTAGAACCGTTAATTACCAGGGTTACTTTAGTTTAAAATTATAGTAACCGTTATTACCCAGGATTTACTTTAGTTAAAACTATAGTAACCGTAATTACCCAGGAATTACTTTAGTTAAACTATAGTAACCGTTATTACCCAGGATTACTTTAGTTAAACTATAGTAACCGTTAATTATTACTTACCCATTACCCAGGGTTACTTTAGTTAAACTATAGTAACCGTTAATTACCCAGGATTACTTTAGTTAAAACTATAGTAACCGTTAATTACCCCAGGATTACTTAGTTAACTATAGTAACCGTTAAGGGTTACTTAGTAAACTATAACCGTAATTAACCCAGTTAATTACTTTTTAGTTTAAACTATAGTAAACCGTAAAATTACCCAGGGTTACTTTAGTTAACTTACCCGTTAGGGTTACTTTAAACTATATAATTACCAGTAACTATAGTAAGTGTTAATTAACCGTAGGATTACCCAGGGTTATTTACTTTAGTTAAACTATAGTAACCCGTTAATTACCCAGGATTACTTTAGTTTAAAACTATAGTAAGTGTTAATTACCCAGGGTATTACTTTAGTTAAACTATAGTAACCGTAAGTTAATTACCCAGGATTACTTTAAGTTAAACTATAGTAACCGTTATTACCCAGGATACTTTAGGTAACTATAGTAACCGTTCATTTACCCGTTACTTTAGTTTTAAACTATAGTAACCGTATATTTACCCAGGATTACTTTAGTTAAACTATAGTAACGTTAATTACCGTTAATTTACCCCAGGGTTATTACTTTAGTTAAACTTAGTAAATTCTCCAGTAAAAACCGTTAATACCCAGGGTTAGTAACCGTTAATTACCCAGGATTATTAGTTAACTATAGTAAGTGTTAATTACCCAGGATTACTTTAGTTAAACTTATAGTAAACCGTTAATTAGGATTACCCAGGATTACTTAGTTAAACTATAGTAAAAACTTTAGTTAAACTATAGTAATTACTTTAGTTAAACTATTATAGTAGTGTTAGTTTAACCAGGTAACCGTTAATTACCCAGGATTACTTTTAGTTAAACATAGTAACCCAGTATAAAACCGTAAGTAATAATTACCCAGGGTTAAACTATAGTAAACGTTATTACCCAGGATTACTTTAGTTAACTATAGTAAGCTTAATCCAGTACCGTTAATTACCCAGTAACCGGTTTACTTTAGTTAAACTATAGTAACCGTTAATTACCCAATTAGGGTTACTTTAGTTAAACTAAACTATAGTAACCGTTAATTACCCAGGATTACTTAGTTATTAAAAATAGTTACTTTAGTTAAACTATAGTAACCGTTAATTACCCAGGATTACTTTAGTTAAACTATAGTAACCGTTAACCCAGGGTTACTTTAGTTATAGTAACGTTAATTAACCAGGATTAGTAACCCAAGGGTTAAGTTACCCAGTTATTATTTAGGCAACATATACTAGTTAATTATCCCAGGATTACTTTTAGTTAAAACTATAGTAACCGTTAATTACCCGTAATTACCCAGGGTTATTACTTTAGTTAAACCCAGGTATAGTAACTATGTACGTTAACCCAGGATACTTATTACCCAGGGTACCGTTACAGTTACTTTAGTTAAACTATAGTAACCGTTTATTACTATAGTACCGTTAATGGATTACTTTAGTTTAAACTATAGTAACCGTTAATTACCCGTATTACCCCCGGATTACTTTAGTTAAACTATAGTAAACCGTTAAACTTACTTAGTTAAAACTATAGTAACAAGGGTTACTTTAGTTCATTTTAATACCCAGTTACTTTAGTTAAACTATAGTAACCGGGTTACTTTAGTAAAACTTAGTACCTACGCCAGGATTAGTTAAACTTTAGTTAAACTTATAGTTAACTATAGTAACGGATTAAGTTAACCCAGGGTTACTTTAGTCCTTAGGATTAACTTTAAACTTAAACCTTTATTAAACTATAGTACTTTCGTAGTCCCCAGGATTACTTAATTAACCCCCAGGGTTATTTAGTTTACTATAGTAACCGTTACTATTAAACTACTTTAGTAAACTATAGCGTTAATTACTTTAGTAAACCAGGATTACTTTAAACGTTATTTAAATTACTATAGTAAGTAAGGATTACCCAGATACCCAGGGTTACTAGTTAAACGTAAACTATACCGTTAGTTACCCAGGATTACTTTAGTTAAACTATAGGTAAGTTTTACTTAGTTCAGTAATTACCCAGGGTTACTTTAGTTAAAACTATAGTAACCGTTAATTACCCAGGATTTACTTTAGTTAAAACTATAGTAACCGTTATTACCCAGGGTTACTTAGTTCAAACTATAGTAAGTGTTAATTACCCAGGATTACTTTTAGTTAAACTATAGTAACCGTTAATTACCCACAGGGTTACTTTAGTTAACTATAGAATCTGTAAGTAATTACCAGGATTATTTACCTACTAGTTAAACCCAGGTTTACTTTAGTTTAACTATAACATTTAATTACCCAGGATTACTTTTATTACTTTAGGAAACTTACTTTCGTTAAACTAGTAACCTAATTACCCAGGATTATTTAAAACTATAGTAACGTTAATTACCCAGGATTACTTTAGTTAAAACTATAGTAACCGTTAATTACCCAGGATTACTTTAGTTAAACTATAGTAACCGTTAATTACCCAGGATTACTTAGTTAATTAAACTATAGTAACTATAGTAAGTTAATTTACCCAGGATTACTTTAGTTAAACTATAGTAACCGTGTAAATTACCCGGGTTACTTTAGTTAAACCTAGTAACCGTTAATTACCCAGGATTACTTTAGTTCCGCAACTTAGTAAGTAAATTATCCAGTTAATTATAGTACCCAGGATTACTTTAATTAAAAGTGATTCTATAGTAACTGCGTTAATTACCCAGGATTTATATCTTAGTTTAAACCGTTAAAATTCTTACTTAGTAACCATTAAAACTATAGTTACCCAGGATTACTTTAGTTTAAACTATAGTAACCGTTATTACCCAGGATTACTTTAGTTAAACTATAGGTACGTTAACCAAGGTTTTTAGATTAACTATGTAGCCGGATTTACTTAGGTTAAACTATAGTAACCCATAAATTACCCAGGGTTATTACTTTAGTTAAACTATAGTAGTAACGTTAATTACCCAGGATTACTTTAGTTAAACTATAGTAAACTGTTTAATTACCCAGGATTACTTAGTTAAACTATAGTAAGCCGTTAATTACCCCCAAGGACCCTTAGGATTACTTTAGTTAAACTATATAACCCAATTAATTACCCAGGATTACTTTAGTTAATAGTAACCGTAAAACTATTAGTAACCTAATTACCCAGGATTACTTTAGTTAAACTATAGTAACCGTTAATACCCAGGATTACCTTTAGTTAAACTAACAGTAAACCGTTAATTACCCAGGATTACTTTAGTTTAACTATAGTAACCGTTTAATTACCCAGGATTACTTTAGTTAAACCATAGTAACCGTTTAGGATTAGTAAACTATAGTAACGTTAATTACCCAGGATTACTTTAGTTAAACTATCGTAACCGTGTTAATTACCCAGGGATTACTTTAGTTAAACTATAGTAACCGTTAATTACCCAGGATTACTTTAGTTAAACTATAGTAACCGTTAATACCCAGGATTTACTTTAGTAAACTAACTATAGTAAACGCGTAAGTTAAACCCGGATTACTTTAGTTAAACCCCAGGATTACTAACTTTAGTTAAAGGATTACTTTATAGTAACGTTAAATTACCCAGGATTACTTTAGTTAAACTATAGTAACCGTTAATTACCCAGGGTTACTTTAGTTAAACTATAGTAACCGTAACCCGAATTACCCAGTTTAAGTTACTATAGTTAAACATTAGGATTACTCAGTTAGTTAAAACTATAGTAACCCGTTAATTACCCCAGTTAAACCAACCCACGGTATAATGTACCCAGGATTTAGTTAAACTATAGTAACCGTTAATTACCCAGGATTACTTTAGTTAAACTATAGTAACGTTAATTACCCAGGATTACTTTAGTTAAACTATAGTTAAACTATAGTTACGTTATTACCCAGGATGTTAATTACCCAGGGTTTACTTTAGTTAACCGTAACTATAGTAACCGTTAATTACCCAGGATTACTTTAGTTAAACTATAGTAACCGTTAATTACCCAGGATTACTTTAGTTAAACTATAGTAACCGTTATTACCCAGGATTAGTAGTTAAAACTCTAGTAAGATTACTTACTAGTTTAAACTATAGTAAAACCGTTAAGGATTACCCAGGATTACTTTAGTTAAAGGATACTATAGTAAGTGTTAATTACCCAGGATTACTTTTAGTTAAACTATAGTAAGTGTTAATTACCCAGGATTAGTTTTAAAAATATAGTAGTAACCTTTAGTTACTTTAACTATATAACCCGTTAAGCGTTATTACCCAGGAGGTACTTTAGTTAAACTATAGTAACCGTTATTACCCAGGGTTACTTTAGTTAAACTATAGTAACCGTTAATTACCCAGGATTACTTTAGTTAAACTATAGTAACCGTTAATTACCCAGGGTTACTTTAGTTAAACTATAGTAACCGTTAATTACCCAGGATTACTTTAGTTAAACTATAGTAACTGTTAATTACCCAGGATTACTTTAGTTAAACTATAGTAACCGTTAATTACCCAGGATTACTTTAGTGTTAAACTATAGTAACCGTTATTACCTACCCCAGGATTACTTTAGTTTAAAACCCCCATATAGTAACCGTTACTCTTATTATTACCCAGGAGTTAAACTATTACTTAGTTAAACTATAGTAAGTGGTTAATTACCATTTAATTAAACCCAGGTTACTTTAGTTACTTTAGTTAAACTACTTAAGTAACCGTTAATTAACCAGGATTACTTTAGTTAAATTACTTATTACCCAGTACTTTACCATAGCAATTACCCAGGATTACTTTAGTTAAACTATAGTAACCGTTAATTACCCAGGGTTACTTTAGTTAAACTATAGTAACCGTTAATTACCCAGGATACTTTAGTAACTATAGTTAACCGTTAATTACCCAGGGTTACTTTAACTATAGTAACCGTAATAATACTTTAGGTAAACCCAGGGTTACTTTAGTTAAACTATAGTAACCGTTAATTACCCAGGATATTTAGTTTTAACTATAGTAACCGTATAAGGATATATATGAATATATTTTTAATAAAAGAAATTCAATAAACACAAAGACCTGAATCGAGCTTTTATACGTCTGTACAGGAAACAGTGTTTAAATAAAGGACAAGGGCTGGGATGTAGAAATATACGTTTGTGGTTCTTTTTGAGAAATTATTCTTTCATTTTGCTGCATTATAAAACGGTTATAAACTATTTACAGAAATTTTCATTAAACAACAATGATTTACGCATCCATATAAAGAATTTATCGAAACTTCCTGTTACTTTAAACATAATTATTATAATGAATCTTTATGCAAGACAGGTTTTTAAAGCTGGAAAAGTGGTAGCTCGGGGGTTTAGGTTTAATTCCTATCACTATCAATCTGCTCCTGCTGGGCCCCTGAGCAAAGGCCCTTAACCCTCAACTGCTCAGTTGGAGTATTTGATTAATTAAAAACCTAAATATTGGTATGATTCTGGATTAATGCGTCTACTAAATGCCAGAAAGGTAAAATAATAAAGATGAAGGCTTAAATAAATAACTTAATATTAATCAGCGCTGTAATAAACACTAATAAAACAGATGAACTGAGATGAACTGAAACTTAGAAATAAAAATCTGGAGTAAATAAAAAGGATTGAAAGATAATAATTATTCTAGAATAATTTAACTAACACTGTTCAGAAGACAGACACACACTGTCAGACCCGTCTCTTTAACCTGACTTACACATAACACACACACACACACACACACACACACACACTCTTTTATTATCCAAATCGTATGGCTAGAAGCTAACGTCATGTTAGCTCATGTGACTATTATAGCATCTATAGTGTATTACTCTATCTGTCTCTCTGTCTCTCTGTCTCTCTGTCTCTTTCGCTCCTTGGCTACCAGTGTTTCTGACCTTCCTGATCAGTGCCAGTTTCTGGTCTGCATGTCATGGGTTGGAGGTCTTGCAGCTGCTGAGGATGGACAGGCGGTGACTCGTGCTCGTGTTTCCATCATTGGACGTTCGACGCTTCGGCAGGAAGAAATTCGTGTTCAATCTGTCGTAAAACGTCGCTGAATTATAATTTGCTCAAACGCTTCAGGTTCAAATTCTGTTTGGATATAAACCTATTTAAAGGATGTTGTTTATAATCACACACTCCGCTGACACCCAGATGAGGACGAGGTCCCATCATAACTCTTCTCATCCTGTGCAGCGTTTCCAAACTTCTCGAAAGCCTGGAGGAAAAACATCTGGAAAGAGACCATCTAATATCTAAAAGTTCTTCTACAAGCTTTAGATTCAGGAAATTAGATTCCATCTAAGGGTAAAAAATTATCCATAGACCCATATTTACACACACTCCGTTAATTAATATAACAAACAAACACCTAAGAGTAAAATCACAATACTTCAAAGTCAAAACTATTAGAATAAAGTCAAAATAATAAGAAGAATAATAAGAAGGAAATCCTATAATAAAGCCAATATTATGTGGATTTAAAAAACCATTTAAATAACGTTAAAAATATAAGAATAAAGTACAAGTTAAGAAAATACAGTCAACATTACAGGAATAAAGTAGAAATTATGAGACTGATGCCGAAATTACGGGAAAAAAGTTGAAATTACAGGAATAAAGTGGAAATGAGAAGACTGAAAAAAATACCAAACATCAAATCAATTTCGAGATTAAATTTGCAATATTTTAGGAAACAAATCCCGGAATTGTGGGAAACGTTTCTGTGTTTTGTATAGATGGATGTGGATTTAGTGGATTTGGTTAAATTCCACTTTGGATTTATAACATTGAGGAAATTCTTCGTTTTTTGGTGAATCAGAACAGATTTTATTATAATTAGTAAATTGACAAGGTGGCGATTCTGTAAAAAACTTCATCTGAACCTAAAATACAAATGAACCAAATCCTGTTCTAAAGATCATCTGGAGCAGAGAGGGTTTTAAGGGCCTTGCTGAGGGGCCCACAAGTGGCATTGATGGGGCTTGAACCCCTATCCTGCAAAAAACAACCAATAGCCTTAACTAATAAAGTGTACACTACCCCCTTATAATAATAATAATAATAATAATAATAACTCATGGATATTATTGCTTACTTTGTTAGGGGAGGTGGTGGCTCAGTGTTTATGGTGTTGGGCTGCTAATTGAAAGTTTAGGGTTTGTTTCCCAGCACCACCAAGTTGCCACTGTTGGGCCCCCTAAGCAAGGCCTTTAAACCTCACTTGCTCAGATGTATAAAAGAGATAAATGTAAGTCGCTCTGAATAAGAACATCTGCCAAATTCACACTTATCACAACTAATCAGTAGAGAGTTAGGGGCCCTGCTCAGGGGCCCAGCAGTGACCCAGCAGATTGGTAGTGCTGGAAATTAAACTTACAACCTTTAGATCAGCAATCCAAACATCTTATTTCTTATATTTCTCAGCATTAAATTACAATAAACCGAGGATAAGAAACAGATTAATGAGTCTGTGACATCACAGTGCTGGTGGATTCTGATTGGTCAGACGGTGTTGACTGGCTGTCAGAAGTATCAGATGATAAACAGGCTATTTTATCTCGCTGTAATCAGACAGTGTCGTACTTTCTCACTGTGTATTTATGCTGTCGGATAAACGAGTGCAGCAGACGAACACACTTACACAAGCAGACGCCAATGAGAGGAACAAAAATATCGATTTTATTCGTTTCGAAAATAAACTTAAAGGATTATTTGCTTTTCAAACCATTTGCAAGGCTGCTATTATTATTATTTTTTTTCCCCTTTGACAGTTTTGGCATACCATATTTTCATAAAGCACATGCAAATTATTAACTTTTTTATTGATCAGGCGAAACCTGAAGCTCTCTCTCTCTCTCTCTCTCTCTCTCTCTCTCTCTCTCTCTCTCTCTCACTCTCTCTCTCTCTCACTCACTCTCTCTCTCTTTCTCACTCACTCTCTCTCTCTCTCTCTCTCTCTCTTGCTCTTCCTTTCGCTCCCTCTCTCTTCTCTCTTCTCTGCTCTCCCTCTCTCTTCATCTCTCCCTCTCGCTCTCTCTTCTCTCTCGTTCTTTTTCTTCTCTCTCTCTTTCGCTCACTCTTGAGCTCACACTCTCTCACTCCTCGCTCTCGCTCTTTTCTTTCTCTCTCTCTCTCTCGTCGCCTCCTCTCCTCACCACTTCTCTCACTCTCATTCTCCCCTCTTCGCTCATCCTTTTTCTTCCTCACTCAACTTTCTTTCTCTCTCTCTCTCTCTCTCTCCTATGTTCTTTTACTTTACAAACATTCTGTTATTACACACCGGGAAAAATATACACACATACAATTTTACCCCAAAAAATTATAATAATAATAATAATCATTTTTAGGCGATGGCTTTTAAATAAAGGAAAAGAAGACAGAGGAAAAAAAAACAAAACAAAGCATGATTTAACACACATCGAATGCAACTAATGCACATGCTGGGATCGACACTCATATTTTGGCATGGCATTTTCTTTAAATAAATCTGAGTCTCTTATTTATATCTTTCTAAACAGAATAGAAAAAAAGAAAAGCGTCCTTAAAAGGAAGTCCTGAAAGTGGAATCTGTGGAACTGTTCTTTATTTATTTCTTTATTTCTTTAATTATTTAATTATTTCTCGTTCAGCGGCGTGTGGCACTTGAGATTCCCCTCAGCGTGAAGTCGTCTTTACTGATAAAACCTAATAATATTTTTTTTTCTCTCCCTGTAAAAAATAATCTCTGTCTCGGTACCGGTAGATGGAGTGTGTATCGTCTGGAGTGATAAGAAGGTTAGGCTGTAAAATTCGAAAAGGGAAAAAAAACCCATGTGTGTGTGTGTTGGGGTGTACAGATGAGTTCTGAGAAAAAAAATTCCATGCTTCATGCTTTTTTTTTTTGTCCTCCTTTATTTAGAGGCCGGGGTGAGTTTTCTCCCCCTGTGTGTTTCGTCCCCCTGTGTGTTAGAATCCTGTGTTAACTGAAAAAAAAGATGGAAATTTTGGTTAAGGAGCAGCTTTATTATTATGGTGAGTGTTTTCGGAATAAATACCCTGCTTATTGAATCAGGAAGAGTGTGTGTTCGTGTGCTGTCGCCCCACTGAGGTTTCCGGGCTCAGACGGACTTGCGTCGCCTCATCAGGCGTGAATTGTCTGTGAAGCTGTGCAGGCCGGGGGAAATGGAGCTGATGGGGGAGGGCAGGAAGCTGTTCTTCAGTGCGCTCGGTGAGATCTCTTCGATGTGGTACGTCACCGGCGAGTGGAAGTATCTCGGCTGGCACGTGTAGGAGTTCTGGTGCACGAACGGTCGTCCTCCTAAGCCCAACCCCCCTCTTCCTGCCCCTTCTCCAGCCAGCATGGCCGAGCTGCCGAAATCGTGCGAGTGGTAATGCATGCAGGAGCAAACAGATTGCAAGTCAGACACTTCGGATCTGTACGCGTCGCGGTCCCGCCTCCGTCGGTGCATCCTCCCGGGCATGGCGTCATCTTGGACATGGACGATGACGCTGCTCCGGTTTCCGGCTAACGAGGCCCGTTCCTCTGCGTCCCGTCGCTCGTCCTCGCTGTTCATGGTGAGAAACCGCAGCACCACCAGGTTCAGGAAGGCTCCGATGACCGTCAGTCCCACCAGGATGTACATAAAGCTGAAGGCCACATAAAGAGGCTTTCTTTGAAGAGCCCGGTTCTTCTGCAGCGCTACAAAGTCGCCGAACCCGATGGTTGTGAGGGTTATAAAGCAGTAGTAGTACGACTGGAAGAAGCTCCAGTCTTCGTAGTGCGAGAAGGCGGCGGCGCCAATGCAAAGTGTCCCCATGCACGAGAAGAACCCCACTGTAACCATGTTCTCCATGGACACCTCGGTGATTCGCATCCCGCAGCACTTCTTGATGCGCTTCAGCAGGTACTTGACGAAGGTGTTCATGCGCTCGCCCAGGCTCTGGAACATCACCAGCGTCAGCGGGATTCCCAGAACAGCGTAGAACATGCAGAACGCCTTTCCAGCGTCGGTACCTGGAGCCGCGTGACCATAACCTACAAAAAAAACCACACAAAACAAACATCAGTTCAGGAGAAATCAGGAAGCGTCAACGTTTATTTACATGCTGTAGTGAGGTTTTGGTCTGGACTCCACACTTCACACTTCTTTTTAAAATGACTTTTTGAAATTTTAATCTTGAAGACAAATTAATAATTATTAATACACACAAATAAAACTATTTTTTTCTTTCGTGCTTGAACAATGATTCAGTGTGTCACTGAGTATAGCGAAATAAACTAAAGAGACAATCGCGTCAGTTGCAACCAAAACAAGAATTTAACTATCAAGTCTGTTATTTTTCAGATTTATTTATTTTTCAACTTGGAATTTGGCAACCAACGGTTTTTTGGGTTCTTTGGGTTTCTTGACCTGCTTGTTTTCCCAACTTTTCCTGTCCTACCCAGTGGTGGCTCAAATAGTTAAGGTGCTAAATTGTTAATCTGAAGACCAGGAAAACCTGTGTTCAAGCCCCACCACTGCCAGCCTGAGTTGCTGATCTGAAGACCGGGGTGGTTGAGCAAAGACCCTCTGACCACCAAGTTACTAAGATGGGATTTGCAAAAAAACTCTTTTACTCTGCTGTAAAGTAATTGTGACAAATTGTGACTTTACGTTTACATCAGAGGCTGAAAGATACCATCTCAGATGAGGGAGGGAACTACAAACGATTTAGTATCTCAAGCTTCCGATTGACTGGGGGGACATGAGGCTGCCCATGCCTGGATTTTATGAAGCACATGAAGGTCGAGTGACCTGAAGATGACACAATTATAATGTCAGGTAAAAGTGGAGTAATGGAATATTCCGGAATCATTCTTCAGACTGGAAATTTTCAGCAATTACAAACTGTGTTATTTTAAAACAAGTAAAACATATCAACAAAAATGTAAGAAAACCAGTAAATAAATGTGGTTTAATTAAATGAAATTAAAACTAAAATTGCATAAACAAGTCTTCTTTTGCATTTTTTTAATTTAAACATTAGAAACTAATTGTGTGATAAAAGAGATAAAAAATAGAGACATGAAATTCCAAAAAAAAGGTTATGCAAATAGAATCTGTCCCCAATCCAACAAGCCCCACCCCTTTTGAGAAGAAAAAAGAGGAGTCTGCATTTGCATACTGGAACCTGATTGGTTCATCTGACTTTAAAATCAGTAGCAGTATAAAATAAAGGAAGTAGATGCTTGATGTCCTGCTGTTCCACCAAAATAATATAGAACGGTTTGGCTGCCGAAATTATTGTCAGCCAGTCAACAGAGGGCGCTGTTGGGCTCCGCCTCCTCCAGAGAAGAAAGCTACATACAATGTTAATAATAAGTGAAAAAATATATCGTAAATTAATAACCCAATAAAATAATTAAGTTGTACTGTTCCACTGTTAGTCATTTATTACAAAAACATTAAAGTAATACAAAACCTTATTTCGTTTATGTGTGTGTGTGTGTGTGTGTGTGTGTGTGTGTGTGTGTGTGTGTACGGGGCGCCGGATCAACGAGTGTGTATTTAGGACTGTAAACTTTTTAAAAAAGCATGAGATTTAAGCACGAGCTCTAATGGGCTTGTCTCAAATCCCAATAAGGTCAAATGGCTTTGTTCTAAAAACCCTCCCACTTTTGCTGTTAGCGAATTAAAATAGTTTTTAAATATTTGGTCTTATGTGATTGGAGCGTTGTGATGTAAGTGATGCCTTTTATTGTTTGATTCGCTGCACAACATTGGTATTACAGTCTTTCTCTCTAAATCTGACTGATATAAACTGAATTATTTGAATGATTATTTTGATAATTTAATTACAACTTAATAAAAACACATTAAACTTAAATTTACTGATTTATTCTACATTTATTACATTCAATAACAGACGAATTCAGCTTAAAGTTTATTTTCCTGCATCCAGAGGAGACCTGGCCTTGTTTATGTGACCGAGCAGAAAAAAAGAAACCATTATCGCACCTCCGCCAAAGTGCATCGATCACAACAGTACCGAGAGAGAGAGAGAGAGAGAGAGAGAGAGAGAGAGAGTGGGGGAGAAAAGAAAAGAAAAAGAAAGAGATGGAGAAAGAGAAGCAGAGAAAGTGAGAGAGAGAGAGAGAGAGAGGCAGAGAGAGCGGTGGGGGAGACAAAGAGAGGGAGACACAGAGGGACAGAAAGACAGAGGGAAAGCGAGAAAGACAGAGAGAGTGAGACGGAGACACAGAGAGAGTGAGAGAGAGATAGAGTGAGACAAAAGAAAGGAGAAAGAGAAAGAAAGGAAAACAGAAAAAGAGGGTGATACAGAAAGAGGAAGATAGAAAAAGTGAGAAACACAGAGGGAGGGAGAGAGAGAGAGAGAGAGAGAGGGAAAAAGATTGAGAGAACGTTATAAAGGTTTAATCAGACGGCTCATCTCTTCCCAATGAGCAGATGATGATGATGATGATGAAGGAGATGATGGAGTGAGATAACAGAGTGATAGAGGAAGAGAGGGAGTGTTATTCGTTTAGAAAAGTCCGGAAGTTTCTCTGAGCCAGTAAAGCTTTTAGTTTAATGAAGCTTCTGTGGAGGCGACGAGCTGGAAGTTTGCTGAGTCATGAGGAAACACAGGGTTTCTCTCCTCCTGCAGGCGGAGATGATAGACGACAAATCCAGACTGACGGGATAAAATACGCCGCCGTGATAATAAATAAATCCACTGAAGATCCTCGGCTGCTCTTTCCTTTCCTTCACCTTTCCACACTGGCTGGAGGTCAAGAAATGATTTCTGGAGGATTGGAAGCGACTGACGGAATCCACCGCCGTGTCCCTGTTCCACACCTCCAGTCAGACCAAGAGCATCAACGGAATAAGCACAACGGACGAGTAAAGAAAAGAATGAAACACACCATTAATGAAGAGAAAAACGAACCTGCTGGAGAAAATATTCACTTATTAAAGAATAAAATCCGAAAGTTTTACCAGAAACGTCTGGACTTTATACTGTAGTTTTATGCTGTTTAATATTATTATTTATTTGATTAATATTTAATATTTATTTGTTTAAATTATGTTTAAAAATATTTTATATATTTAATTTAAAGTTAGAATTTTTACTTTATTTTAATTATTTTAATTTTAATTTTTATTTTGTTACTAACTTTTAAATTAAATTTGTCCACCCTTTCCTATTATATAATTTTTTTATTTTATTTAATTAGATTTTTAAATGTCAGTTATTTTTAATTTTATTATATTTATTGTAAACAGTTTCTTTATTTTATTTTATTGAGTTTTTACATTTAGTTTGTTCACTTTAATTGAACTTTTTTATTCTACATTAATTTTCCAATCTTTAAAATTAAAGTATTAATTGAACTTAATGTTATTTCAGTTATTTTTTTTTAATGTTTAATTGTCCAATATTTCTTTATTTAACTAATTTAAATGTTTTTATTTTGTTTTTTATTTTTTTATTAACTTTTTAAATTTAATTGTCCACTTGTTTCAATGTAATTTAATAAATAAAATTTTACATTTATATTCAATTTTCAATCATTTTTAATTATTAATTATTAATTAAACTGTTTTTATTTTATTTTAACTTTAAATCAAATTATCCACTCTTACATTATTTTTATTAAAATGTCCACATTTTATTTTAGTTTATTTTAAATAAAAATAATAAATAAATAATAATTTTTTTAGTTTTTAAATGATTTTAATGTTATTCTATTTTTCTGCCTCCTGTTTTCTCTGCTGTGTTTTTACTGATTGGCGTCACACCGAATGGATGACACAGCACGTCGACTGAGACGCTTTTTCACATGTAAATAACTCCCACCGGCCGCAGGGTTTTTAATCTTTTGTCTGGCAGTGTGTGTGCAGTGTGTGTGTGCAGTGTGTGTGCAGTGTGTGTGCAGTGTGTGTACAGTGTGTGTCCCGCTTCTCTCAGATGAGGGATATCATGACTGGAGGAGTGTCAAAGTGCAGAAGATAAAAATAACACACTCATACTGTCACTGCTCGGAATCTGATTGTCCGTCAGGTGAGGATCAGATTTCTATAAGAACATCAGAGGTTTAATGTTGATGTCTTAATTCTAAAATAAACAGCATCCGGTCTCTATAGGAACCTCAGGAATAGATTAAATGATTACCTGGATCAGGTGTGTTCAGTCAATCAGAAGCTGGAGGATCCCATCTCAGATAAAGGGGGGAGTGGGGGTGATGGGGGTCAAGTAAATTGGTATCTTCCAGCTTCTGTTTGATTAAACACTCAGCAGAGGGAGGAACAACCAGCAGGATAGAAGAACTGAAAAAAAACCCAGATAAACGGGTTGCTAAATCCTGGTCAGCGGTCTGTAAAAAGTGAAGATGTAAATTTAAGATCTTTATTAGAGGTTCATTCATTTATTCATTCATTCATCTTCTATAGCTGGTTATTCCCTAATTCAGGGTCACAAGGATCTGCTGGAGTCTATCCCAGCCATCCTTGAGAGGGTGAAAGACACCCTGGACAGGTCACCAGTCCATCACAGGCCACACACACACACACACACTTACACTCACTCCTTTGGGCAATTTAGAATCACCAGTCAATCTAACATACATGTTTTTGGACTGTAGGAGGAAACCGGAGAACCCGGAGTAAACACACACACAAGCACAAGGAGAACATACAAACTCTGCGGGGGAATCGAACCTGAGACTTTCTTACTGTAAGGCAATGCTAATCATAAAGCCAACCTGCGGGCCGCACCTGATATTTCGTACCGTTGGCTTTCAGTCAGAAAATAAAAATGGCACACAACAACTTTTCTAACCTTTTGTTAGTGAATCCAGTTTGTGGTTTAGGATTAATTTTTCCAGTTATTTCTCTTTTGTCGGCAAAAATGTGCCTTAGAATGAGTGTATCAGCAAGAAGATCTGGTGAGGAAATTCCCTCTAAAGTGCTGGGTATGTCAGTGGATCCAGGGGGCGGGCAGTCACTGAATGGCAAGTTTTGATTGGCTGATGATTCTTTCGCTGACACCTGTACCCGATTAGCGCTGTCAGTAGACCTGATCCAGACATTTCAAATGCTAAAAACCCTTCGATCAAAGCCGTTCAGTGGTTAAGTTGTTGGACTGCTAACCAGAAGATTGTGGGTTCAATTCCCAGCATTACTAAGTTACCACTTTTGGGCCCCTGAGCAAGACCCTTAACCCCTAATTGCTGATTTGTATCAAGAAAGAAATAAAAACGTCTGCTCGTTGGTTTTTGCCATTTTGTTTATTGGACGAGTCGTCTCTCCCGCGGGATCATGGGATAGTTAAGTAATTGATCGTCCAGGAACTTTTCGCACACTGTTTTGCCCCAAACACTCGTTTACTCTTCAATCGGGAAGAACTGGATTCCTGATGAAGGCCAAGTTTTATAAGAATATCAATTCTGCTGCTTTTAATTTCTCGTCTTTGCCCCTCTATAACCGAACGGTTCCTCGTCATCCTTCTCTCCTAATATCGATCGTAAATGTAACACTGTTTCAAGTGTGTGTGTATTTGTGTGTGTTTGTGTTGGTGTGTGTAATAGGTGAAAGACCCCTGAGCACTTGGTGGAAAAAGAACATTCTCTCTTGTTTGCGGTCGCGAATCGAATCTATCGAGCGCCGCTGTGCTAAAAATAGAGGCCGTAAGCGGCCGTCGGCGTGGGGGTGAACCATCTGAACCGCGAGGAGCGCGAAAACCGCTGGGAGATCGATGCTTACGAGCACAAATGAACAGCGGAAAACTGGTTAAGTTCACACGAGCCACGCGGCGGCCAGGCGGCCAGAATGCTAATGTATGCGTCACTCCAGCCGTTTGTGTGGGAGAGGGTGAGAGGTGACAGACAGACAGAATATTCTTATTATTTTTATTACATAAAATTTTATAAAATTAATTATTAATACAATGGCCAGACAAAGAGGGAGAGAGAGAGAGACAGACAGACAGACAGACAGACAGACAGGTAGGACAGGGCAGCCCGAGTGAAATAGAGAGGAAAAAGAGGAACAAACAGACAGGTATACAAAAAGAGAGGAAAGGGAGAAAAGAAGAGAGTGAGACAGACGAAAAGAGAGGTGGCAGACAGACAGACAGGTTGAGAGACAGTCAGACAGAAAGAAACATGCAGAGAGAAAGAGGGAAGCGGTTGGAAGAGGGACAGGGAGACAGACAGGACACATACAGACAAAAAATACAGACAGACCAACTATGAAGGGGAGAAAGAGAGAGATATAAGACATAACAGACATACAGACAGGAATAGCAAGAGACAGGGAGAGAGAACGAGATAGAGAGAGACAGACAGAGAGAGAGAGAGAGAGAGGAAGAGAGAGAGACAGAAAGAGAGAAATAGCGAGAGAGAGAGAAGAGAGAGAGAGAGAGAAAGAGAGAGAGAGAGAAAGAGAAAGACAGAAATAGAGAGAGAGAGAGAAGAGAGAGAGAGAGAGAGAGAGTGAGAGAGGAGAGAGAGAGGGAGGACAGAAGGCCTGAGAGAAAGAGACAGGAATAGCAAGAGAGAGACAAAAGGAGAGAGAGAAAGGGAGAGACAGGCAGACAGAAAGCATGAGAGAGAGAGACAGAAAGAAAGAGGAAGAGAAAGAGAAAGACAGAAAAAGAGAGAGAAAAAGGGAGAGACAGGCAGACAGAAAGCGAAAGAGAGAGACAGAAAGCAAGAGAAAGGGAGAGAAAAGACAGAAAGAGAGACAGAAAGAGAAGAGAGACAGAAGGAGAGACAGAAAGAGAGAGAGAAAAGGGCAGACAGACAGACAGAAACAGAGTGAGACAGAAGGGAGACAGAAAGCATGAGAGAAAAAGGGGGACAGACAGACAGAGACAGAAAGAGAGACAGACAGAAAGGGAAAGAGACAGAAAGAGAGAAATGCTGACAGATTTAAGCAGCCCCAAGACACACACAGGTAAAAATCGTGACAAATACATCATCAGTGTTTTTAGTGTGTGAAGCTGACAGTGTTTCTCTGAAGGTAACATTAGGGTTCAGAACTTCCTGTTTCTATGTTCTCACTTCCTCCACCAGTTCCTGCTGCTTGGCCCCGCCCTCTTCCCGCCCTCTTCCCACCCCCTTCACACCTGTGAGTTCTATTGTTGCCTCTTTTATTAGTTCTAACTTTTTATCTACCTTCTTACTGACCTTCAACACTTTCCCTGTGTATGTGTGTGTGTGTGTGTGTGCATATGTGTATGTGTGTGTGTGTGTGTGTGTGTGTTTTCTGATCTCCTGCTATTAACTGGCAAAAGTTTCTGGAAAAAACAGGACATCTGGCGTCTCTGTGTTTCCGCAGCTGCCAAAACATCAGTAAATTAAATTTCTGACACTTTATTTCACATTAAAGCTAAAAAAAGAGGAAGCTTCAAGTCTCAAGTCTCACAATGCAGCTACAAAAATAACATAACTAAGAAGTAACGGGTGCTAATAACACACACACACACACACACACACACACACACACATACACACACACATTACAGCCAGCTACAAAACCCAAACACACCCACAAAAACCTCGGCTAAAGCTATTAATAATAGATTATTTGCTAATTTATTAGGCCACACCCACCAGGGGACATTTATTATTTATTTGTTGTGTATTTTATTAGAGTGATGTAATGATCTGTAAAAATAACCTCAGAGATAAATGGCTAATTAGTCATTAATGAAACTTTTAGGAAGAAAAGAAGAAAGAAAGAAAGAAAGAAAGAAAGAAAGAAAGAAAGAAAAAGAAATAGAAAAAAAGAAAGAAAGAAAGAAAAGAAACGAAAAGAAAAATATTCAATTAGAAAAAGAGAATAGAATAGAATAACAAATAGGAAATAGAGGAAAGGAGAAAAAACAAAGAAAAAAAATTAAAAAGAAAAAAAAGAAAAAAGAAAGAAATTAACAAAAAAAAGAAAAGAAAGGCATAAAGGGAGCGGAAAGAAAAGAATTTGTTTGTATTGTTTGTTAGATTGTTTATATATTTTCAATATTTATAAATTTCAATCAGAGATGTTTTCAGAGATGTTTGAAATATTTAGTCTAAAGTTTTATAATAAATCTGGGTTTAGTGCTCAGACACTCAAATTAAAGACTGCAGATATTCGCCACAGTGACAAGGTGAAGCAGCCAATCAGAGATAAGCATCGGTGTTGATTTCTCCTCGACTTAAACTCTGTGATCTCTACAGGAGCTTAAAGCCAAAACACTGCATCTCTTCTCCAACACAAGAACTAATTGAGTGCATGAGGCCACGCCTACTTTAATTAAACTGACAGGTACAAAGGATACGCCTACTTTACTAAGACTGACAGGTAAGCCACAAGCAGGTACACACCTCTTTTACTAAGACTGACAGGTACGCAAGCCACACCTCCTGGTATAATACTGACAGGTACACAAGCCACACCTCTTTTACTAAGACTGACAGGTACACAAGCCACACCTCCTGGTATAATACTGACAGGTACACAAGCCACACCTCTTTTACTAAGACTGACAGGTACACAAGCCACACCTCTTTTACTAAGACTGACAGGTACACAAGCCACACCTCTTTTACTAAGACTGACAGGTACACAAGCCACACCTCCTGGTATAATACTGACAGGTACACAAGCCACACCTCTTTTACTAAGACTGACAGGTACACAAGCCACACCTCTTTTACTAAGACTGACAGGTACACAAGCCACTCCTCTTTTACTAAGACTGACAGGTGCACAAGCCACACCTCTTTTACTAAGACTGAGAGGTACACAAGCCACACCTTCTGGTATAAGACTTACAGGTACACAAGTCACACCTCCTTTACTAAGACTGACAGGTACACAAGCCACACCTTTTTACTAAGACTGACAGGTACAGAGGCCACACCTCCTTTACTGTAACTGTGGAAGGTTTTAAAACTAATTAAGACATTAAAAGGTCAATTAGTGTTGTGACCAAGCACACAAGTGAGAGAACCAGCAGGTGTGTGTGTGTGTGTGTGTGGAGAGATAATAAACTATAGCACCGAGACCTTTAAAGACTTTTTGCTCTTTCCAAGTTACCAAGTTTTCCGATGGGATTGAACCCACAGCCGGGGATGAGGGAACGTCTCGATTTGCCCTGTGAAGCGAGAACATCATCCATCCCGTCGCTTATTGACTCTGAAGTGTCTTTCAGAGAAACAGAAACGAATCGGCACGTGACCGTTCACCTCCACCGACTCTACAACACGTCTGAAAGAGACGACCCGCTGCTCCGTCTGTCCGCCGGTCTAATCTCATTTATCTGATTCGGATCTCGCACATGGCTGGAGAATGAGGTAATGAGCTGAAGAGGGGAGACGTTCTGGGGCAGGAAACTTTCAGTAGGGGTATTTCATTTGCTTTGGGGGGAGTAAAGATTCCACTCTAAACTACTGTTATAGTATCAGAACAGTCTGAGATCGAGTGAGTGTCAAAATACCCGATAAAAATGTGTAAAGTAAATCCGAACTAAACGTTAAAATGAAATCAGCGCTGTACGTTTAACAATCGGTTACAGCACCTAAGTATTTCTGGGAGAATCTGTAGTTTTTGCGTATTAGATGTGTCGTTCATATGAAACGAATCCCTAATACGACTCGATTTGCCATAATATGAGAACAATTCGTTTGTATTGTATTAACCGCACATGTGCAACATCCCATAATCTGTACAGGAAACATTAGTTATTCATTCATTCATCATGTGACCACTTCCTGGTTCAGTATCTTACAGTCATTAAAGCTCTGTATTATTTTCACAGGGGCGCCACTGCTGATAATACTAATAAAACAGATCTCTGGGGGCCCTTAAAGAATCTGGGCCCCTTAAAATCAACACACACACACACACACACACACACACACACACACACACACACATCTCTGTGTTTACATGTCTGCTATATATGAAACAAAGATTGTATAGATGAGGACAGATTTTAAATTGTTTACTTGAGATTAATAATATTTAGATAAACAGCACAGAATCTCTTTATATTTAAATTAAACTATTACCTTTTAAATATATTATTATTATTATTATTATTATTACTTGCTGTTACCTCACAGTAAGAAGGTCCGGGGTCCGATTCCCCTGGCCCCGCCCGCCCCCGCGAGGGTCGCCCTTTCCCCCTGTTCTGGAGGGTCTTTCTGTGGGGAGTTTGTATGTTCTCCCCGTGTGTGTGTGTGTGTGTGTGTGTGTGTTTACTCCGGGTTCTCCGGTTTCCTCCCACAGTTCCAAAAACATGTATGTTAGATTGATTAGTGATTCTAAATTGCCCATAGGAGTGAGTGTGAGTGTGATGGAGTGTGTGTCCTTGTGATGGACTGACGACCTGTCCAGGGTGTCCCCTCTCCTGCCTTTTACCCTTTCAGAGACAGCTGGAATAGACTCCAGCAGATCCCTGTGACCCCCGAATTAGGGAATAACCAGCTATAGAAGATGAATGAATGAATAATGATCTATTCTTATTTTTTTTTATTTTTTTATTCTTATTATTAGTATTTTATTATTTTATTATTGATTATTATTATTTTATTGTTATTATTATATTATTATTATTATTATTAGTTGTTATTATTATTATTATTATTATTATTGTTATTATTATTATTATTATTATTATTATTATTATTATTATTATTATTATTATTATTGATGTTTTTGTTGTTGTTGTTGTTGTTGTTATTATTGTTATTATTATTATTATTATTATTGTTTTGTTGTTTTTGTTGTTGTTGTTGTTGTTATTATTATTATTATTATTATTATTATTATTATATATTATAATTATATGCTCCGGGGCCCGCTGAGGCAACTCATCACTCTGCCAGGAATAAATAACCAAAGGTGAGCAAAAACATAGAGATTCCAATAATATCTCAGTGAGACCGTCTGAGGATTTAATCATTTAATTATTATTAATAAGGAAAAATTTACTTAAACTTATTAGTGGTAGAGGTTTCGTGTTGGTCTGTTAACGAGAAGGTCATGGGTTCAATTCTCAGCGTCACCAAATCTGCAACTGCTGGCCCCTATTCAGCTGCTCAGCCTGGATAAAAAATAAAGGCAAATAAAAGTCAATCTGGATGAGGACGTCTGCCAAATGCGTCAAATTTAAAATAAATTATTTTAGTAAAATAATAAATTAAGCAGCCTCATAAATATACATACACACACACACACACACACACACACATTTTTAACCCAGCAGGATCAAGAGAACAGGATTGATGTAGTTCTGTGTGGTTGTTTAGGAATGTGTGTTTCTTTTGAGGTTGCCAGGTTTCCTAATTTTACCCAGATTTTTGATTTTCTGTTATCCTTTGGGTCAAATTTTATTTCTTTCATAATGTAAAATGGGTAAATATTAGAAATGTGGTTTTATTTTTATTTTAATACAAACAATTTATTAATAGTTTATTAATAAAAAATATTTTTATTTAATAAAATAAATAAATGGGTGATTAAATTCCTGCTTACTAAACTAAACAGTTATACAAAGAGGACAACAGTTTTATATTTGACGGTTAGACAATGTAAGGGTTAAAACTTATGCTCTTCGGGTGTAAAGGTAATAAGGAAACTGTAATTGTTAACACAGTGAACTTCTTTTAGAAATAAAAATAAAAATGTGCCTTTCAATACCTAAAATTTAGGACTAGTTTTAAGGATTGTATTTGTTTAAGGGTTTTTTTTTTGCTAAAACCTGGCAACCCTGAATAGTTTTGTTGATTTCTCACTAAACCGTCTCGTCCACCTAACAGATGTTTCTGGTTTTAAAAAACTAATCATGCTGGAAAAAACTAATTTTTGATGAGTCAGTTCACATCCCGGTTCCATTAGACTATAAAAGTGGTATGAGGTTCAATCACTCAAAAAGATCTGACATAAATATCAAAAATATAATCCTTAAGTCGAGTGTGTGGGTTTCAGAGCCGAGAAGGAAGCGTGTTTGTGTGTGTGTGTGTTTGTGTGTGTGTTTAGGTGTGTGTGGCCTGATGATGCCTAAGTGCTTTAGACTGCAGAGTACACAAAGCATGAGAAGTCATTAGGAAAAGGTCAGTGTGTGAGAGAACTCTACAGGAGAACAGATGCTGCGTCACACACCAGTGCGCACGAACACACACACGCACGCCAAGATTGCGTACAAGCATTTTACAGTCAGATCTCACAACCACCGGCTGCGTTCAACACCCTACCCCCCCCCATTTCCTATACAATCATCCAATATGGGCGCATCCCAAATCACAGACTGTAACACTATACAGGCCACATTACCACCTACATCCAGGGACGGATTCGAGATGGAGCAGTAATGGAGTTTTTTTGAAGTGTTATCTGGAATCGGTCAAATGATTTGATTCAGGGAAGTGTTCAGAAAAGTTCCAGAGCATTTGTATGTCTTAAATCATTTATTCTGATGGCTTTAGAAGGCTCATAAACAGATCATTGAAATGGGAAGTTGCTAGGATGTTAGCAACAGACTCTGAGTCAAATAGGTGGAGTCGATTCATATGATTCACTGAGTCAAACTTGCTCTGTGGTGGTGGTGAAGTTCGTTTCTGGTTTTAATGCTGAACAAATTAGAATTTAGTTATTACAATTTTTTATGAAATTCTGCACGAGTCGATGATGTTAATGGAGTCAACAGTAGAAAATCCGAACACTTCCTGAGTCAATCAACTTCTGTCCAATCAATGTATATGTATGTATTATATTTCTGACATTTAGTAGACCTCCATACCCAGTATGACTTAAATTTAGCTTGTTTATTTATCCAGCTGAGCAATCAAGAGCCTTGTTAGGGGCCCAGCCATGGTAGGTTGGTGGTACTGGGAATTGAATCCATGGCTTTTTGATAAAAAATCCAACAAATTAAACCATTAAGTTACCACCTCTCCCCTATAAATATTCACATTTCAGATGCATTTACAGCATTCAGGGGCCCAACAATGGTGGCTTGGTGAAGCTGGGAATCAAACCCACAATCTTCAGGGTGGCAGTCCAACACCTTAACCATGAGCCACCACTTCCATGAGCCATTATTACCATATAATTATATTATATCTTAAATAATACAAATAGTGCCAGCAATTGTTACCATCATTAACCAAAATTCAGCAAGATGCTCAAACACACTGAAGCCAAATTTGTCCGTATTTCCATCGTGAGAAACAGCGGGGTAAAGCGGCCAGTGAATCAGGGTGGGGGGTTTTGGCTCTGATGTCATGTCAATAGTCGAAAGGTCACTCATTAGGGCTGTTCAAAAGAGCTCATTAGTAAATGACTTTAGTAGTTATATTGATAATAACCATGTGGTGTTTTTCACAAGAATGACTCAGCGATCAAATACCAAACCAGCGACAGGCGATTAGAAGTCAGGGCAGGTGATTTGGTTCGAAAACAATTTTTGTTCTTCTAGTTAACAATTTCAACTATCTCAACTGTTTCATGCTGATAACAATCATTACGTTAATTAGTCTAATTGTATCTATATGTATATATCAGTGTTGTGCTGTCAGGATCAGTCAGTGGTTCTCTGCTGTTCTAAACACTCTCAGAATCACTGACCGACATTAACAACCTAAATTCTAATATCAGTTCCATTAAATGGTATTAATTTATTCCAGCAGTTTATTCTCTTCATTTCGTAGTGTTTCTCTCGCTGCACTGCTTCCAGTACGTGGATGTGGATGTTAGATTTTTTGTCCAATCAGATTTCAGTTTCTATGTGCTGCCATGTTAATCTAATCTGCCCTCAGTATCAGTAGCGCTGCCCGTGGAACTCACACTATATCAGCAGTGCTGATTGATCATTGGGTAATATTATTAAACACTGTTTCTGCAACCAATCAGATCTCAAAGTCGAATCTCAGCGCTAGTTAGCTGGGTCATGATCACATCAGCATTTTTTCATCCTCTGATTGGTTTATCAACGTAAAACTACCGAAATTCGTCTGTATAGTTGAATTGAAATTTTTGATTTTTCCGGAAAAGTAGATGTGCTGAGAGTTCGGTATCCTGAAGATAACTAGCTTGTCTCAGTGCGGGAAAGAGTTTATTCCCCACTTCCACTCTGAAGTCGACTACAGGAGTCAAAGGGCTGAAAGATGATGTCATGGTTACAGTATTTTAGACAGGTAGGAATATGATGTGATTGGATTAAGTACTGTTACTAAATGCAATACAAAGTTTTCTCATCTGTGAATACATGATGTATTGTAGTAATGTTTCTCTGGTTATCTAGTCTACACATTCATGCGTTCGGGAGGCGTGGCTTTGAATAGCGAAGGTTGGGCAAACACTTTTAGTGCTAACAGGCTACAGTTAGAATTTTCTAAGAAGTTCCACTGCACCTTTAACATCTCTCATCATAAAGCAATGCAAAAAGCACATGTCTCTCATGTAGTTAACTGTCCAAACATCATTATAATGTATTCTATTGTACTGCACTCTGTTTTGTATGAAGCTCTCTCTCTTTCTGTGGCTATGACTCGCAGATTTTAGGGCTTTGTCCTCTGGTTAGTCCCAGTCTTTGTAGTTCTGTATCTGTATCCCAGTTTTGTGACTATAATATTTGGTTAGTCCCAGTATCTATAGCTCTCTCTTTTTGGTTAAAACATGTTTTTTGGGCTTTGTCTTTTGGTTATTTACAGTATGAGTACTGGTTTATCCCAGTGTCTTTGTGGCTATGATTCTTGGTTTGTTCCAGTGTTTGTGGGTATGACTCTTGGTTAGTTCCAGAATTTATAGCTCCGTCTCTTGGTTAGTACCAGTTTTTAGGGCTTTGTCTCTTGGTTAGTTCCAATCTTTCTGGCTATGACGCTTGGTTTGTCCCAGTCCTCATGGCTATAATTCTTGGTTAGTCCCAGTCTTTGTGGCTATGACTCTAGGTTAATCCCAGTTTTTGTAGCTATAACTATTGGTTTGTCCCAGTTTCTGTGGCCATAGCTCATGGTTAGTCCCAGTCTTTGTGCCTATGATTTTTGGTTTGTTCCATTATTTGTGCCTATGACTCATGGTTAGTCCCAGTCTTTGTGCCTATGACCCTTGGTTTGTCCCAGTATCTGTTGCTATGACTCTTGGTTTGCCCCAGTGTTTGAGGCTATGACTCTTGGTTTGTCCCAGTATCTGTTGCTATGACTCTTGACTTGTCCCAGTCTTTGTGGCTAGGACTCTTTGTTTGTCCAGTATCTTTGGCTATGACTCTTGGTTTGTCCCAGTATCTGTGGCTATGACTTTTACAGCTACACTAGATCAACTACTCAGAGAAAAAAAAATCTTTTCCATCTTTCTAGTTTTTTTATTATCACTCTTTTTTCTTTTTTTCCAGCCCTTTTTGCTCCGACAGCCAGCGTTCTTCAGCTCAGTCACGTCGTAATTGCAGCCGAATTAATGGCGCTAAATTGAATTAGATAAAAGTGAAAGGCGTAATAATCGATGTGGAGTCTGTGAATAGAGCAGATCGATGTCTAAGTGGCCTCACTTGACTCGTATCACAATGAAGTAGCTAAACAGAACGGATACGGTAGTCTGCTACTGCATTATTGTGTAACGCTAATACTAGCTGGTTAAGATGCTGACAGAAAAAGTAGTTTAAAACTTCAATTAGAGACAATGTCGTCCAATCCCTGACCTCAAAGAATCAAGACTTTTCTAAAAAATGTACTTCTAAATTATTTTAATAGTCTGTCCCACTTTCGCGCATACAATTATTTCTAACTGGTTAATTTTTTTAGAGCTTCTATCTAACTATTAAAATGTCTTAAATAACATATGATTTCCAGGAATAATTATTTCCTCTACTATTTCCTCCTCTAAAATTATAAAACATTTCGCACAAGTTTAATTTGTACACCAACTAATACAAGAGGGGATTTGTGCCCAGGGGCATTGTCATGCTGGGGCAGGGTAGTTTCAGTAAAGGAATAACAGAATGCTATGACCAGTAATGGCAATAATGGAGTTAAAAATCCACAGAATTACTAACCGTGTTACTTTTTTAGCAATGAGACTTCTTCTTCTTTCGCCTGTTCCCTAACCCTATTCTCTACATCCTCTTCACTCACACCCACTAACGTCATGTCCTCGTTTATCGCATCCATATACCTCCTCTTTGGTCTTCCTCTTTACCTTCTGCCTGGTAGCTTCATTTTTAACATCCTCCTACCAATATTATTCACTATCCCCCCTATGGACATGTCCAAACCACCTCAATCTGGCTTCCCTGACTTTCTCCCCAAAACATCTAACATGAGCCGTCCCCCTGATGAACTCGTTCCTAATGCTGTCCAACCTCGTCCCTCCCAAAGAAAACCTCAACATCTTCATCTCTGCTACTTCCAGCTCTGCCACCTGTCTCTTCCTCAGCGCCACTGTCTCTAAACCGTACATCATAGCTGTCCCATCACACACTGTCATCTAAAACCATACTCATAGCTGTCACCACTGTCTACAACCATACATCATAGCTGCTCTCACCTCTGTCTCTAAACCATACATCATAGCTGGTCTCACCACTGTCTCTAAACCATACATCACAGCTGGTCCCACCACTGTCTCTTAACCATACATCATAGCTGTCTCACCATTGTATTCAAACCATACATCATAGCTGTCTCACCGCTGTCCCTAAACCCAACATCATAGCTGTCTCACCGCTGTCTCTAAAGCGTACATCATAGCTGGTCTCAATACTGTCTCTAAACCACACACAATAGCTGTTTTACCACTGTCTCTAAACCATACATCATAGCTGTCTTACCACTGTCTCTAAACCATACATCATAGCTGTCTCACCACTGTCTTGTACACCTTCCCCTTAATTCTAACTGATATTCTCCTGTTACTCATCACTCCTGACACGTTTCTCCACCCATTCCAATCTGTCTGTACTTCTTTACCTCTTTTAGTAATGAGTAATCAAACGAATTACTGTTTCCCTGTTATAAAGCCGTTACCATTACATTTATGGCATTTGGCAGACGCCCTTATTCAGGGCGACTTTTATTTCTCTGTTTTTTATACAACTGAGCAATTGGGGGTTAAGGGCCCTGCTCAGGGGCCCAACAGTTGCAAATAAAATGTGGTGTTACTATAGTTGAGCTCACTGAAGCCTTAAGACATGCAGCGATTTATTCTCTGGTGTGTGTGGTGGGATGGGACACATAACTAATGATGATTGGAGTAGAGTAAATTTTTAACAACTGTTCTGATTGGAGGCGAAGAACTCTCATGTCCTGTTTCTGTCTCGACCCCTTTAAACTGAACACCTTTGGGATGAACTGGAACCCCGACTGAACCCCAGACCTCCAAACTTGAACATTAGTGTCTGATCTCACTCATACTATTGGAACTGAATGATCAAATCCACACAGTCACATGACCCACACAGTCACATGACCCACACAGTCACATGACCAAACTAATGGAAATCCTGCACAGAAGAACGGAGGGGATTATAGAAGGTAGAGTGAGACGAACATCTGGAATAGAATGATCATAAAACACAGATAAAGGTGCTTTAATATGTAGGGTTTTAATATGTAGTGTGTGTGTGTGTGTCTCTGCCATTTTGTTATTTACACATTGCTCAATCTATTCGTCTGATCTGTGTGTTGTGTGTCTGTGTGTGTGTGTGTGTGTGTGTGTGTGTGTCTGTGTGAGAGAGAGAGAGAGAGAGAATAAAGAAGTTGATGCGTTAAATCAAGATTCTCTAATAACACGATTAAAATTATGCCAGATGTCATTATAGATGTATTTCATTTTCAACATCTCTCGCTCCAGGCAGGCATGAACACACACACACATACACACACACACACACAGAAATTCAGTTCTTGTTCCCTTACAGGGTTGCCAGATGCAAACTTTGTACACATTTTTTTAATTATTTATTTATAATGAAACATTAGAATTGAAATAATTATAATAATATAGCAAATTAAAAATAGAAAAATGTATTATACTAAAAATAATAAAATAATAAAAAAAATAATTACACTATAACAGTAAAACAAAAAAATGTGGCTCTACATATATTTACATGATAAAAGATTACGTTATTTTACATTTTGTAGATTATTTATTGTTTAGTGTTTAGTAAAATGATAAATTAAAAAATGTAATAAAAATGTAAAGATTTACAGAAACGTTTTGAATAAATTTGATCCACGGCGGTTTCGTCTGCTGTCGTTCTTCCACTGCAGCTAAAAATAAAGTAGAATTGAATAAATCTGGCTGGATGAACCCGTCGTGGCCGCAGCTGTATGAAGTGTAGAACTGCGTGAACTGAATTTCAGCTGGTTTTGTGTCTGAAGCGGCTTCAATCTGTTGCTAAGCAGATGTGCAAACTGAGCTTAAAGTGACACAGCAGTGTGTGTGTGTGTGTGTGTGTGTGTGTGTGTGTGTGTGTGTGTGTGTGTGTGTGTGTGTGTGTGTGTGTGTGTGTGACATAAACAAAAGGGCAGCAAGCCTATCTCCCTCTCTCACACGACACAGACTCTACCCCCCCACACACACACACACATACACACTCTCTCCTGCACGCACATGTATAGCAATAAGCCGGGCTGAAGCTGGGCTGCTCGCTGAGATTACATTGGTAAGTGGGAAACTCATACATATCAATAGCTGCATTCCCATTAAAGCCAACTCAATCATCACACACACACACAACCACACACACACACGAAAGCTGATGACATGAAATGGTGCGTATCTGCTGCTCCAGGTGCTGCTCTAACACACACATCCTCTCACGCCACCAGAAACCGACTCCATGTTCATCACCAAACACACACACACCCGGAATTAGGGAATAAGCGGGTAAAGAAGACGACTGAATGAATATATACAATTAACTAAAAAATAGCAAAATAATATATTTCTTTTAATCATCATATTATTATTATTATTATTATTATTATTATTGTATTATTATTATTACTAGCGGTATTAGGTAGCAGTATTAGCACTGGCGTTAAAGTGTTCATCTGCTAACCATAAGATCATTAGTTTAATTCCCAGATCTAACACTGCTGTGCCGGAAAGGACCCGAACCGAAATCACACTCAGGTCACCGGACTGCGTCTGTCCTATAAATTCACCGGGTAAGAAAAACTTCCTGTAATGATTTTAGGACGAAATCTCCAACAGAACAGGCTGAAGGGTGAACCCGTCCTCATCTGGGTGACAGCGGAGTGTGAGATTATAAATCATTTTAGATTAAAGTGTAAACACTGCATTGATAATAATCCTGGATTGATCCGACTCTCAGACAAAAGGACATCGTTTATAGTCTCACTCTGCAGTGTTTGAGATGTTTCTAAAGATTTAGAATCACACACTCTCTCTACCACGTTCTCCAGATGAGTCTGGTTCACAGTTTCTTCCTCGTAGCATCTAAAGCCTGCATGATTTTGGCTATGATTTGTTAATCTGAGACAATTTTTGACATCCTAACCATTTCCTATAATCTTACTGAAGATTTCAGAGAACCGGTAGGAGCCGCAGAACCTCGATGATGCGATTATGACGGAAAAGTGCAAACCATCTCAGGAAAAATGTTGGAACAAATCCAGAGGACAAAACAAGAAGAGAAGCAAAATAAGCTGTTTTCTGCTAGCCGCTGTTTAGCGACGCAACTGAACGCGAGACAGATCGATGAGGTGAGACACCGGACGGGATGTGCAGTCTGCAGAACCTGGTGGTTTTATTTTATGGCTGAAGTCACAGAGATCTGACTTTTCCTTCATTTTGATGATATAATATGATAATTAAATAATCAGTTAATAAGCAAGTGGACGTCAGCACACAGACACACACACACAGAGACACTGAGGTCAATCCAGGTCGGCAGTGTGTTAGCCTGGAGGACAGCAGCAGCCAGTAGTTTGCTGTTGCCATAGTTACCCCCGTCTTAGGTCCTCAGTGAGGAAACAGGTACGAACGAGCAGGTGAGAGAAACCCGACCTGACGGAACATTTAATACAGCAGCAGATAAGACAGGACACAAACACAGGACACAGAACACAAGACACGAACACAGGGCACAGAACACAGGACACAAGACACAGACCACAGGGCACAGAACACAGAAAACAAAACACAGGACACAGACCACAGGACAAAAAACACAGGGCACAGAACACAGGACACAAGACAAAGGATACAAAACACAGGACACAAGACACAGGTGTGTGTTAATACAGCAGGTCATTAGGCTCATTCTGTCACTGATGAAGGAAAAACACTCTGACATAACAACACACACACACACACACACACACAGACTATCTACATACTATCTAAGGTGGGTATAACTATTGATTTCATTACACATAAAAAATGGTCTCTGTTTATTTCTCACTCTCTCTCCTCAGCACACAGCTTATCATAGTTACTTTACACCACACACACACACACACACACACACACACACACACACATAGAGCTTGGATCTGTGTGGTGGGTGTTTGGGCGAGAGCCATAGAGAAAAAGAAAGAAAAGAAGAGAGAGAAGAGGAAAATGATGTCCTCCTCCAGGAAATGACATCATCAGCACCTGCTGCACTTTACCATTACACTATGCATGAGCAGAAAAATTACACACACACACCAAAAAAACTATTATTTAAACCAGCAACAAAAAAGAGTGTACAGAGAAAACAAATGCTCCAAGATAAAGCTGAGTCACCGAGAGGGGAAAAGGGGGACGATTAAAAATGGTGAAGAAAAAAAATGCATGATGTGCAAAAACCAAACAAAACACAAAGAGATCAAAAAAAGAACGAGTTCAGATTCATCTCATAAACAGCTCAAATAAGGAACCTTTTTTTAAACCCTAAGCTTTAACACACACACACACACACAGAGCTGAGGTGGGTATTACTATTGATTTCATTAAACATAATGCTTTATAAAAAACCTGTCTGTCTGTTTCTGTTTAATTCTCTCACTCTCTGTCTGTCTATCTGACTGTCTCTCCCTCTAGATACTGTATATAAATATATATAAATATATAATATATATATATATAGCAGTGGCGGGCGGTGCATTTGGTAGCTGGTCCTTCAGTGTAGAATCACCCGACTGATACCCCTCTTATTACCCCCACTATCACAATTATAAAAACACATCAATATTAAACAAACACACAATATAACACGGCGTGGAATTACAGACGGAGAGACAAGAAAACCCGTTAACACACAACTCCAAACCTCTACACTACAACCACAACTGTACCACCTACAACATCTGGAGCAGTTCAGAATCAATATTTATCCTTAATATTAATATAACATCACAAAAACATTACAGATATCAATAAAATCTATCAGACATTTAAAGGCTGTAAGTCAGTGTTACCGCTCGGCGGCGCTGGTCTGGAACTGGGGAATAAACTCTTTCCCACGCTGAGACAAGCTAGTTATCTTCCGGATACCAAACTCTCCTCATCATCTACAACTTTTCCAGAAAAATCCGACTTAAAAACTTATTTTTAAGTTTGTCGGAGACCGAATTAATTTCTCCTCCATCAGTCATTGTGGCCGTAAAAATTCTAATTCAACTGTACAGACGAGTTTCGCTAGTCTGTGCTGGGCTGTAACAGTTTTACATTGATAAACCAATCAGAGGATGAAATATTGCGACGTCATCATTGTCCAGTTAGCTGGCGCTAAGAGTCGGATTTAGGATGTGATTGGTTGCAGAAACAGTGTTTAATCATTTTACCCAATGATCAATCTGCACTGCTAATATAGTAGCACGGGCAGCGCTACTGATTCTGAAGGCCAGATTAGATTAACATGGCAGCACATAGAAACTGAAATCTGATTGGACAAAAAATCTAACATCCACACACACGTACTGGAAGCAGTGCAGCGAGAGAAACACTACGAAATGAAGAGAATAAACTGCTGGAATAAATTAATACAATTTAATGGAACTAATATTAGAATTTAGGGTGTAAATGTAGGTCAGTGATTCTGGTAGTGTTTAGAACAGCAGAGAACCACTGACTAACATTGACGGCACATCACTAAAAAAGTGAACTCAGATTTATTTTATAAACAGAGTTTGTAAAGTTTTTGTGCTTTACAGATTGTTCTGGAGAAGACTGTACCTCTCGGTTTAAAAAACAGAAGGAAAAACAGAAGGAAATAAATCCTTTGCTATGATGTACCGTGAGGATAACTCAATCTCATCAGAGGAATAAAAGTACCTTCAGAAGGAACAATACTGATCCCGCCCACTACTCACTGTTAGCAACAGAGCAGCCAAAATAGTCCTTCTGAAAGAACCACCTACTACAAAAGTTCCAGACACACGATAATGCAAAACAGGAACAGGATGTGACTTTGTCTATCACATGCACCGGTTCTACCAGAACAACCCCAAAAACTGCAGCAGATGCTACCAGAAAAGTAAGAGTGAGACATTATCCATACCCTTAGCAAGCTGACTTTTGAGTTGAGGTTTTAAGTTAAAGTTAAAGGACTAAGATAAATCCTTTGAGTAGTCATGAGGGTGATGAGGTGCTCAAATATTAGTGTAGAGGAACCTTTTTTTGGTCGTATAGGGAACGTTAATTATTTAGAGGTTGTAGCTGTAGCTGTTATAACCCCACAGAATGGAATGTGGCTCTTATCCAAAGGGACTTTTCATTATTTCATTTCTATGACTAAAACATTAGGGCCATGTTCAAGGGCCAGCACCTATGACCTTCTGATTGGCAGTCTTAGTTTATCAGAGGATCAGAGTTCAAGCCCAGGTACTGCAAAGCTGCCACTTTTGGGACCTTAAATAAGGCCCTTAAACAAGGCCCTTAAACCCTCTGTCCTTTAGTGGTGCTAAATTATGTCTGGTCCTGAGCACTGACCCCAGATTCCTAAGCTGGTGTATGTGAAGAAGCTGGTGGATCTGATGGTGAGGATAGTGTTGGTCTTTTCTGTCGATCAAAAAGGAACCGACAAATTTACAATAGTTGTCCATTTATATGTCATTGTATCTCCAACAGATTTCAAAAATAGTGCTCTGCGGTGGAAGCTCGCCCACTGATGTCATCGGTTCCCACTGAGACAAACGAGGGTTTGCGGACATTTTGAAGCCAGGATCTGGTCCCAGGATTTATTTATTAGAAAAGAGTAGTTTCCAATTGGTCACCGACTCCGGCGCGGTCTAGGTAAAAAGTCTTTATTTGTCTTCATATATACTGGTTGGGGTCAACTACGATGTAGTACCTCTAGAGTAGAAAGAGCTCAACACTGGCAGCTTGGTAGCTCTGGGACTTGAACCTTATTCTTTTCCTCAGCAACCCTGAACCTTAACCATTTAAGACAAAAACATTTTTTAGCTGGATAACACAGCAGGAACGGTCTCATCCTCTGTGGTAGGAAAGTTGGAGGTGAAGGTGAAGTAGGGGAGTAAAACTGTTGGACTGCTAATCAGAAGGTCATCACCTACATGGGGGTATAAATGAGGTTAATGTAAAAGATTCTGGATTCTGGTGTCTGTAACTTGCTGGAAATGTAACATTTTTTAAACAGCTTTATTTTGTTTTGTTTTTATTATAATTAGTCTGTAAATTAATTTATTCATATTGCAAACGGGACAGTAGTTTTAGGTTGCGTCAGCATTGATCTACTGGTTTATCTGGTCAGAGGAGAACTGCCCCCCCGACTGTTTCTCCCAAGGTTTTTTTCTCCATTCTGTCACTGATGGAGTTTTGGTTCCTTACTGCCGTCGCCTCTGCCTTGCTTAGTTCGGGACTGTAAATTTAAAGACATTAATTAAATTAAGTGTTTTAATAAGTTTTTAATATTGTAGTTTCTGGTGTATTTCTGTAAAACTGCTTAGTGTACATAGTGTAGGTTGGAGGTTGAGGGCAGGGCAGGGCAGGAGGGTAAAAGTTTGGGAGACTCACATTTACATTTACAGCATTTAGTAGACGTCCTTATTCAAAGCGACTTCTATTTATCTCACTTATACAACTGCGCAATTGGGGGTTAAGGGCCTTGCTTAGGGGCCCAACAGTGGTAGATTGGTGGTGCTGGGAATCAAACCCCGATCTTCCAATTAGCAATCCAAGACCTTAACCACTGCGCTACCACTTCCTCCTACTTAAAACATCTTACATAATAAATACCTATTTTTGCAAAAAAAAACCTTAATTCTCTACATTTTGTTTAAGTTTCTGTGATTTGTTTACTATAAACAGAAAAATTAAACCGGCTAAATTTTTCACCATTTCACCCTGTGAGCACTGACCTGCTGGTGATTCTCTCTGAAACTCCCTGCAGGGATGTTATTACGATTATAATATCGAGCATATTTCTGCTGTATATTTTGGCAGCAGCAGTTATGGTGTGACGGCGAAAAAAAAATCCCTCTCATTTCCAGTGTTTTTATTAATAAAACATCAGCTTGTGGAAAGAGAAGCACCAAAGAGCTCTTTAAAGTCTCCGAGTAAAAAAAGCAAAAGCTTCATCAGCATCAAGTGACTTCAGAAAAACAGCTGTTTGATATGCTAATAAACACAGCCCAGCATCCCGACTGATCCCAGAACAGCGCCAAACAGCTGTGGACTGCATCAGCTTCTGAATTAGAGTGAAAATAGCGTGTAAAGTTCGCATTCATGCGTGCAGTTTAGCTATAGTGGGGCAAGTTCTGAAAGCAAACGTTTCTTAAAGTTTTACAAGTGTAAAGTTCTGAATAGTGTGTAATGTTCTTAATGGTGTGTAAAGTTATGAACGGTGTGTAAAGTTATGAATGGTGTGTAAAGTTATGAACGGTGTGTAAAGTTATGAATGGTGTGTAAAGTTATGAACGGTGTGTAAAGTTATGAATGGTGTGTAAAGTTATGAATGGTGTGTAAAGTTATGAACGGTGTGTAAAGTTATGAATGGTGTGTAAAGTTCTAAATACTGTATAATGTTCTAAATAAGATAAGATGAGATGAGATGAGATGAGATGAGATGAGATGAGATGAGATGAGATGAGATGAGATGAGATGAGATGAGATGAGATGAGATGAGATGAGATAAGATAAGATAAGATGAGATGAGATGAGATGAGATGAGATGAGATGAGATGAGATGAGATGAGATGATCTTTATTTATTCCACAGTGGGGAAATTAAATTGTTACAGTGGCTCAGATACAAAAACAAACATGTGCAAAGTAGGAAGATAGAAAAAAAATGTGCAATAGAAAAGTGCAAATTGTGTGAAATAAAAAACAATTTTCGATAAAAAAAACATTTTTAAAAATCTACAAGTATTTACAGTTCTGTACATAATGTGTTAATAAAACAAACAGTTATGTGCGTCTGTAGTTAGACTGTTGAGTTGTACAGTCTAACAGCGGTGGGTATGAAAGACCTGCAGATCCGCTTCTTCCTACACGGAGGGTGTAGGAAGGTGTAGGGTCCATAGCCTCACGTACTGTGGCCTGCTGGTGAGATAGTCCGATGTCCATGAAGCCAGTCTTCCGTCCACTCCTGCCCCTTCCAGCTTCTCTCTCAGAAGAGCCAGCTGGGTGGTGTTAAAGGCACTGAGAAAGTCAAAGAACATGACCCTCACAGCAGTTCAGGTGGCCTCCAGGTGAGTCAGCGCCCGGTTTGCAGCAGATAGATGACAGCATTATCCACCCCGATGTTTGGCCTGGGTCCATTGTGGTGCTGACCACAGAGCGAAGGTGGCTGAGGATCAGCCTCTCCATGGTCTTCATCAGGTGGGAGGTCAAGGCTACTGGTCTGTAGTGGTTTGGCTCCTTAGGGTGCACTGTCTTAGGAACTGGAACCACACAGGAGGTCTTCCACAGGACAGGGACCGTCTTCAGACTCAGGCTCAGGTTAAAAATAGTGTGTATAGTGATGAATACTTTGCTAAAGTTATGAATGGTGTGTGTATAGTAATAAATACTTTGTAAATTTCTGAATGGCGTGTAAAGTTCTGAATGGTGTGTATAGTCACTTTGTAACATTCTAAATGATGTGTAAATTTTTGATGGGTATGTGAAGTTCTGAAAGGTGTGTAAAGTTCTGAATCGCAGATAAGGTTCTGAAAGGTGTGTAAAGTTCTGAATGGTGTGTAAAGTTCTGAATGGTGTGTAAAGTTCTGAATGGTGTGTAAAGTTTCTGAATAATGTGTACAGATCGGAATAGTGTGTGAAGTTCTAAATGGCGGATTATGTTCTAAATGGTGTGTAAAGTTCTAAATGATGTTTAAAGCTCTGAATCATTCGAATCTTTACAAACGGGTTCCTCAGCGAGAGAAATCTGAGGATATAGCAGACACACACACACACACACCACACAGTCTCGAATAACACAGATAAAAAACCTCAGGTCGGTTCTGTTCTTAAAACAAAGTATCTGGTTAAAAAGGACATCGTTCTAACAACCACCGCCAACCCCACCACCAGACACACATCTCACTACCACCACAGCCTTACTATAGAAAAGTCTGACCTTTGCCCACAAGATTAATCTTATAATTAGTTTATCTAATTAATGTAGCTCATTTTAAAGGTTAGCACAGTGTGTGTGTGTGTGTGTGTGTGTGTGTGTGGTGTGTGTGTTGGTGTGTGTGGTGTTGTCCACCTTAATCTTACACTATAAGAGGCTATGAGCTTGTTAAAGAATATAAGGTGACCAGAAGAAGGGCAATTGATGCTGAAACTGATTTAATAAAAAGGTAAAGGATTTTAGAAAGAAATACAGATAAAGGAAATATAAGGAAATAAAAATAATAATCAGTTACTGACAAATAAAATAAAAAAAAAACAGACAGGAAAATAAATATATGAATGAAAAAAAAGTATGATTTTTAAAAAGTTCAAAAAGTTAAAAAGATAGATAGATAGATAGATAGATCGATAGATAGAAGATAGATGATAGAAGACTTACAGACAGACAGGGAGGAGAGAGACGGACGGACAGACAGACAGATAGATAAAAAAGAGGATTGAAAATGAAAAGTAAAAATAAACCACTTTATAGCTCCGCCCCCAGCAGCTGCTTTCAGATCACATGACACTGGTGATGAGTTCAGTGCGGCGTTTCGGCCCGTAGCCCTGCGGCGTTCAGCACAAACCAGCTGGATTTATAAATATGGAGACTGAGAGAAGACGAGTGTGAAAGTATCTCTGAGTCACACTGAGACAATCATCTGCTGAAAACGCCTGAGTCATAAAGCCAGTTAACACTCACCACCCCTTACTCTAACTCCACCTCCACAGAGAGAGAGAGAGAGAGAGAGAGAGAGAGAGAGAGGGAGAGAGAGAGAGAGGGAGAGAGGGAGGAAAGGAGGGAGAAAGAGAGAGCTATAGACAGAGACAGAGAAATATAGAGAGAGAGAGATGCTGAATCTCAGTACACTCACACACACTAACACACTTCTACATCAAGAGCAGCCAAAAACACAATTACATCACAAACTGTAACATACACACACACACACACACACACAGAAAAATGCAGTGCTATCAGACAGTACAAAAAAGAAAGAAAGAAAGAAAGAAAGATAGAAGAGTGGAGAGGAAGAAGAGTGAGAGAGACAGATGATACTGCAGAGAAAGACAAAAGAAGACAGCTAGCAATAGTGATCTGGTGGGAGTGAGACAGATAATGCGACAATGAGACAGACCCAAAGAAAAACTTAAAAAGAAATAGAGCACAAACAGAAAGAGAGTGAGAGAGAGCGAGAGTGTGACAGATAGAGAAAGCAAGTGAGAGACAATGGAACAGACAGAGAGAATAAATAGAAAAGAGTAAGACAGATAGCAAGAGGCAATAAGACAGACAGAAATAGCAAATCTGGAACGTGAGATAGACAGTTAAAGTAAATAGGAGAAAGTAAGACAGATAGAAATAGAAAGTGAGAGAGTAAGAAAGATAGAGGAAAATGTGAATTGGAGAGAGTGATACAGATAGAAAGACTAAATAGAAGAAAGTGAGACAAATTGAGTGACAAACAATGAGATAGACAGTAAGAGTAAATGGAAGGTAGTGAGACAGAGAGGAATAGATATCGAGAGAGTGAGACAGATAAAAGAAAAAGTAAAAAGTTGTCAATCTTTCAGGGAACTTTCATGCTGCACACAAACACACACACACATACGCACACACACACATGCCTCCCAGTCTGCTCAGGCTCAGACCAACTGTGGCGCTCCTACCTCATTACCAACTCAATGAATATCATTATGCTGAATCCCGCATCAAACACACACACACACACACACACACACACACACACACACAGTGCTGACACATGTTGGAATTTTCTTTCCCAAAGTAATTCCTTACATCTTTGGAGTGTATTTTGTCTGTAATCACATCTCAGCGATATTATT
>VCAZ01000095.1:969469-1079469 GCA_005784505.1 Bagarius yarrelli | reverse complement strand
TCTCCTTTCAGCTGTTCCCTTTTTTACAGTCGGTGGTTTGTTTTTGTAGTTCTGTAATAATTTGCTATTGTTCTTCTAAAAGAGCCAACAACTTCTGCAAAATATCCCGTTCCTAAATTCCTATCAGAATATCTCATCAAATTATTGTACCAAACGTTGGTTACATATAAATTACACCAAATTTGCTGTTGTTGGCACACGTCGTAGACAAAAAAAATACCAAAAAAAAGAAGAAAGTGAAAGAGTGAAGAAAGACTGCGAAAGTCAGATCACCATCACAAACCAAGCCAGCAGGTCCACCATCGTACAGAATATTCAGCAGTTTGTTACTTTAATTTTTATGTAATTAAGTATATTTCTCATTATCATCACTTATCTTAGTTGATCTTAATAGCATAACACATCATATTTATAATATTTTATTATTAACTATATGAATTATAGACCTATAAACATTTCAAAGGGTAATATAAAGGTTCTAAATGAGTTTTTTATTAGCATATAATAGAGATTTATGCTGTATAATATTACATTAAATGGAGAAGTGGTGGCTTATGGTTATGGTGTTGGACTACCAACCCAGAAGATTGTGGCTTCGATTCCCAGCTCCATCAAGCCATGACTGTTGGGCCCCTAAGCAAGGCCCTTAACCCCCAATTGCTCAGTTGTATAAATGGGATAGGGGCGTCTGCCAAATTCTGTATAATATCAAATTGAATGTCTAAAACTTCTATTAAAAAGGAAGCAGAGTTCAGAGACTGAGGACGAGTCCACTGAGCATCAGACTGATACAGGCTACGATTGTTAAACTGACTAGCAGCCAAGAAATATTCTCGAGTGTGATAAAAAGCAAAGCCAGCGCTCTTTTTCACTATATCAGCGACTGGGAATTATAAAAGACGAGATTATCGAAATATTTTAGGATAATTACATTTGCAGCATTTGGCAGACGCTCTGGTCCACAGCGACTTACATTTGTCTCATTTATACAACTGAGCGTTAAGGGCCTTGCTCAGGGGTCCAACAGTGGTGGCTTGGTTAAGCTAGGAATCAAACCCACAACCATAGGGTTGGTAATTCAACACCTTAACGATGAGCCACCACTTATTGGCAAATAGGTTTTGCTCTGAAATGAATGATGTAAAACAGTAAGTAGTTTCTGTTATTATCAGCAGTGTGTCATTTACAGTGTTTGGCAGACGTCCTTATCCAGAGCAACGTACATTATTTATACAATTGAGAGTTAAGGGCCTTGCTTAGGGGCCCAACAGTCATGACTTGGTGGAGCTGGGATTCGAACACACAATCTTCAAGTTGGTAGTCCAACACCTTAATCATGAGCCACCACTTTCCTACAGACATTGTGATGTTCTGTCAAAACATCTACAGTAAAGTATAGGGTTATTACAGCAGTCACTGCTGTCTTCCAATAAAATTATAGCACCTGCCCCCCTTTCTTTAGTTTGGGCCACTGCCCCTCTCTGCGTAGAAAGATGTAGTACACTCCAAGTTATCGGATGATGGAACTGGTAGAAATGGAGGAATTTTCATTTAACTGGTTTATGAAAAGTGTTACTCTTAACCTGAGTGGACAGTTAACCTGTGGACAGGTCGGGCATTTGTATTCAGATTTTTTTTTTATTTCATTTCATTTATTTTGCTTATTTATACAGAGACAATGTACAAGAAGATCAAATCTCCAACAGCGTATCTGAGAGCGTCGAAACCTGAAACGTCAGCAAGCTAATTACTGCAGGTGAAAGGAATCTGATGGTACATGAAGCACGAGTAAAAGCGGTGTACAAAAGGCGAACAAACGGACAAGACAGAGAAACAGCTTTATGTCCCACTCTAGCATAGATGCTACACATGACAGACGGCTTCAAAGGCTTTTTCAGCTCTCAGCGTCGGTGAATAGCATTTGGAGGATGACACCTGCACTCAGGTGGTCTCGCTATTCAAACAGGAGATCACTATTCACTTTCGGCAGCATGCATATGCATCTCAAAAGCAGCCTGCATGCATTTCCTCCGTAACACGCTGGCATGATCAAGTGAGAATTTCAACCCTTCACATTGTCTTCTATCATCTAATACACAAAAAAGAAAACTCTAAAACTCTAACTTCTGGGCAGAAAGAGCCTGTGGGGTCTCAGCGAGCCTCAGCGGTACATCAGCAGCATTGAAACACATAATTGTAAGTAGAACGGCATCCACGCTTATATTAGTATACTCTTACTTATTCCGAGGTCACCGTCACCACCAGATCCAGTCTGTATTCAGATCACAGAATAGATCAGCACCCAGGGACCGACCCCCAGAACAACTAGCTGAGCCCCAGATTCAGATCCCCATTAAAGACAGTGTCTCCTAGACGGACAAGACCTTCAGAAGCAGAAGCAAGAGTCCTTTGCACAATCTAACTTTTCTGCAGCATGGAACAACCTGCTGGTTTCGCCTGTTCAGAGGAGAACTGCCACCCTACCCCAACTGAGCCGGCTTGCTCCATGTTGATCCTGAGTTTTGGTTCCTTGCTGCTGTCGCCTCTGACTTGCTTAGTTGGGGACTCTTAATTTACAGATATTAAATAAACTAAACTGAGAGTTTTAGTGAGTGTTTAATATTGTCGCCGTATATTAGCACACATTATTCTACTATTTAATTCTGTCAAGCTGCTTTGACACAAACTCTAAACAAGCGCTATATAAATAAAGGGGACATGACAGAAGTATTGCGTCAGTAACGCTGAAACATTGTTACATCAATAATGCTAAAATGTTAAATCAATAATGCAGAAACGTTACATGAATAATGCTAAAATGTTACATCAGTAATGCTAAACTGTTGCATTAATAATGTTAAAACGTTACATCAATGACGCTGAAACGTTACATCAGTGACGCTGAAATTTTAAGGTTAAAATTTGTTGTCCCAGAGAGAAATTTGTCTTGGGCTTAAAATACAACCACCGGCTTAACACACTTAAAAACAATACAACACACACAAATATACACAATATATCTCAATAAAACAACTCCATACAAAAATCTATTAATATTAATTAGTAACTTAACTCCAAAACCAGTTCGGACCGCACCTCGGCATTCCTCATCTCCTTCCTGATGGAAACAACTCGAATTCTGCATTCAAAATATATTTTACTCTCTATGCCTCTCTCAGCGATGCTCTTCCATACAGGGAGTGGAGATAATAATGTCCCTGTATGTCTTAGATGTCATGGTTCTGTGTAGGTTTAGACTTCGACCGCACTGTCAGACTACCATACCAAAGATATAATCCATATCTAATCACATCCTCCAGTACAAAAACATGATCTTACTCCGAACACCATAAGTCTCAATCTTCTCAATCAAGACAAGAAAGTCAAGCCAACAACTAAATCATAGTCAGAGGTTTTTCCCAGAACCCTGTGCTTTCCTATCAGCCCTTTCAAGCGGGAAACCACCAATCTCCACCTCAGTATCAGGAAGATTTTGGTTCAGTCATGTATCATTGAATACCCGAAGCATATGCTCTAGGGTTATCTCAAAGTTCGCCATTTTGCTTGGAAAAACTCCTGCATTGTACAGTATAATCTATAGTGGCGATGGTCTATTTTCTCACCGCCCAAAATGACGCTAAAACATTACATCAATAACGCTGAAATGTTACATCAATAACGCTGAAACGTTCCATCAATAACACTGAAATGTTACATCAATGACGCTAAAACGTTCCATCAATAACGCAGAAAAATGTTACATCAATAACGCTGAAACGTTACATCAATAACGCTGAAATGTTACATCAATAACGCTGAAATGTTACATCAATAACGCTGAAATGTTACATCAATGACGCTAAAATGTTACATCAATAACGCTGAAACGTTCCATCAATAACACTGAAATGTTACATCAATAACGCAGAAAAATGTTACATCAATAACGCTGAAATGTTACATCAATAACGCTGAAACGTTCCATCAATAACGCTGAAATGTTACATCAATGACGCTAAAATGTTACATCAATAACGCTGAAATGTTACATCAATAACGCTGAAATGTTACATCAATAACGCTAAAACGTTACATCAATAACACTGAAATGTTTACATCAATGACGCTAAAACGTTACACCAATAATGCTGCAATGTTAACAAAATAACGTTACATCAATAACGCTGAAATGTTACATCAATACGCTGAATGTTGTTACATCAAATGACGCTAAAACGTTTCCATCAAGAACGCTACAATGTTACATCAATAACGCTGAAATGTTACATCAATAACGCTGAAATGTTACATCAATAACGCTGAAATGTTACATCAATAACGCTGAAACGTTCCATCAATAACGCTGAGAAACGTTACATTCAATAACGCTGAAACGTTACATCAATAACGCTGAAAACGTTACATCAATAACGCTTAAAACGTTACATCAATAACGCAGAAACGTTACATCAATAACGCAGAAACCATCATAACGATGTTACATCAATAGTAACGCTGAAATGTTACATCAATAACGCTGAAATGTTCCATCAGTGACGCTAAAAACGTTACATCAATAACGCTGAAATGTTACATCAATAACGCTGAAATGTTACATCAATAACGCTGAAATGTTACATCAATGACGCTAAAACGTTCCATCAATAACGCTAAAATGTTCCATCAATAACGCAGAGAAAAGAAAAATGTTACATCAATAACGCTGAAATGTTACATCAATAATGCTGAAATGTTACATCAATAATGCTGAAATGTTACATCAGTAACGCTGAAACGTTCCATCAATAACGCTGAAACGTTACATCAATAACGCTGAAATGTTACATCAATAACGCTGAAACGTTACATCAATAACGCTGAAATGTTACATCAGTAACGCTGAAATGTTACATCAATAACGCTGATGAAATGTTCCATCAATGACGCTAAAATCGTTACATCAATAACGCTGAAATGTTACATCAATAACGCTGAAATGTTACATCAATAACGCTGAAATGTTACATCAATAACGCTGAAACGTTACATCAATAACGCTGAAATGTTACATCAATAACGCAGAAAAAAAAAATGTTACATCAGTAACGCTGAAAATTCGATTCAATTTTTCCCCAAGTTTGCATATGCATCTCAAAAGCTGCACACACACATACACACACACACACACACACAGTTTCATGACCAATACAGAATTTCAACCCTTCACATTGTCTTCTATCTAATTTAATGCACAAATTAAAAAATACAAATCTTGGGCGTTTGGGGCAGAAATTGCCCTGCGGGGTCACACCGAGCCGAGCTGAGTGGCTGAGTGGCAGGATGTTAATGAGAATCTACAGCATGTGGTTTCAGCAGCACTGCTATTCTCTCCGATTCACACTTGCTCCGAGTGTGTGTGTGTGTGTGTGTGTGTGTGTGTGTGTGTGTGTGTGTGTGTGTGTGTGTGTGAGACGCCAGCTAGAAACAGAAAGGCGAGACAAGCACAGTTCACCAGCACGGCACGTGCCAACCACCAATACGACTTATTTAAATTAGCATGTAAATGAGGTGTGTTCTGAAAGGGAACACATTCATCACTCTGTTTTTAACACACCCGCTTTATCACTCTGTATAAAACACACCCGCTTTATCACTCTGTAAAAACACACACCGCTTTAGACTCTTTAAACACACCCACTTTAACACTCTGTTAGAAACACACCCGCTTTATCACTCTTTTAGAAACACACCCGCTTTATCACTCTGTATAAAACACACCCGCTTTATCACTCTGTTAGAAAAACACCCGCTTTATCACTCTGTTAAAAACACACCCGCTTTATCACTCTGTTAGAAACACACCCACTTTATCACTCTGTTTAAAAACACACCCGCTTCATCACTCTGTTAAAACACACACCCGCTTCATCACTCTGTATAAACACAACCCACTTTGTTACTCTGTTAGTAACACACCCGCTTTATCACTCTGTTAGAAACACACCCACTTCATCACTCTGTTAGAAACACACACACGCTTTATCACTCTGTTAAAACCACACCCCAATTATACACTCTGTTAAAACCACACCCGCTTTATCACTATGTATAAAACACACACCGCTTTAACACTCTGTTAGAAACACACCTGCTTCATCACTCCATTAGAAACACACCCGCTTTATCAATCTGTTAAAAACACACCCTTTACCTTGTACTTTATCACTCTGTATAAAACACACCTTCTTTATCACTCTGTATAAAACACACCCGCTTTAACACACTGTTAGAAACCACACCCGCTTTATCACTCTGTTAGAAAACACACCCGCTTTATCACTCTGTTAGAAACACACCCGCTTCATCACTCTGTATAAAACACACCCACTTTGTTACTCTGTTAGTAACACACCCGCTTTATCACTCTGTTAGAAAACACACCCACTTCATCACTCTGTTAGTAACACACACGCTTTATCACTCTGTTAAAAAACCACACCCAATTTATCACTCTGTTAAAAACACACCCGCTTTATCACTATGTATAAAACCACACCCGCTTTAACACTCTGTTAGAAACACACCTGCTTCATCACTCCATTAGAAACACACCCGCTTTATCAATCTGTTAAAAACACACCCACTTTATCACTCTGTATAAAACACACCCTTCTTTATCACTCTGTTATAAAACACACCCCCTTCTTTATCACTCTGTATAAAAACACAACCCGCTTTAAAAACACACTGTTTAGAAACACACCCGCTTTATCACTCTGTTAGAAACACACCCGCTTTATCACTCTGTTAGAAAACACACCCCGCTTATAAAACACTTCATCCCACTCTGTTATAAACAACACCCACTTTGTTACTCTGTTAGTAACACACCCGCTTTATCACTCTGTTAGAAACACACACCCACTTCATCACTCTGTTAGTAAACACACCCGCTTTATCAATCTGTTAAAAACACACCCACTTTATCACTCTGTATAAAACACACCTTCTTTATCACTCTGTATAAAAACACACCCGCTTTAACACACTGTTAGAAAACACACCCGCTTTATCACTCTGTATAAAACACACCCGCTTTTATCACTCTGTAAAAAAAAACACACCGCTGTATCACTCTTTTAGAAACACACACCCACTTTAACACTCTTTAACAGTTAATAACACACCCCTTTAACACAACACTGAAACACACCCGCTTTATAACTCTGTTAAAAACACACCCGCTTTATCACTCTGTTAGAACACACCCCCGCTTTTACACTCTGTTTAACACAACTTTTAACACACACCCGTTTTATCACACTTTTAAAAACCACACCCTCTGCATCACTCTGTTAGAAAAACACACCCCTTTATAACTCTGTTAAAAACACACCCGCTTTATCACTCTGTTAGAAAACACACCCGCTTTATCACTCTGTTAAAAACACACCCGCTTCATCACTCTGTAAAAACACACCCTCTGTTAAAAACACACCCGCTTCAATCACTCTGTATAAACACACACCCACTTTGTTACTCTGTTAGAAACACACCCGCTTTATCACTCCCTATTTATGTTAGTTAAAAAACACACCCGCTTAGAAACACACTCTGTTAGTTAACACACCCCGCTTTATCACTCTGTTAAAAACACACCCAATTTTTAGATCACTCTGTTAAAAACCAAAACACCCGCTTTAACACCACTGCTAATAACACACCCACTTTAACACACTGTTAGTTAACACACCCGCTTTAAACACACGTTTAGTAACACACCCCCCTCTTTAACACACTGTTAGATAACACACCCACTTTAACACACTGTTAATAACACACCCGCTTCAGCACACTGTTAAAAACACCACCCGCTTCATCACTCTGTTAGTAACACACCCGCTTTATCACTCTGTTAAAAAACACACCCAATTTATCACTCTGTACTCTGTTAAAACACACCCGCTTTAAACACACACTGCTAATAACACACCCCACTTTAACACAACTGTTAGTTTCACACACCCGCTTTAACACACACTGTTAGTAACACACCCGCTTAACACACTGTTAACCACCCACTTTAACACACTGTTAATAACACACCCACTTTAACACACTGTTAATAACACACACCCCGCTTCAGCACACTGTTAAAAAACACCCGCTTCATCACTCTGTATAAAACACACCCACTTTTATTACTCTGTTAGAAACACACCCGCTTTAACACACTGTTAATAACACACACACCCTTTAACACACATGTTATTAACGTAACACACCCGCTTTAACACACTGTTAGTAACACACCCGCTTTAACACACTGTTAGAAACACACCCGCTTTCACCACGTTAGTAAACACACCCACAGCACCCCACACCCCACAGACAACTTTAGAAACACACTTTAACACACTGTTAGTAACACACCCGCTTTAACACACTGTTAGAAAACACACCCACACCCACAGCACACCCTTTAACCACACACACCCACAGGCCATGTTAGTAAACACACACCCGCTTTAAACAGACACTGTTTAGAAAACGACCCACACACCCACTTTACACCCACAGGACCACTGTTAGAAAACACACCGCTTTAACACACTGTTAGAAACACACACCCACTGCTTTACCACCACACACTGTTAAGAAACCCACACCACACACACCAACACAGACACTGTTAGAAACACACCCACACCACCACAGACCACTTTAACACACTGTTAGAAACACACCCGCTTTAACACACTGTTAGAAACACACCCACACACCCACACACCACTGACACTGTTAGAAAACACACCCACTTTAACACACTGTTAGAAACACACCCACCACCCGCTTTAACACCACTGTTAACAAGTTAGTAACACACCCGCTTTAACACACTGTTAGTAACACACCCGCTTTAACACACTGTTAGAAACACACCCACTTTAACACACTGTTAGAAACACACCCGCTTTAACACACTGTTAGTAAACACACCCGCTTTAACACACTGTTAGAAACACACCCACTTTAAAAACACACCACTTTAATGAAGACACTGTTAGAAACAGCAACAGGAAAGATAAAAATAGGACTAAAATGATAAAATCTTAAATTTCACTTAATTTTCTAACGTAAAGTCTATTAATTAATTATGCAGATTCATTTATTCATTCATAAATATTCATTCACAGATTTGTGCATGAGACTCTGATATTTTATCGTTTTTTTCGTCCCACCTAGTAAAAAAGTGTAAAACCCGGAGCTCATTTGCATAATTACACACACCTCATTAACATTTATTTAAATATTCAAATATTCACGTGACTGAAGAGCAAAGAAACACCGGAATACGATGACGACATGCATATTTACACACACACACACACACACACACACACATACACAATCCCTAAAACCTATAAATAGAAAAAGGGATATGTGTGTGTGTGTGTGTGTGTGTGTGTGTGTGTGTTGTCAATCACACAGTGACTAAGTGGAAAATAGCACCGTTTCATCAGGATCGCCAATTACATTCTCACACATACACACACACACACACACGTCTCACTTCTCTGCTTTTAGACACAATTACAATGAATCTCCCTCAATGTGCGCTCAGTCTGAGGGCATACACAATGCACACACACCACACACACACACACACACTCGTCTACTTACTGTACACACACAAACTATTTCTGTTTACTCTTATAGACTCATTATAAAAGTGTGGACAGAAATCCTCTAAATGATGCAAGTGCATAAAAATAATCACAGAAATCACTGTAAAGGAAAAGATTATTATAATTAACGGTGCAAAACTTAAAAAAAAACACCAGAGAGTCGGAGATGTTTGGGTTGCCAGATATGCCAAAGAAACGAGGAAGAAAAAATCAGTCCTTTAGTTCTTTAGTTCTAATAGTTTATATTTGGTCACTTTTTTCTCTTTAATTCTAAATGCGCGAAGCACCTGCTTCCTGCTTACACACACACACACACGCACACACCAGCGTAAAAACAGACTAACTCATATAAAATAAATGCATATAAATTTAAATTATATAAAAGTTTGACCTTAATTATGGCGAATTATAAGCAAATACACTAAATATTATAAAATAAAATATAAACAGGTTTTTTTCCCAGGGTGCATTTTTGCAAATGAGGTTTTTAGGATTTCGGAGAATTTCTTCCATCATTTATATCCAGATGCCGAAAATAAACCCGCAACATTTACAACAATTTCTTCTCCTTCCGCGGTTTATCTGTTCATTTATTTTATTATTATCTGTTATTCATTTATTATTCGTTATTATCTGTTTATGAAGTTTGCATTTGTTGCGAAAAAAAGGCGCTACAGTGAGCACATTGACAGAGTCGCGCGCTCCCGCTTGTGCTCGTGCACGCGGAAGTCGCTGTCCGTTCAGCACCAGCGCAGAAACTCAGCCAATAAAAGCGGATAGATTTAAACTCCAGCAGATTTTACAGCGAATTAAAGCTTTAATTCAGTTCAGTTTTAGTTGTTTGGGGCTTTTTACACCGGTGATTGTCACAAAGCAGCTTTACACAATCAGAGACATTATAAAATAAAAATGAAACAGAAATCAGTTTGTCCCTGATGAGCAAGCGGGGGCAAGGAAAAACTCCCTGAGAAAGAATAGGAAGAAACCTTAAGAAGAACCCGACTCAACAGAGAACCCATCCTCATTTGGGTGAAAACAGGGAGCAGGAATTATGTAGTTAAAACAAAAAAAAGCCTAAAAACGAGTGTTTTTATATAAAGAGTGGAAGCACTTCCGGGTAACAAATGATTTCATGTTACTATCTGACGAGGAGAGTGAGAGAGAGAGAGAGAGAGAGAGAGAGAGAGAGAGAGAGAGAGAGAGAGAGAGAGAGAGAGAGAGAGAGAGACAGTCGTGGTGCTGATCACGGAAATCCGCCGTGCGCGCTGCTAGTTTATTTATTCCTCTTATTTATTTATTTATTTATTTATAAACATCATATACAGGAAGTTAGAAAGTTTGACAGCACTGCACGTCCACTACCTTCCTGTCCAGGTGAATTTTTGTCCACATCAGTAAAATGATGCCCCTTTTTAATCTGTCCATCTTTCAACATCTTTAACATCTAAACCCGCTGGAGTCTTCCCCAGCTGTCTCTGAAAGGGTGAAAGACAGGAGGGCGACACCCTGGACAGGTCACCAGTCCATCACAGTGCCCCACACACACACACTCACTCCTTTGGGCAATTTAGAATCAACAATCAATCTAATATACATGTTTTTGGACTGTAGGAGGAAACCGGAGAACCCGGAGTAAACACACACAAGCACGGGGAGAACATACAAACTCCACACAGAAAGTCCCTGCAGGGGAATCGAACCCGTGCTAAACACTAAACCACCGTGCTGCCCCTTTGCTGTTTTGTGATTTTTGGAAATTCGTATAACAACTACAACTTGCACACTTCCTGTAGTTTTAATAAACTTAGCGATCAGAAACCAACTGACCCTCAGGTGAGCACCTACACAAGGGTTAGGCTCCTCAGTGGTGCGCGATCAAACAGCGCGTCGTGTGCCGTGAGCATCCATCCTCACACACGCTCACACACCTGAACACGCTGCGTGATGCATTTCTACTTCTATGCAAAATAATAAAAATTTCTTGGATATTTTTGGTCTCATAGTAAAAATAAATCCTTGACCTGAACTCCAGCTGTTGTGCTGATGTGTATTGAGAGTTGGATCCAAAAATGTGTTCATTTGGAACTACAGGTGTTAATAAAGCATGGAAGTTAGGGCACCTGGAACAGCGCGCGCTTCTACAGGTGAAGTGAAACTCCAAGGAAAAAAGGGAAGGCGCATAAAGCTCGCGCTGACTCACCAATGGTGGTGATGACGGTGATGGCGAAGTAAAAAGATCCTGCAAATTTCCACTGCACGCCGGCCCGGTGCGGCTCGGCCTCCATAATGATGGTCTCGAGTTTCCGGTAGTCGTCCTCGCTGATGTTGTATTTGCCCTGCAGCCGCTTCTCCTCGGCCTGCAGTTGCTCCTTCTCGCGCATCTCGAAGTCTGACTCGAGCGCGTCGAACACGGCGGCGCCGACCAGCAGGTAGGTGAACGTGCAGACGATCAGGGACAGGGTCCGCACGTTCTGCCGCTTCATGGCGCCCCGGAGCCAGCCCGCGTGGGGCTCATGTCCCCGGGGATTCGCCGGGAGTGCGTGGCTACAGTGGCAGTCTGGAAAGCTTGGGCACGCGCGCTTGCAGTCGTCACGCTCGTGGCTCAGGGAGAGGCACAGCAGGCTGCTGGATCGCCGCGAACGCGAGCCGTGAAAGCGCGGCACTCTGCGCAAGACGTGGCCAATGCAGGTCGCGCCGGCGTGCAGTGCCATCAACCAGCCGCGCGGATCCGTCCGCCGCTCATGTCACCGATGATCACGCACGCCCTCCTGCTCTTTCTTTTCCCACGTTTTTTGACACCAGGCACGGCAAACGCGCGCGACGAAAACGGAAAGTAGAGCATGTTCACACATGTTTCCGTAAAGTTTGCGACCTGTTCATCGAGCTCGAAAAACGGCGTCACGCGACCAGCGCGCGGAGACGGAGAAGAATCCAGGAAAAGAACAGATTAATTCCCTGTGCTGCCTAAAAAAAAAAATAAAAATCTTTTTTTTGGGGAAGATTTCCTGCTTCCGTTAGCGATCAGCGCGTCTGTCCCCGTCTCTGTCCTGCTCTTCCTCCTCCTCCTTCTCTTCCTCCTCCTGCTCGCCGCAGCGAAAGGCGGTTACACGGTCTCCGGTGCGCGCCCCTGAAACGCGACCACATCACCAAACCGACATCATGCGTCGTCTCTCCTCCGCGCCTGGTCTGTCTTCCACACCGGGTGGGTGGGGAGGGGCGGGGTGTGTGTATAGTGGTGGTGTGGGGGGGGGGGGGGGGGGGGGGTTTACACGGATTACACGTTCAACTGGTGCAGGAACCTTAAAGAAAACGACGACGACTACAACAACAGGTTGCTGCTGTCCGTCTCTCTCTCTCTCTCTCTCTCTCTCGTTCTCACTCTCTCTTTTTTCTCTATTTCTGTTTTTCTCTCTCTTTTTTCTCTTTATCTCTTTCTTCTCTCTCTCCTCTCTCTCTCTCTCTCTCTCTCTCTCTCTCTCTATCCTCACTAACTAATCCATCAATTACAATATTATCCTTTGGATAAGTCACGTGACTACAGACCAAATAAAAAAACCCACTTTATCACCAGTTTCACCTTCTTCAGTCACTTCACCTTCATTTATGTTCTGTATTTTAAACACGAATCTCTCGCAGGTTGCCAGATTGTGCACTGTGTTGGATTTGTTAAGCGGTCCTGGTCGCAGATGTGATTGGTTTGGGCAGAGGAACACGCGGATGTCTTTATTTCATATAAAATCTACCAATCAAAACCGTTTATTTTTTTTAAAGGCAGATGTTTCATCTGGAGCAAAAATAAATAAATAAAGTAAAAGTGTTTTTTTTTTTGATTATCACAATGTGTCTGTGTGTATCAGACCTGTTGATATGCTTACAGAAATGTCAGATGAGTTCGGTGTGTTTGCTGTCAATAATAATGTTTAATATAATAATAATATTCTGATTCTCCTCTCTTAACTGGAATGTGGATGTAAACATGGAAAATTGGACTTATTTTAACTCCCAAAAAAAGGAAAATTATCTCTTGTCCATGTTCAACATAACCAACACAAACACTCAAAGCAGAAATGTTTAAAAGTTTAAAATCAGCTTTTATCCCAAAAATAAAAACAAAAAATTTTATTGGAAGATTTCCACACAAATGTTTATATTTTTGGGATAAAAGCTGATTTCTTTTATAAACTACGATCATCTGTTAATGTTTCATTAATTTCTCATCTTTCTGTAAGTGTAGTAAAAGTTATGATCCGGTTAATGTGCTTTAAACAAAGAGTTCAGATCTCAAACACATGCAGTGACACCGGCGAGATACCACCGGCATGAGGATCAGACATGTCACCAGGGCCGGCTCTAGGCATGGGCACAGGAGGGCTGAGCCCACCCAAATGTCTGCCTTGCCCACCCAATTAAAATTTGGTAAAAATCTATCTTTCTATTTATCCAATCACACATCAACTAGTTATTTAAAGATTATAATATTGCAAAATTTGTGTTTATTAGTCCAGTCATTCTGAACATTGTAAATAAACCTTCATTTAACATTTTAAAAATATATTAATGTTTATATTGACTTTAATATAATTTGTCTTTTTAATCAAACCAAAGTAAGAAAATTAGTATCACCAATCAATCTAACATACATGTTATTGGACTGTGGGAGGAAACCGGAGAACCTGGAGTAAACCCATGCACGCTTGGGGAAAACATACAAACTCCACACAGAAGGACCCCTGCAAAGGAATCGAACCCGGGTCCTTCTTGCTGTGAGACAACTGTGATAACCGCTAAACCGCTGTGCCGCCCTATTTCTGCTACTCTGTCTGCCTATATGTCTGCCCACCCTTCTATGGTTGGCAAGAACCAGGCCAGCATGTCACCTGGGTTCATCTATTATCAATTCTTTGATCTTCATCTTTATTAGGATTCATCTGGACCTGGATTAGTTTTAGGATTGATCAGGAAGTGGTAATTAGTTTTCTGATAAGGACACAGCTGCAAACCGGAGGTTAATGTTTCACTTCAGCAACCGTTCATTTACTAGATTACTTGTGGAAGGAGTCTTGCTGTAACTGCACCTTTGTGGTTTCTAAGCAGTGGTGGGCCGTCAGGGTCAGTAGGGTCTTTTATTTATGCAAATCAACCACTCACAGTTGGATTTGTTCATTGGCAGCCTTGAAAGTTCCTACAAAAATGAGTCTCTATCATAAACGTCACATTATTGGATAATCCAGTGTTTCTGTGATCCTCAAATCAGAGGATGATATCATTGCTGTATGACTCCGCCCATTTCACTTAATTTTTTACACTCAAAATCATCAAAATCATCAAAATCATCGAATTTGCATATTTCCTGGTTAAATCCATGGCAGAGCTGTTATGGGAGACGGCGAAGAGGTCCGGTTGCTATCTCTCTGTACAATGCTAATATAACACTTTTACACACTTTTATTTTAGGGCCTCACGCATGTGCCACACTAGCCACCGACCGCAACAGGATAACAGGACTCACCTTGGCTCCGACCTAAAGGAAATCCGCAATGAACCTTATATAAAATCTCAAGATACTGGAGGAAGTCCCAAATTTTATCTTTCTTCGTTCTAGCAAATGCATTTTTATGTATGTTTTTAACATAATTAGTTGCTAATCTAAAATAAAACTGCAGTATAAAAGCAGGAAGTGAGGCAGTCAGTACATCTGACTCACTAAAGGGGGCAAGCACGAGCACACAGATTTAACCAAACAAGTGCGCGACTGGCACCGGTAAACACCAACTATGGGGTGGCTATAGATTCCTGTTCTAATAATATCAAATTAAATCTTATCTCACTGTGAACATGACGTCACATGACTCAGCTTGACCCTGACCAAAAGAAAACAGCAAGGTGTCTTATATACAAACCCCCAGATTCTGGCGGAACTAAATGTTCCATCGTATGAGAACTTAAAGAACCCAAATTTTAACTTCCTTCATTCTTTATTAGTTCCACTCTTCCACTCCAGTTTCTGATCTAACTGCACTGTGTGTGTTTTCTTTCTTCACTAAATGTGGCAGAAATCCTGGAGCTCAGTCATTCAGACAGAAGCGCTTTAAAAAGAGAACGCGTGGGATGCTAATGTTTGCTAGCTACAGCGTATTAATATTAGCTGCCTATAATTAGGTGTGATATTTTCAGTCAGGATTCAAAAGTGAGATAAGTGAGAAAATCAAAAGCAGACAAATGTCTTCCTCGTCTCTGATTTCAGTGTCACTTATAAAGATGCTGAATAACAGTTTTATACCAACACTAACAAATATATAGGCAAAAGTATGTGCACCCCAATTTTTTCATTTTTGTTTATTAAAGCTGTACATTTTTCTTCACTGGAACAAACGCTGTTGATGTCCCTGTGCAAAAAAGCCCTGATCTCCATGAAGACATGCTGTATTCTGGATATTTTGGAGTTTCTAATGTCCTGATTCTGATTCTACCCCACTGAACATCTTTGGTCTCCTCAACAACCCAGCATCCCTGTCTCATCTCACAAATACTCCTGTAAGTGAATAATGAATCGCAAATCTTCGACGCTACAATTCATAGATTCATAAGATTCAATGCTACAATTCATAGATTCATAAGATTCAACGGCACAATTCATAGATTCATAAGATTCAATGCTACAATTCATAGATTTATAAGATTCAATGCTACAATTCATAGATTTATAAGATTCAATGATACAATTCATAGATTTATAAGATTCAATGCTACAATTTATAGATTTATGATTTAACCCGATGATTCATAAGTTTACATTATTCATACAATTCAACCCTGTGATTTATAGCTTTATACGTTTCATATGATTCAATTCTATGATTCATAGCTTTATACGATTCAATGCTACGTTTTATAGATTCAAACGATTCAACACTACAATTCATAGATTTTTATGATTCATACGGTTCAACACTTCAATTCATAGATTCATACAATTCAACGCTACGATTCATAGATTCATATGATTCAATACTACAATTCATAGATTTTTATGATTCATACGGTTTCAACACTTCAATTCATAGATTCATACGATTCAACGCTACAATTCATAGATTCAAACGATTCAACACTACAATTCATAGATTTTATGATTCATATCATACGGTTCAACACTTCAATTCATAGATTCATAAGATTCAATGCTACAATTCATAGATTTATAAGATTCAATGCTACAATTTATAGATTTTTATGATTCATACGGTTCAACGGGTTCAACACTTCAATTCATAGATTCATAACGCTACAATTCATAGATTCAAACGACTCACGTTCAACTTCATAGATTCAAACGATTCAACCTACATTCATAGATTTTTATGATTCATACGACGGTTCAACACTTCAATTCATAGATTCATACGATTCAACGCTACAATTCATAGATTCATATGATTCAATACTACAATTCATAGATTTTTATGATTCATACGGTTCAACACTTCAATTCATAGATTCATACAATTCAACGCTAAGCTACGATTCATCAGTAGTTTCGAGTAAAGGTCGAGTTTATTTTATCGGAAAATGACGAGATTTTATTGAAAAATAAAGTTAAAGCCACTATTTAGACTGGGATATTTACTGTACCTAATTATAAGAAGTACTTTTTGAACGTAGAAATGTACTTTTTATTTAAATGTATTGAAAGTTAATGCAAAATTTATTTAAATTTAAAATGGTAATATTTAATTGTATTTTTTTTTGTTTTTAATACTACTAGTAATAATTAATAATAATATATGTAAAGTTTGTTGGTAAATATCTGTTCCAATAATCTCCATTTAATGAAAAACAAACATGTAAACCTGACACAGCTTTATGGACTTTAATATACAGAGTCAGAAAGTGGTCACGTGATGGGGGTACCGATGACTCGGGTCTGAAACATCACTACGTCTAAAATATTAAGTAACAAATACGATTAGGAGAAATAATACACATTTAATTTAGACTTAAACTTAACTAAAGTATAAATATATAAAGTATAGATTCTCCCCCCTAAAAATGTATAAGTACTGTAAAACAGAGTATTAATATTTAACTTAAATTTTACGGCTGGATTAAATCTTAAGAGCAAACACAGGAAGAATAAAGGTGGAATTATTAATATAAATGTGGAGATGTGGACTTACATTAAGGTGAAGACACGACATTACTTTAAGGTGGAAATAATAATTAATATTAAGGTGGAGACTCACAGACTAAATATAAATCATAATCTCAGACTAACAATATGGCGGAGATTTAGACTAACATTACAGAATAGTTACCGAATAAAACCAACACAGAATAGGATTAAGGTGGAGACTCGAGGGCCATTCACATGTAGTGTCATGTAATGTAAAATTTAAAAACAACCAATCAGCTTCCTTTTTTCCGTTACACTAAAAACTCAGCCTAAAAATATCGGAGAAGCTTTTTTTATTTGTAAATTAATTTTGTGGCAGAGTTACAGCAAGGTGAAAAATCCGCTGCTGACATTTCCTTGTTGTAATTTCCTTGTTTTGCGTTTCTAATGACATACGCCTCCAGAGCGCAAGTGACCGAGCGCAAGAAAAAGTAGGAAAACGTTTTCCTTATGTTTTTATGTGTGATATGTGACTAGACTAACACTCCAGTTAGGACATAGTAACTAAATCAATTAAGGAAAGAAGTGGTAGTGCAGTGGTTAAGTTGTTGGACTAACAACTTGAGGACCTGGGTTTGATTCCCAAGCCACCACCTCTGGGCCCCCTGAGCAAGGCCCTTAACCCCAATTGCTTAGTTGTATACCAAGGAATATTGTAAGTCGCTCTGGATAAGGGCGTCTGGCAAATGAAAAAATAAACCACTATATTTAATGTGATATAACAGAAGTTACCCACAATGCACTGCATATTATCATTAAACTTTATTCTAGTAATCTACTTTATTATTTCTCTATAGATTTCCAAGAGAGTTAACAATCAGCTATGTGTGTGTGACAGTGGCAGGCGGTGTATTTGGTAGCCGGTCCTTCAGTGTGGATTTACCCCGACTGATACCCCTCTTATTACCCCCACTATCACATCACTATTATAGAAACACATCAATACTAAACAAACACACAATATAACACGGCGTGGAATTACAGACAGAGAGACAAGAAACCCGTTAACACACAACTCCAAACCTCTACACTACAACCACAACTGTACCACCTACAACATCTGGAGCAGTTCAGAATCAATATTTATCTTAATATTAATATAACATCACAAAAACATTACAGATATCAATCAAATCTATCAGACATTTAAAGGCTGTAAGTCAGTGTTACCGCTCGGCGGCGCTGCTCTGGAAGTGGGGAATAAACTCTTTCCTGCGCTGAGACAAGCTAGTTATCTTCAGGATACCAAACTCTCCTCATCATCTACAACACTTTTCTGGGAAAAACCGCATTAAAAAACGTATATTTTAGTTTGTCTGAGACGGAAATTAATTTCATCTTCGTCAATCATTGTGGGGGTAAAAATTCTAATTTTACTGTGCAATCATGTTTTGCTAGTCTTTGCTGGGCTTTAACAGTTTTACTCTGATCAACCAATTAGAGGACAGAACAATGCAACAGCATCGTGGACCAGCTGGCGCTAAGAGTCGAATTTAAGATGTGATTGGTTGCAGAAACAGTGTTGAATTATATCAACCGATGATCAATCTGCCCTGCTAATATAGTGTAAGTTCCACGGGCAGCGCTACTGATTCTGAAGGCAGATTAGATTAACATGGCAGCACATAGAAACTGAAATCTGATTGGACAAAAAATCTAACATCCACATCCACGTACTGGAAGCAGTGCAGCGAGAGAAACACTACGAAATGAAGAGAATAAACTGCTGGAATAAATTAATACAATTTAATGGAACTAATATTAGAATTTAGGTTGTTTCGAGACACAGCAGAGAACCACTGACTGACACTGACGGCACAACACTGGTGTTTGAGATAAATAAACCAAAGAGATTTTTTTTCCCATACACCTGAAAGCGTAAGGTTCTGTTTCCTGGCACGTCTTCATGAATTCTAAAAGGTCACGTCATCTTCACGCTATTTCAACAACTTGAAATTGCATTAGATTAACTGCAACTTCACTGAGGTATAAAGAGCATCGTTTACCCTCCAGACCAAAAAAAATATCTTTATCAGAAGACATTAAATCTCCTTGTTTTTATTTATTGTCTTTACTTGTAAATACTCAGTAAATATTTCTGCAGAACTTAGTTTCCTGACTTCTGCTGTTCCTTCAGTCAGAGTCACACGGTGTCAGCAAGATAGTGGAGGAAGATGGATAGAAAAACGTGTCCATTTTTATTGCTCAACTCCTACACCAGTGCAGCGGGTAAGGATAGTAATAAAGACTGAAATAGTACATGCATTCGTAACGTGGCTTGATGGACCATAATTCCTAGAAATGTTTAAAATAAATACTGCAATCTTCTTTACTTACACAAACCTGAGTTCGGAATCTTCTGCCTTCACTGCAGCTTTTTTTTCGGATAAAGTTATGCCCTGGAAGCCTAAATTATATTTCATTTCTAGTTTTTTACCACAAGGTGTCCTTTTATTAAGGTGTAGGACAAAGACCCCCAAATTACATGCCGGTGGGGCTACAAACAGCCCACACTCACATTTGGACCAGCCCTTTATAAGACGTCCTCATATATTATATCTGTATTTGATAATAAAGGTTGCCTTTTCAGCTGAAAATCCCCCTTTAGTTATTAGGCTAGAATAATTATAAGTTTGATTCTCCACCAACAGAAAACGCTACATTCAGCAGGTAACACTACAGACCAACCAGGAAGAAAATTCAAAGAGACAACAAAATGAGCAAATGATTGAAAAAAGAAAAGGCGGGAAATTTAACTGAAACAACGCAGGGGTTTGAGGGCCTTGCTCAGGGGCCCAGCTGTGGTAACTTGGTGGTGCTGTGAATTTAACCTTGATCTTCCAAATAACAGTCGAACACCTTAACCACTGTGCTACCAGATCCCAATCTTCTATATGTCTCTTAAATATTTTTTTCTCCTTTGGCAAAATAAATAAATACATTTTAATCATCATCAAATCTCCACAATAATACAGAGAGTCACTCCAGCCCTACCGCCACCACTAAACCCCTTCAAAGAAAGGAATCATTTTGTGTCCATCACAAAGCCCCATTGTAGAAGATGAAACCCTCCAGTATTCCTAGATGATTCCTAGATGTTTGAACCATAAAATTTCACAATGTGGTAAATGAGCTCCTGTTTAATTTATTGGCATTACCTAGAAATTGCTCGTCAGACCAGAATTTTATTGTTCCTCTACTCAATTCTGCTGCATCTGTTGGATCCCTGTGGCAGTCATAAACGTAGCTGTTTCAAAAGTCTCTCCAGAGATATTTATTCATCAAAATTTGCCTCTCATATCTCAGATCTTGAAGAGAAAACAGATAAATTAATGGGCTCTGTGCACCACTCCAAACAGGTCATCTCTGCAACATGCTTTCTGCACATAGAACTTCCCTGTGGACTAAAGACAAATGAAGGACAGTCGAATCAGCAGTGGAGAAGTAGTCGTGGTCCAAATATTCCACATCTGTAAAGGCGTCATCGGTATACAGTGTGTCAGGGTTTGGTTGCTCTTCCAGTCCTAAACTCTGGTCCATCAGGCTTGAAGACTAAGACTAACTCCTCTGGATGGAGTTGAAAGCTCGATGGGGTTTGTACCATGGAAACCTCTGTATACACACTGAATTTATTTGTGTTTAGGTAAAAATGTGCAATTATGATATGATTTTTTCTATAAGAAATAATGTAAATGCAGAAAATCTGTTTCAGCTGCACAAAAATATAACCAATATTATCAATTACAGGAACATTGTGCAGCAGCCCACCCAATCTGGCAACACTGTGCAGGAACCCACCCAATCTGGAAACACTATGCAGCAACCCACCCAATCTACCAACACTGTGCAGGAACCCACCCAATCTGGCAACACTGTGCAAGAACCCACCCAATCTACCAACATTGTGCAGCAACCCACCCAATCTGGCAACTCTGTGCAGCAACCCACCCGAACTGGGAACACTGTGCAGCAACCCACCCAATCTGGCAACACTGGCTGAAGTCACTTGCACTGGGAAAGTAGATAAATCTCAGATAGATCAGATTAATTGATTGATTCACCAGCAAGCCGAATATTGATATATTTATCAGGTTCCTTTATTTACCGGAGCAATAAAAATGATGTAATTTTCACCCATATCATCAATGAATTTATCTGTCTGATAAATATCGTGCATCCCTGTGTGCGCAATACACTCTGTTGTAAACTTCTCTCCTTCACTGTATTTGTTTTACTATTAACAAAAATTAGCTTTGGCTGTTGTGATGACTGTCATTCAAGTAAAAATCGGTAATGAACAAACATTCGTAAATTTACTGGAAATACGTAAGCATAAACCAGCCGTCATACGCCTTCATAAACCAGTTAATAGAACACAATCTGGAGCAAGGATTCAGTCACGGTAAGCAAGATGGGAGAGAAACTGATTGGTGGGTCTGGATCCCCCATCAGGCGGCTCATTGTCCTTATGTGATTACACACACACACGTTTTATCCTTCATCCCATCCATTTTTTCACACACTAACACAGGGTCACAAGAAGCCAATTCACTCCTGGGCACAATCACCAACTGCACCACAGACAATTTAGAGGTTCTGGAGTTTTCTTTAAAAACACTGAGTTCTTGATTTTATTCTTTAAAGCTGACCTTTACAGCAGACACACGATTACATCTATCTGTTTCCAAATATTGTCGTCAGCCTAAAACAATCGTGAGCTGTGATTAAAAACGATTTTAAAAGCCATAAATTTGCTACTGTTGTGACCGCGTGACCCTGTAACAGAGATAAGCGACAGTAATCTGGAAACCATTTGAACACATGGGCTCTATTGTAAAGCTGTCGGTTTAATGCTTTAATAATCGCTCGTGGATTCGTGTGTGTGTGTGTGTGTGTATGAAGCATGCAGTGGCGGAGCATTGTTGAACAATGGTTCGGACCGAGATACGCTGCAAAACGAGGCATGTTCATGCACCGCCATTGAACTGCAGATATGTTTAGCTTCATTTTCTCACATTCCAGTTCCTCCTCTGTTCTTCCACAGCACTCGCCCACACACATGCTATTTCTAGAAGTGTGAACGAGAGAGAGAGAGAGAGAGAGAGAGAGAGAGAGAGAAGATTGGAAACTGAAGAAAGATTATTTCAGCCGCTGTTCAGAGAGTTACAGGGTCAGGAGGTCAGCGTGGTAGGAATGCGACGGTTTTCCTTTTCTACGTTTTGCTTGAATGAGATGTTCCATTTCTGGCTGTTTTGTTCAGAAATTGATTACAGGTGCAAGGTACTGATTTGGTTACCATAGAGAACCAATTACAAACACACTGAGATGTAATGTTAACAATAAGCAGTGTTGAAGGCTGAAGGTCGGAGGTCAACGTCAGCATTCAGACATGATTTGACCTTACTGCAGAATTGTGTGTGTAATGGCATGTGGATGTATAAGTGTTGAACCGCACCATCATCATCACCCAGGAAATTATCATGTAGAAGTAAAGCTGATTGGATGGAAGAGGAACACACCAGTCTAATTCAGTCCACTCGCCTTCATTACTACACAAAATTCTCACATTTTCATAAGAAATTGTTAGTTATTAAAACCTGCAGTCAACGAGGGACAAATTCTAAAACTGTTTTAAAAAATAACATCAGATTTCCTCGGGTTTATACAGTGGCTGAGAAAATCCTCAGAACACAACCAAACATAGAAATACACTGCAAATAGCAAAGACCACAACAAAAATGTTTCAAGGGACCCCAAATAAAGTTTATTCACTCATCTTCTATCCGCTTATTCCCTAATTTGGGGTCACAGGGATCTGCTGGAGTCTATCCCAGCCGTCTCTGAAAGGGTGAAAGGCAGGAGGGGGACACCCTGAACAGGACACTAGTCCATCACAGTAGATAAAGTTCATTTCAATTAAATTTAATTTCTATAGCATTTTTAACGATAGACATTGTCTCAAAGCAGCTTTACACTGAATACAGTAACAGTGAAAAGTGTAAGTTTGTCCCTAATAAACAAGCCGGTGGCGACTGTGGCAAAGGAAAAACTCCCTGAGATGAAGTAGGAAGAAACCCTGAGAGGAACCAAACTCAAGAGGGAACCCGTCATTATCTGGGCGACACTGAATGTCTGTTGATTACAGTTTATGGAAACGGTGGTTAAATACAAGGTAAACTGTAGTCTTTGGTCAGTGGAACAGAGTGAGTCTCAGTCCATCCTCAAAGCTCCTCAAATTTAAGGAAAGGGGCAGGAACCTGATCAAAGTGATGAACCCGGCTGGGACCTGTTTATCGCTTGACAGACAGTTGTGTAAATCATTTAATTATTCAAGTTTCCAAGATATAACAGCCCGAATAATCAAACGACCAGGATGATAGAATAAACATACTTTTCAGCCACCGGACAATAAGCAGCTTCCAACCGGGTTGGTCACTTATTGGGTTCCACTGACATGTTTGCGCTGTGGTCTTTGCTATTTGCATTGCATTCATTTATTGAGTCGGGTTGTGCGGATGTCCAGCTTGTGTGTTTCTGAGGTTGTAATGCGTTGAGAGCTCTCTGCCGTTTTATGTTAGGAGATAGTGGTAGCTCAGTGGTTAAGGTGATGAACCCCTTAGCAAGGCCCTTAATCTTCAACTGCTCAGCTTGCTAAGAAAAAAAAGACATAACTGTAAGTCACTCTGGATAAGAACAACTGCCAAATGCCAAAAATGTAAATGTTAAATACAGAATGTCCTAATCTGGTAGACAACCCAGTGTTTTGTGGGGAAGCTGGTAGCCCACTAATTAAGGTGTTGGATTGCTAATTAAATTCACAGCAACACCAATTTGCCACTGCTGGGCCCTTTAGCAAGGCCCTTAATAAGATAAAATGTAAATTCTACTGACAGCACAAAGACAACATGATAAAACACATAGTCAGAGTAATAACCATCTTCCTCTCAGGACCACGGAACCCAGCTGCTGTTAGAGCAACCAGGTCAGGAACACACCCTATCCCTATCTTCCCTCAATACAAAAGTTCAAGAAGCTATATTGTCTTTTTAACCATATATATAGCAAACGCAGTATACAGTGAAATGAGACAACGTTTCTCCAGGACCCCATGGTGCTACACAAAACAACACACAATTACACAAAACAACAACAACACAGAGCTAAAGACTAAAAGTAAATTATCTTAGCAATATAAAGTGCATGTGTGCAACCTGCTGCAAACAGTGCAAGACAGACAGTGCAGTAAACAATACAGACTTTACAACAGACTATACAGTACAAAAAAAAAACAGGACACTGTACGGAATGTTAAATTAGGCAGCGCCGACCAGATGATAAAATAGAAATGTGCACTTAAAAAAACAAGATAAATGTGCAAACTGAATTTAAAATGTTTAACAATACATTTTTGTGTTTACATGTTGCTGTAAACATCGATTTTGTCTTAAGTATGTGTGTGTGTGTGTGTGTGTGTGTGTGTGTGTGTGTGTGTGTGTGTGTTTGTGAGTTGAGGTAGTTTTAGTCAGTTCAGTGTGTTGAGCAGCCTGATGGCTTGGGGAAAGAAACTGTTAAACATTCAGGTTGTGAGCGCCCGAATGCTATGGTATCTTTTTCCGGATGGCAGGAGTGTGAAAAGTGTGTGTGAGGGGTGTGTGGGGTCCTCTACAATTCTCTCAGCAGTTATATGACTCACATCATCATGTTTGGATTGACGTAATGACTCCATTTTCTGCTGAGGAAAAGATATCAATATATATGACTTTAAATAAAGAAAAAAAAACACTAATGCATGATTAATGAGTGTTAAAGTGACATGCGAGTGGTTCTTGCACTGCATTAATGCAGACGTTACACACTGATAATAGTACGGACCCTGCACGAAGATTGATCTGTGCAGTTTATAGCCTTCAATTACAGAAGACTGATGAAGAAACACATTAGTATTTATGCAAGACTTGCTTTGGTGTTAAATTGTGTTTGGAATATGTGTAACCATTTTCTCTGCAAAGAAGTGACAGAATATGATGATGATGACAAAATACACGGGGGTAGTGTAAAAGTATATAGTGGTAGGCAGAATAGTGTAAAAGTATATAGTGGTAGATGGAATAGTGTAAAAGTATATAGTGGTAGGCAGAATAGTGTAAAAGTATATAGTGGTAGGCAGAATAGTGTAAAAGTACACAGGGGAGATATTGGAAGGTGGAATAGTGTAAAAGTACATAGGGGAGGTGGAATAGTGTAAAAGTACATAGGGGAGGTGGAATAGTGTAAAAGTATATAGTGGTAGATGGAATAGTGTAAAAGTATATAGTGGTAGGCGGAATAGTGTAAAAGTACATAGTGGTAGGCGGAATAGTGTAAAAGTACATAGGGGAGGTGGAATAGTGTAAAAGTACATAGGGGAGGTGGAATAGTGTAAAAGTACATAGGGTAGGTGGAATAGTGTAAAAAGTACATAGGGGAGGTGGAATAGTGTAAAAGTACATTGGGGAAAAAGGTGGAATAGTGTAAAAAGTACATAGTGGTAGGCGGAATAGTGTAAAAGTACATAGTGGTGGGGCGGAATAATATAAAAGTACATAGGGAATGTGGAATAGTGTAAAAGTATATAGTGGTAGGCAGAATAGTGTAAAAGTATATAGTGGTAGGCAGAATAGTGTAAAAGGACATAGTGGTAGGCGGAATAATGTAAAAGTACATAGTGGTAGGCGAAATACTGTAAAAGTATATAGTGGTAGGCGGAATAGTGTAAAAGTATATAGTGGTAGGCGGAATAGTGTAAAAGTATATAGTGGTAGGCGGAATAGTGTAAAAGTACATAGTGGTAGGCGGAATAGTGTAAAAGTATATAGTGGTAGGCAGAATAGTGAAAAAGTATCGTTTTTGGTGAGATTGGTGAATGGTTACGGTAATAGGGTGGTCAGGGTGTAGCTTACTTAATTAATATTTACTTTTAACAGAAAAAAATCCAGCTGGAGGTGCCGGCACTTTCACGAAGGTCAGGGGGTTGGTAAATAGTTGAAGTGGTGAGTAAGATTAGGGTGGTAGAAAAGGTTAGGGGTGATTAGTGATTAATAGATGAATAGATGTTGTGGTGGTAGGAGGGGTTAGGGTGGATGAATGGTTGTGGTGGTCAGTGGGGTAAGGTTGGATGGATAATTGTGGTTGTAGGAGGGTCTAGTATGTTCGGATGGTTGTGGTGGTACAAGGGGTTATGGTGGATGAATAGATGGTTGTAGTTGAATAGATTTAGGTTTTAGGTTGAATAGATGGTTGTGGTGGACAGAAGGGTTAGGGTGAGTGGGTTGGTTGGATGTATGGATGGATGGATGTATGGATGGATGGATGGATAAATAGATGGATGGATAGATAGATTGGGGTGGATGGTGGTTGGGTTGGTCAGAAGAGTTAGGGTGGATGGATGGATTTGGGTCAGCGAGGCAGAGTGAGTCCCAGTCTATCCTCGAAACCGAGGAAAGGGGCTGGTGCCTCAGGATCCTTGCAGGATTGGCCTCTTCTTCCTGAAGGTCTACCAGCACTTCAAATGTAACTCTGGCAGATATTAATTACTGCAGATGAATATGAACGTAGGGGTGTTTTTTCACTTTTTAAGTGAAATTGTCATTTTTCCCAGTTGGTTTGCAGAGGTTGCACCGGGGCCTGAAAAGGGGAATCGCTTTTTAAGCACAAATAATTAAATATATAATAGCAACGTAGTAATTTCATTTTTATCCTACCGGGAAAGAATAGGTGCACATTCATCATCCTCCTCCGAGTGTGTGTGTGTGTGTGTGTGTGTGTGTGTGAGGCACTGAAGAAAATGAGATCTTTCCTTGAAACATGTAAAAACATTACACCAGTCATCAGCATCATCTCAGCATCCCTAAAAAATCCTAATTATTATTTTAAACACACTTGAGAGAAAAGAGTGTGTGTGTGTGTGTGTGTGTGTGTGTGTGTGTGTGTAAGAGAGAGAGAGATGGGCTAATCAAATCAGATTAACCTCCTTGTGTGTATTAATGCCTGAAATCTTATTTATGCAGTGATCCAAATTCTCCAAACAGATAGAGTGATGGAGCGCACCGAAAAAAAAACAGGGATGTTGTTCTGATTAAAAATAACAACAATAATGCAATCCATCATGACCAAAACTATCAGAATGGGTGTGTCTTTGAGTGAGACACATCGGTGTGTCTTTGAGTGAGACAGATGGGTGTGTCTTTGAGTGAGACAGATGGGTGTGTCTTTGAGTGAGACAGATTGGTGTGTCTTTGAGTGAGACAGATTGGTGTTGTTTTAAAATGAGACAGATGGGTGTGTCTTTGAGTGAGACAGATGGGTGTGTCTTGGAGTGAGACAAATTGGTGTCTTTGAGTGAGACAGATGGGTGTGCCTTAAGTGAGACAGCCGGGGTTCCAGTTCATCCCAAATGTGTTCAGTTTAAAGGGGTCGAGTCAGAATCAGGACTCTGTACAGGACATGAGAGTTCCTCTACTCCAAAACATCCAGAACACAGCATGTCTTCATGGAGATCAGAGGGTTTGTGCACAGGGACATTGTCATGCTGGGACAGAGTTTGAGTCTCATTTCTAGGAAAATATAATGAAACAACATATAAGGATGTTATAAGGATGACTGTGTGACCCAGGGTTTTTGTAACAGTTTAAGAAGGACATACTTACGGTGGTGTCCTTCCCAGTAGTAGTGGTCAAATTGTTGGACTGCTAACCTAAGGATTGTGGGTTTTGATTTCTAGCACCACCAAGTTACCACCTTTGGGCCCCTGAGCAAGGCCTTAATGCCCATTGAATGGAAATGTAATATCTGCTGGTTTGGTGTCCACAAAATTTTGTCCATATTGCCCACATGCAGTGCTGCTGTGATGAAAAACTTATCAGAGTACCTCAGCACTGTGAAGTATACGATCATTTCTTTGCACTGTCTTTTAGTGTCCTGCTGTGTGTGAGTGTAAACTGAAATTTGGTTGAGAAGATCTGACGACTCTGACATCTGATGATGTGCTCAGTGTCCTCTGAGGTGATTGGATGGATATGCTTATGATTTTAGATCAGAGAAGGGGGCGGGACTGATTCTGTGTCTTTGCCCGAGAGGTCATCAAAGCATTAGTCATTAAAGCGTTAGTCATCTGCAGGCCAGTCATCCGAGTAATGGACACAGAAGATAGCTATGAGGACAAGAGGACCTAAACTCAGGACGGGAGGAGTTACACCTTCCACAGCATTACACATGACTCCAGAGATGCAGCTAGGTAAAATCTCACTATTTACACACCCATCTTGCCTTACTCGGACACACCGATCTGTCTCACTCAAAGACATAACCATCTGTCTCACCAAGACACACCCATCTGTCTTACTCAAAGACACACCAATCTGTCTCAATCAAAGACACACCTATCTGTCTCACTCAAAGACACACCAATCTGTCTCACTCAAAGACACACCCATCTGTCTCACTCAAAGACACACCCATCAAAGACACCACCTGTCTCCCAAATCTGTCCACTCTGAAGACACCCAATTTACTCACTCAAAGACATACCCATCTGTGTCACTCACACATCAAAGACACACCAATGTCTCACAAAAGTCTCAAAACCCATCTGACACACACTGTCACATCAAAGACACACCCATCTGTCTCACTCAAAGACACACCTATCTGTCTCACTCAAAGGCACACCCACCTGTCTCACTCAAGGACACATCCATCTGTCTCAGATACTGTCTTAAAGACACTTACTGTCTCTGTCAAATGGTCCTCATACACCACTGTCTCACTCATTTGTTTCCTTTATTCTTTATGTTAAAAGCTAAACTGCCTAATGTCTTAAAGACAATCAAAGGGCTCACACACATCCCCAATCAAGTCTCACTCAAAGACATACACCCACATTTTCACTCAAGACAAACCTACTCAGACAACCCCCCTACTACTCAACACATCCCATCTGACACACCCATAAGACATACTACTACATACTACATACTACTTCTACGACAGCACCAGAAGCTTTTGTTTCATGTGTTTTATTAGAAAGGACATGTCTCTAATAAGACCATACCATCCAATCCTGCAGCCAAGCTAAGAGGCTAATCCCATCACTGCTTAAAAGATCCTATTTTCCTCCAGTAGGATAACTAATACCACTGAAATAAAATGTTCAAATGAGTTTCTGATGCTCAAAGGACAGGAAAAAAAACCACAAGGAGCAGAGACGGCTTCTTCATCTGTCACTGAATTATTCTCCGAGTCAATTTACCTCAGTGGACGTCTGGCTTTAGTGTCTCCCCGAGTTCTGCACAGAGTCCTGTATAAACAACAGAGGAACGTGGTAGGATTAGTGAAACAACACAATCCGGACTCTAATTACTTCATGGCAAACAGACAACCAGAAACCGGAAGATTTTTATTATAGTCTTAGAAAAACAATTCGACTTTAATCCCTTTATTCTGTCTCACTGACAGGAAGAAACATGGCGCAAAACTGAACCGTGACCACAGCGTCAACTTTTATAAACCCAATTATTTTTTCAGTAGATGATGTCATTCAGAAGCTAAAAAACACACTTTAGTTAAATACACCGGTTTTAGTTGAAGTCTGAAGATAATAAATAAATGTTTTCTAGAAAATTTACCAAAATGTTAACAGGAAATGAAAAAGAATTAATTAATCCAAAAAATATTCACATGTGGGATTTGTATACAGACGAATCTCGACATACGAATACTCTCACTTACGAATTGAAATTTTGCCCCAAAATTTTTACAACGGTATACGAAGCACTTTTGGCATACAGCCAACCAATCAGCAAAGGCTAAATCAAAAGAGTCGACCCCTGAGACCACCATTGCCTTCACCGGGTGTTCAAAAGCTACGTGATTTTTCCCACTTTTTTTACGTTACCCAATTGGTGGTGTGAGTCTATTTATTTAATTTTTTTTTGTTTTTATTTACACAAGCGTTGTCCAAACTCGGCCCTGGAGGGTCGGGGTGTCCTGCAGAGTTTAAATCCAACCCTAATTAAACACACCTGAACCAACTAATCAAGATCTTGCTAGGTTTACTTGAAACTTACAGGTAGGTGTGTTGAGGCAAGTTGGAGCTACAGGACTCTACAGGACACCCCGACCCTCCAGGACCGAGATTGGACACCCCTGATTTACAGGGTTTTATATCCTGTCCGTTTTGTGTAATTTTGCAGTTTTCTGATATGGTGTCCGTTGTCACATGACACAAACTAATCAAATGCAGTATTTTGTTAGTAAGGTTCATTTAGATTTTTATTTTAATTTTATGTAATTTCTTTATGATTATAATTTAATTACCTGCTTGTTATCCAATCACCAACCCCCTGTAATTCACTTGTTAACTCCAGTTTGGAAAACCCTGTGTTAAATGTCCGCATCACTGTCTAATCCCAATAATAAGTTATAGATAATAAATAATACATTTTTTTAGCATCCACACTGTAAATAATCTCATCAGTAGAACTGAAGGAATCAGAACAGTGTTTGATTATTGACTATAGATATATATATAATGAAAAAAACCCAGATATAAATCCAGTTTAATCAGAGATTTTATGACTGCATTAAATCTGACTGGGATGAATTTGCCCTCATTACACCGAGTTCTGATCTCTATCATCAGTCAGCTCCTTAATGAAGCGTCATAAAGCTCCAAATCTGCTGAGTCGGATTCTGGAGTGTGTTAGTGCTTTTGATCAGTGCTGTGATCTTTCCTGACTCTGACCTCGGATCAGTCTGAGGGATGGACATGCACTGGACCAGACTCTCTCCATCCTCATTATCAGAGTCTTTTAGATAAAGGACTGAAAAGAAAAATATGTTACCTGACGTTAGAGAAACTAAAGTGTGTTTTCATCTGTGTAGAAAAACAAATCTTTTTATTCGCATGAGTTTTTCTTTTTCTTTTTCTTTTTAAATCATTTTTGAGCTCAGAATCTGCAGCTGTCGTCTGTGTGGGATATGATGTAATGCATTTACTGCACTTTATGGACACACCCACACATAGCATTAAAAGACACACACACACAACTGCCTGACCAAAACACGCACACCTGCCTAACCAAGACACCCACCTGCCTTAATCAAAGACACACCCACCTGCCTGACCAAGACACACCCACCTGCCTTTATCATAGACACACACCTGCCTTCATCAAAGACACACACCTGCCTGACCAAGACACACCCACCTGCCTTTATCCAAAACATGCACCTGCCTGACCAAGACACACACACCCACTTGCCTTAATCAAAGACACACACACCCACCTGCCTTAATTAAAGACACACCCACCTGCCTGACTAAGACACACACACCCACCTGCCTTAATCAAAGGCACACCCACCTGCCTTAATCAAAGACAAACACACCCACCTGCATTAATCAAAGACAAACACACCCACCTGCATTAATCAAAGACAAACACACCCACCTGCATTAATCAAAGACACACACACCTGCCTTAATCAAAGACACACCCACCTGCCTAAATCAGAGACATACACACCCACCTGCCATAATCAAAGACACACACACACACCTGCCTTAATCAAAGACACACCCACCTGCTTTAATCAAAGACACACCCACCTGCCTTAATCAAAGACACCCCCACCTGCCTTAATCAAAGACACACCCGCCTGCTTTAATCAAAGACACACCCACCTGCCTGACTAAGACACACCCACCTGCCTGACCAAGACACACCCACTTGCCTTAATCAAAGACACACACACACACACACTTGCCTTAATCAAAGACACACCCACTTGCCTAAATCAGAGACATACACACCCACCTGCCTTAATCAAAGACACACCCACCTGCCTTAATCAAAGACACACACACCTGCCTTAATCAAAGACACACCCACCTGCCTAAATCAGAGACATACACACCCACCTGCCATAATCAAAGACACACACACACACCTGCCTTAATCAAAGACACATCCACCTGCTTTAATCAAAGACACATCCACCTGCCTTAATCAAAGACACACACACACACCTGCCTTAATCAAAGACACACCCACCTGCCTTAATCAAAGACACACCCACCTGCCTGACTAAGACACACCCACCTGCCTGACCAAGACACACCCACCTGCCTTAATCAAACACACACACACACACACACACACACCTGCTTTAATCAAAGACACACCCACACCTGCCTTCAAGTAAGTAACACTTTGAGGTAAACTGAAACAAATTCTGTTAGTTACTCACAGTCAAATTTTCTACCCCTCTGTTCTGGGTGGTCATGTTAATACATTTATAGCATTTGGTAGACGTCCTTATCCAAAGCGACTTACATTTGTCTCTTTTATACAACTGAGCAATTAGGGGTTGAGGGCCTTGCTCAGGGGCCCAGCAGCGGCAATTTGGTGGTGCTGGAAAAGGAACCAGGATCTTCCATTTAGCAGTCCAACACGGTGCTACCACTTCCCTGTTTCATGTGACGGGGGAGGGGTGTATGGATTCCCTTTGGGTTGAAGGTGTATGGTGGTGGACTAGATACCCCTTCAAATGAAGATTTTTCAGGACCACACTTCAAATAAAATAAAATTCCAAAATACATTAGCTACAGCGGCAACATGGCTGCCCAAGAGACCAAGGAGATTTACAAATAAGTCTTTTTTGGCAATAATAAGGAATTTAACAACCAACAATAATCTGTTTAATACATTCAATGCTGGGTTCATATTTCACATACCAAATGTTTTTCAACGAAATGTTTAAAAAATACACTAAAGTTTGCTAAGGTTACACACTGCTGTCCAATAGTCCCAACATAATTTTATGCTTGAAGACTTGACAGAAAATCCTGTCAGAAATAAAAGTCTAATGGCAGGAAATTAGAGTTCTACCACTTTATTCCTACCACTTGTTGGGGCAGGATGATTAAATGGTTAAGGTGCTGAGTTGTTAATCTGAAGACCAGAAACACCTGGGTTCAAGCCCCACCTCCAGCAAGTCAACCACTGTTGGGTCCTTGAGCAAGACCCTTAACCCCTCCTGCTCCAGGGGGCACTGTATCATAGCTGACCCTGCGCTCTGACCCCAACTTATAAGATAGGATATGCGAAAAATGCATTTCACTGGCTCTGTACATGTACCCTGGACAATTAATTGAATATACTTGTTACTGTTTCCTGGACTAAGGTGTAGGGGTAAAAAAAAGAATTGGGATTGGGCCTAAGTATTCATTTGGTGTAAAAGTGGGAAACTCAACTAAAATTAGTAAACATTAAGAACGCAATTTATTATTTTTTTTGCTGATTTTTTAGATAAATCCCCATCAGAAGAGTTTAAAGTATAAGAAGATTTTATCAGTTTAAGCCAAGTATAAATCCGAAGTATAGAACTTCAGATAGACTTCAACTCGTCTGTAGGTTCATTTGTAGTTTGAGTAAGACATTTCCACATGTTAAAAAACAAATACGATCTCCATCGCGTTTTCACGCATTTTGATCAATCAGAGCCACCGTACAATCAAAAGCTAAAATCTAACATGGGTTATAACTGCTGCGGCATAATAATAAAGACTACAGCAGGAGGCAGATCTTTCTCTTATAAAGCCCCACAGTTATGGAACCACCTTTCAATTAGTGTTCGGGACTCAGACACAATCTAGGCCAATCTCAGTCCTGGAGGGTCGGGGTGTCCTGTGGAGTTTAGCTCCAACCCTAATCAAATCCACCTGAACCAACTAATCAAGATCTTGCTAGGTAGACTTAAAAATTAAAGGTAAGTGTGTTAAGGCAGGTTGGAGATTAACTCTGCAGGACACCACCGACCCTCCAGGACCGAGATTGGACACTCCTGGTCGAGTATCTGTATTTTTTTTTTAGGTGAAGGAGCAGAACTGGAGGGATGATGGATATAGAGTGTCTGGTGAACTGGGATATTTGGATATTTGTATGCTGTCATTCTTCCACTCTTACACGTTCACTCAGGTTTGCTGATGGTGGTGTGGCGGACCGTCTCATATATTCTCCTGCTGGAGTCCCCAGTCTACACAATATGTCTTATTAATCCATATTGGTCTCTTTCTTTTTCTCTCTCTTTCTTTATCACTCTTAGCAGTTTGTTAAATTACCCCTGAGGTACCAGTGACCAGTTTTTCTGCCTCTATTATTGAATTGAAGGAGCTTTAAGGATGGACTGGGACTCACTCTGCTCCACCGACCCAAAGCAGTTTACATTACATTTTTGATTACATTTCCATAAATTGTAATTGGCAGACATGCGGTGTCCCCCCAGATGAGGTCGGGTTCCCTCCTGAGTCTGGTTCCCCTCAAGGTTTCTTCCTACTTCATCTCAGGGAGTTTTTTTTTTGCCACAATCGCCTCTGGTTTGTTTATTAGGGACAACCTTCCCCTTTTTACAGTTACTGCATTCTGTGTAAAGCTGATCAGAGACAATGTCCACTGTTAAAATGTCCACTGAAAAAAATCTGTCTGGGTAAAAAGTGCTAATTCTTCTATCACTCTCTGAAATAACTCACACTACCCGCACATTTTTTAAAGTTTTTTTTTTTTTTTTTCAGAGAGAGAGGAAGGGAGGTGAGGAAGAAGGGGGTAAGAGGGAGACATTACTGCATAAACCAGGGAGAGAGAGAGAGAGAAAGAGGGTGAGAGAGAGAAAGAGGGTAAGAGAGGGAGAGAGAGAGAGAGAGAGAGGGTGAGAGAGAGAGAGAGGAGAGGAAAGGGGGTAAGAGAAGAGGGGGTGGGTAAGAGAGAGAGAGAGGTGGGTAGAGAGAGGGGAGAGAGAGAGAGAGAGAGAGGAGAGAGGGGGGAGTGGGTAAGAGAAAGGGGTAAGAGAGAGAGAGAGTTGAGAGTGAGAGGGGTGAGAGAGAGAGAAGGGGAGAGAGAGAGAGAAGTGAGAGAGGAGGAGAGAGAAAGGGGGGTAAGAGAGAGAGAGAGAGAGAGATGAGAGAGAGAGAGAAAGGGGGGGTATTAAGAGAGAGAGATAAGGAGAGGAAAGTTGGGTTAAGAGAGAGAGAGAGAGGAGAGAGAGAGAGAGAACGGGGGTAAGAGGAGAGAGGAGAGAGAGAGAGAGGGAAAGAGGGGGGGGGGGTTGAGAGAGATGGTAGGGGTGTAAGAGAGAGAGAGAGAGAGAGAGATAGAGGGAGGAAGTAGGAGGGGGGGGTAAGAGAGAGAGAGAGAGAGAGACTTTTTTTTCTCCTTTTTACAGTTCATTGTGACTCAATAAATAAAATAATCACTGAAACAATTATGTTTAAATCAATAAATTAGGTTAAAACAGTGAGCGAGGAAAGGATCAGTTCAGCTCCAGTGTAAAACAGAGTTCTAGTACGTCTGAGAGAAAGAAAGAGAGAGAGAGAGAAAAGAGAGAGAGAGAAGAGAGAGAGAGAGAGAGAGGGAGGAGAGAGAGGAGAGAGAGAGAGAAAGAAAGAGTTTTCGCCATGTGATTTTAAAACACAATTTACTGCATTTTTATGTGATTAAGAAACATTATTTTATATTATTATTACAAAACCCGATTCCAAAAAAGTTGGGACACTGTACAAATTGTGCATAAAAAACAGAATGCAATGAAGTGGAAGTTTCAAATTTCAATATTTTATTCAGAATAAAACATAGATGACATATCAAATGTTTAAAACTGAGAAAATGGATCATTTTAAGGGAAAAAATAAGTTGATTTTAAATTTCATGGCATCAACACATCTCAAAAAAGTTGGGACAAGGCCATGTTTTTCCACTGTGTGGAATCCCCTCTTCTTTTGTATAAACAGTCTGCAAACGTCTGGGGACTGAGGAGACAAGTTTGCTCAAGTTTAGGAACAGGAAATGTTGTCCCATTCTTGTCCAATACAGGCTTCTAGTTGTTTGACTGTCTTAGGTCTTCTTTGTCGCATCTTCCTCTTTATGATGCGCCAAATGTTTTCTATGGGTGAAAGATCTGGGACTGCAGGCTGGCCATTTCAGTACCCGGATCCTTCTCCTACGCAGCCATGATGTTGTTGTAATTGATTGATGCAGTATGTGGTCTGGCATTGTCATGTTGGAAAATGCAAGGTCTTCCCTGAAAGAGACGACGTCTGGATGGGAGCATATGTTGTTCTAGAACTTGGATATACCTTTCAGCATTGATGGTGCCTTTCCAGATGTGTAAGCTGCCCATACCACACGCACTCATGCAACCCCATACCATCAGAGATGCAGGCTTCTGAACTGAGCGCTGATAACAACTTGGGTTGTCCTTGTCCTCTTTAGTCCGGATGACATGGCGTCCCAGTTTCCCAAAAAGAACTTCAAATTTTGATTCGTCTGACCACAGAACAGTTTTCCACTTTGCCACAGTCCATATTAAATGAGTCTTGGCCCAGAGAAAACGCCTGCGCTTCTGGATCATGTTTAGATATGGCTTCTTTTTTGACCTATAGAGTTTTAGCCGGCAACGGCGAATGGCACGGTGGATTGTGTTCACCGACAATGTTTTCTGGAAGTATTCCTGAGCCCATGTTGTGATTTCCATTACAGTAGCATTCCTGTATGTGATGCAGTGCCGTCTAAGGGCCCGAAGATCACGGCCATCCAGTGATGGTCTTCCGGCGAGATTGTTCCAGATTCTCTGACTCTTTGGATGATATCATGCACTGTAGATGATGATAACTTCAAACTCTTTGCAATTTTTCTCTGAGAAACTCCTTTCTGATATTGCGCCAATATTTTTCGCCGCAGCATTGGGGGAATTGGTGATCTTCTGCCCATCTTGACTTCTGAGAGACGCTGCCACTCTGAGAGGCTCTTTTTACACCCAATCATGTTGCCAATTGACCTAATAAGTTGCAAATTGGTCCTCCAGCTGATTCTTATATGTACATTTAACTTTTCCGGCCTCTTATTGCTACCTGTCCCAACTTTTTTGGAATGTGTAGCTCTCATGAAATCCAAAATGAGCCAATATTTGGCATGACATTTCAAAATGTCTCACTTTCAACATCTGATATGTCATCTATATTTTATTCTGAATAAAATATTGAAATTTAAAACTTCCACTTCATTGCATTCTGTTTTTATTCACAATCTGTACAGTGTCCCAACTTTTTTGGAATCGGGTTTGTATTATTATTACTATAATAGATTATTTCTTTTTTGCTGTTGTTTTTTCTCTTTTATTAATTTTTGTTTTTTAATCACACAATCTTTCCTTTTTTACCTGAGTTTTTTTTCCCTTCGATTCTTTTATCACAAATCTTTTTTGTTCATTTTACAGATGTGATTATTTAATATATTATTAATTTTCTTTCACTTGTGTGAAATTATTCATCACTCGCTATTTTCATGTCGTCAAACTTCAGTCATGTGTTTTAAATACTTCTGTAAGAAATGTCTTTATTTCTAATTCCACCTGATTTCGACTCAGAGACTCCGTCTGTAGGTCTTCCATGTCCTCCAAGAGCGTAATGTCTGAAACGACCTGATCTGGAGAGACGCATTAAGTTATATAACACAACACTCTGATGTCACGCTTTGATGTGTTCTGCTGGAGAGTGTGTAAAGCTTCACAGCTGGAGAGATGTATGTGTGTATGTGTGTGTGTGTGTCTGTTTTTCTCTTATCTTTACTAAGAGAAAAAAAAAGGGTGTGATGAGTCTCAGCCGGCTCTTGTCCAGACACTGCACATCAAAGCTAACGGGCTAAAATGGGATAATCTCGTCAAATGAAACAAAACACACCAACACACACAAACGCACACACAAACATGAACACACACGGCCCAAAAATAGCCCCAAAAATGAGCACATCCACGTCACCGATGTGTTACAGAAAGTTTTGGGGCAGAGAACACACTTCAGATCTAAAACACTAATGAATCCAGCAGGTGTGAAAACTTTACATTCATTAAACCAGACCAACTCCGACTAACGCTTACAGAGAGAATAACAGTCAATCCGAGTCACCGGGTTCAGCTGGACATCTGGACCATCCCGAAAAGAGGGAGGGGGGATAATAGAGAAAAATGAGAGAGAAAGAGAGAGAGAGAGAAAGACGGGGGGAGAAAGATAGTGAAATAGAAAGTAAGAAGAAAAAAATGAGAGAGAAAGGGGGAAAGAAAAGAAGGAAATAATAGAGAAAATGAGAGAGAGAGGAACTACTGGGGTAAAGAAGGAGAGCTGTATCTTAGTAGGGCAGTACGTCTCCGCTTGTCACACACTGAGGAACAGTCAGTAACACACACACACACACACACACACACACACACACACACACAGCCCTGTTTGTCCCATATACCTCTATTTATTTCACTACTGTCTTTTTCTCTGTATATTTTCTGTATATTTTTGTCTTTAATTTGTTTATTTGTTTCCTTGTGCTTTATAACGTAAATATGGTCATGCCAATAAAACCATTTTGACTTTGAGAGTGTCTGTGAGAGAGAGAGAGAGAGAGAGAGAGAGAGAGAGAGAGAGAGAGAGAAACCCTTGTGCAGGTATATGGGAGAGAGTTCAGTCTTTGATGGTTGGTTGAATCTGTATCTATAGTATCATTAGGGTTAGTATGAAAAAATTCCATACTACATCCACCGTGTTTCTATTGTCACCTGACGTCACAACAGGGTCAAAGTTCAAAGCATGAGGATGATAAAAAAAAAAAAAAATTACACGTCATTGCTTTCCAGCATTTCGGAGAATAGCGAGTCGTCTCTTTCATGAGAGATGATAAGATACTTTACACACACTGTTTTTATATACTAGGACACACGCTATAGTAAAGTATACTCAGTGTATGGATTTTCATGAGCGATGGATTATTTCAAGTTTTACAAGCTCGTATTTAGGACACGTTTGTTCATTTCACCTCAGGTTCCCCTCTGGAGGCTAAACAATAAGCAGTTAGAGTGTGTTTGAGTGTGTGAGTGATGTAGTTTGATCGTCCTCCACCGAGCTGCTTGCCAAAATCCTCCCACGTTGCTGGAGTAGATCAGTGAGCTGAAACAGGTCTGCTCCATCACAAAAAACCAACATAACACAGCTGAAAACCTTTACACAGGCCAGTGGACCCACGTTCATCATCGCTACTGATGATTAGTTTAAACCTCAGCGACATCACACCCGGATCTGGTCACATGACTGCCTGGGAGAAATGGAGAACCAGCCGTGGGATTAAAAATAAACCATGAAGTCTAGTGTAAAAGCTCTGAAATAGACAAACAACGTGAAAGCTCCCGAGTGGAGAACAAGCATGGAAGCTCTGGAACAGAGAACCGGGCTGAAAAGCTATGGAAAAGAAAACTAATCTGAAAGAGCTAGAATAGAGAACCCACCATGAATTCTCTAAAGTAGAAAACCAACATGAAAGCTCTAGAAGAGAAGACCAACTTAATAGCTTTTTAATGGAGACACACGAAAGCTCTAGAAATAAAAATAAAGTAAAAGCTCTGGAATGGTGAACCAGCAAAAGCATTAACATGAAAGCTTTAAAATGGAGAACAATCAGTAAAATACAGAACCTTTATGAAGGCACTTAAATAGAAAACCAACATAAAAGATTTAGAGTAGAAAGCCAACATAAAAGATCTGGAAAAGAAGACCCTATTAAAAACCTTAGAATGAAGAACCAATGGAAAAGCTCTAGAATAGAAAATCAGTGTAAATGCTCTCACGGCCCCCCCCAAAAAAAAGGTTGTTGTGCCCCCCTACCTAATTAATGTAAATTGAACAGTGAACATTTTATGATTGTGTTAATTTTTATGACTCTCGACTATTAAAACGTTTTCACAGCGTATGTTGATCTATTTTCTTTTTGTTGCCATGCTATTGTGTTTTTTTCTCGTTCACGTTACAGGAAATGAGCTGACAGTCTGTACTGTCACTTGCACTGGATTGGCTGTTTGTATGCCGTGTTCTTGCAGGTTATCATTGCCCACTGTGTCCCCCTCAGGGGGGCCCCCCTCTCACGTTACACTGGATGTGCTGGATTTTTCCTTCTGATTTATCAGCCGCTGTTTTTACATTTGCTAATTTAAACATAAAGAAGACTTTTAGTCAATCTGACAGCCAGAAGTGGAAAAAAGCAAATGGAAAGGAAGAACGGCGGTTAGTGATGGAGAGAAGATCGACTGAAGGATAATTAAAGGACAAAAGATTTTGGTTAAACTATTTGCAGGATGAATTAGTGGGTATAGTCGGAATACTAATAGTGTTACTGGGAAACAGGTTGGCAGTGTGTATTACGTAATGTTTAACAGGTGACTGTAGATATCAGGATTGTTTATATTGATAGTGATTGTAAATATGACTCTACAGTTCTTCTGCTATAAAGATTAAGACTGATATTTCTTTGCCTTGTTTTATTATAGAATTTATATTATTATATGTAATTTGATCTATTTTATTTGTTTCGACTATTTTTTGTATGTTGTATGAATATATATCCAGGTATCAAATATATATTAATAAAATAATCTTCTAGAAGAGCATTTGTTCATTTTGACAGGAGCTCCTACTTCATCTTGGTTCATCTAAACGTTTTTCAGTAATTTAAAAAAAAAACCACTCCTCTTTTGTTTAGAGCTATAAAGAACCCTTTTATAGTCAAATGATCCAGAACAAACCATTGAAGAACTTTAATGTTAGGTAGCAGGGGATGTTAGAGCTGTAGGTTTCGGTTTAAGGTATTTATGGATTCTACACACAGAAACACTGTTACAGGGTTTTTTACAGAAAAGTTACAGGTTCTCCAGAAAAGTGTAGGATTTTGTAAATAGGCTGGTGTTTCCCAAACTCCCAAACAAATAAGGAGGGTGGGGTGGTGGTGGGGGGTGGGGGAATGATAGAAAGGCTAGCATGAAGTCATATGATTTTGCGCTGAAATGCTGCTCACCGCCCGTAAGTTTAGCGGTCCTCGTGTGTTCTACAGGTTTCACTCATAAAAATCTCCCTGGATTGTTCCACTAAGCAGCTTTAAATGAATGTATCCATTAGAAAGAACCCCTTCAGGATCCGGTACGTCCGCTGTGTGTTTTATTTTGCACCTGAGAGCTCTGTATTGTGAGGTGATCATATTATAAACATCATAAAGTTCCTGTTGAAGAACAGGAAAAAAAGATTTCTGCTTGTAGGTTCCTGCTAAGTTTACGAAATAAAAAAAACTCCATGAAACTTGCGACGTTCTGCAAAACATTCCTTTTTATGATTTATAATCCGTGCGACAGCCATCCATCAAATATATTACACACCAACAGTGGAGTGAGGCGCAGGATATGAGACTGGTAATAATGAAGCAACTCGAGAAAAAGAAAGAACCAAAAAAGAAAGTCATTAACGACGGTGAGATAAAGAGATGAAGATAAAGGTTGTTGAGATTCCATCACAAACTCGTGAAGACCCGAGGACATGAGAAAATAAGTACATCATGTACATCATCTGCAGAGAAACTCATGAGTTTAGATGTTTCTTCAGCTTATTTTTACACAATAAGACGCGCTCATCCAGACCTGCCTCTGATTTCTTTTTCTAACTGAGCAGTCGAGGGTTAGGGGCCTTGCTCAGGGGCCCAGCAGTGGCAGGTTGGTTGTGGTGCTGGGATTTGGACCCATGATCTTCTGATCAGCAGTTCAATGCTTAATTAACCACTGAGCTTCCACTTCCCTCTAGATTTAGAAACAACTAAATGTGCGGCTCCAAATTCAAAAAGAATTTTAGCCATTCTAGAGGTTCTTGGACAGTTGTAGGGTTCTATATTTAAGCTTTAGAAATTTGAGGTTCAAAAAACTGATTTATTTAGTGATCCTTGAAAACATGACATTGTAGGATCCCATAAAGACCATCCACAGTTTCTAGATTTATAGAGAACAATTATGCAGCTATATCCAACTCTAGACTTTTGAATAGAACTTTTGAAGGTCCTAAACTCTCAGAAATGCCTAGAACCATTTAACAGAAGGGTTCTAGATTAAGCACGGTTCAGTTGTAGTATTCGGCATGGAACTCTTACAGTTTGTAGATTTATAAACACAAAAATGCAGGCTTTCATATGGAACATTTAGGCATTCTAGTAAGGGCTCTAAGGGCTGTAGGGTTCCATATGGAAGGTTTAAGACCAGCTGCATTTAGTGGTTCTAGATTACAAAACAAAGATTTAATGTAGTTGTTCTAGATTGCAAATGCTTAATCAATTGGTCCTACAAGGAATATTTAGAATTAGATTCAGAAATACTCTCAAAAGTTGTAGAGTACCAGAACTGTGGGGTGTTCTAGACTGAGTAATATTTTGTCATAAGATTACATATATAACATTTAGGTATTCTGGATTGACTATCGTCTAGATTTATTAGCCACAAGAAACTTCAAAAGGCTCTAGATTCAGAAGTGAATAGTTATAATGTTATACATAGAATCCTTTACCGCTTCTTGATCTAAAAATGCTCAGCTATAGGTTTAAAACCAGCTGCATTTAGCAGTTCTAGATTAGGAAACATGTATGTAGAACTTGAGAAATGCTTAGTTCTAATATTCAGAACTTTAACAGTTTCTATATTAATAAACAATGAAATGCGGATTCATATAGAACATCAAAGCATTCTAGACTGATCATCCATTCTAAGTGTTCTAGATTCAGAAGTGTTTAGTTGAAGGACTTTACATTGAAGGTTTAAAACCAGCTGCATTCAGCAGTTCTAGATTAGGAAACATTCAGTTATAAGATTCCATATAGAACTTCTTCAGCAAAGATCTCTGCCAGTTACGAGATTATGGATCGATCTACATCAAGAAATGCTTAACTGAAGGTTTGGTAATCAAATCTTTAGGAACTCTAGAGCCAGAAACAGTTGAGTAATTATGAAATCCCAGGACTCGTGTAATTAACATTATGTGGAAATGTTCTGTATTAATGCAGACCTGAAGTCAGTTTTATATTTTAAATAAGAATTGGTTCTAGGTTACAGCAGATCCAGAGCCATAACCGAAAATTACACATGGTCTGTCCTCTGTCCAGTAGTCCACTCAATGTGCCCAGAGTCTCTGAGTTCAGGCAGTAGCCTGGATGGGTTCTTGCGCTCGAACGTGTACACTGGGCAAGCAGAACCATGTTGGAGGAAGTTCTCGGCTGGTGCTGTCGTCCTGGAACTTAATGTTTAGGTAAAAATCACCGGTGTAAAGGAACAGCAACGCACCAGCACAGGTCGAGTTCTCCGCTGGACTCACCTGCACATGAGAACAGAGAAACACAAAACATGAGGAGTGGACAAAATCATGGAGTAAATAATGTGTGGCCTCTGTACCTGTCAATCTCAGAGAAGGAGGTGTGGCCTCTGTACCTGTCAGCCAGAGTGAAAAAGATGTGGTCTCTGTACCTGTCAGTCAGAGTAAAAGAGGTTTGGCCTCTGTACCTGTCAGTCTTAGTAAAGGAGGTGTGGCTTCTGTATCTGTCAGTATTAGTAAACGAGGTGTGGCCTCTGTACCTGCCAGTCAGAGTGATAAAGGTGTGGCTCCTGATCAGAGTGAAGTGGTCTGTAAGTCAGGTGTGGCCTCTCTACCTGTCAGTCACTTGTACAGAGTGGCCTCTGTAGTCAGTCTTAGTGTGGCTCTGTACCTGTTAGTTAAGTAAAATGGGTGTGGCCTCGTAGTCAGAAGAGGTGGCCTCTGTACTGTCCTGTCAGTCTGTAAAGGGGTTGTGGCCTGTCAGTCATAGTGAAGGAGGTGTGACCTCTGTAACTGTCAGTCTTAATAAAGGGACTGTGGCCTCTGTACCTGTATGTTTTAGTGAATGAGGTGTGGCCTCTGTACCTGTCAGTCTTGGTGAAAGGGGTGTGGCCTCTGTAACTGTCAGTCTTTGTAAAGGAACGTAGTGTGGTCTCTGTTACCTGTCAGGTGTGGCAGAGTGATGAGAGTCAGTGGAAAGAGGTGGAGTCTGTACCTGTCATTTAGAGTGAAGTGTGTGTGGTCTCTGTACTGCCTGAACCCAGTAAAATAGACGTGGCACCTTAATCCCTACTACTGAAAGAGGCGTGGCTTCAGTGTCTATCAGCTGTTTATCAGAACTATCTTGAATATATAATACAGCAGCGGTTTAGTTTCTTTTGCAGTGAAAGTGCTCCTCCTGTTCGTGTTGTTTTTACACACACTGTGAACTGTTTTAAATGCGTCCGATGTGCTGCATTAATAAAATGATAATCATGATTAAACACAACACTCACATTCACAGCATTAAAAGCACAAAGTAAAGGCCACTTTCCAAGATTCTCCTGCCAGAAGGCTGCTGCATGCTTATTCAATTCCGCCGCATGAATAGTATCTCTAATGAGACACACCCGAGCCGGCTCATTAAACACAGATAACGCAGATAATCGGAGGCCGGCGTCTTCATGCCGTTGTGTGTGAGCGGATTAAAAGTCGAGCTCAGCCGGTTTAATGTGCTTCTGGCACCGGCTTCCTTCATGTCATTAAAGGTTTAATGGTTACGATAAGCTGATGATGAGGTGGCTGTACGTCAGCGCTGTTGTTAATGTATATTATCCTTTCATAATTAAAGCACAAGCACACTCAAACACTGAGTCCAACAGTTGCATGTTGAATGAATCCGTTATTCCATTACTCTGAACTAACAGACTCAAAACACCAGCATTGTTCCAGCATGACAATGTCTCCGTGCACAAACCCTCTGATCTTCATGAAGTCATGCTGTGTTCTGGATGTTTTGGAGGAGAAGAACTCTCATGTTCTGTACAGAGTCCTGATTCTGACTCAACCTCTTTAAACTGAACACCTTTGGGATGAACTGGAACCTCGACTGAACCCCAGACCTCCAAACCTCAACATTAGTGTCTGATCTCACTCATACTATTAGAACTGAATGATCAAATCCACAGTCACATGACACAATCTACAACTGTTTAAGATTTGTGGAGATTATTAAGTGGGACTAACATCTGGAATAGGAGGATGTTTACTTACAGGTGCATCTCAAAAAATTAGAACATCGTGAAAAAGGTCAATATTTTTTGAAACCCTTAAATTATATAGATTAATAACACAGAGTGAAATATTCCAAGCCTTTATTTCCTAAAATTTTGATGATTATGGCTTACAGATAATAAAAACCCAAAATTCAGTGTCTCAGAAAAAAAGGGATATTTTAAACAGGCTTCTGAAAAGTATGTTCATTTCTAGGCACTCAGTACTTGGTTTGGCCTTCTTTTGCATTAATTACTGCATCAGTGCATCATGGCATGAAGCTAATAAAAACTGCTCAGGTGTAATAAAAGCCCAGGCTGCTTTGATAGCAGCCTTTAGGTCATCTGCATTTTTGGGTCTGGTGTCTCTCATCTTCCTCTTGGCAATACCCCAAAGATTCTCTATGAGGTTCAGGTCAGGCGAGTTTGCTGGCCAATCAAGCACAGTAACACCATGGTCATTAAACCAGCTTTTGGTACCTGTGGCTGTGTGGGCTGGTGCCAGGACCTGCTGGAGAATGAAATCAGCACGTCAATAAAGCTTGTCAGCAGAGGGAAGCATGTGCTTTAAAATTCCCTTCTAGATGGCTGCATTGACTGTGGACTTTAGAAAACACAGTGGACCAACACCAGAAGATGACATGTCAGCCCAGGTCATCACTGCCTGTGGAAACTTCACACTGGACTTTAAGCAACATGGATTCTGTGCCTCTCCACTCTTTCTGCAGACTCCGAGACCTTGATTTCCAAATGCAATGCAAAATTCACTTTCATCTGAAAAGAGCCCACTGAGCAACAGTCCAGTTCATTTTCTCCACAGCCCACGTGAGACGCTTCTGAGGTTATCTCTGGTTCAGGAGTGACTTGACACAAGAAACGCAACATTTGTAGCCCATGTCTAGGATTCGTCTGTGCGTAGTGGCTTTCAATGTGCTGACTCCAGCCTCAGTCTACACCTTGTGATGCGCTTCCAAATTCTTTATGGATTTTGCCTGACAATCCTCCCAAGGCTGTACTGGTGGACCCTTTTTCTACCACACTTCTTCCTTCCACTCAATTATCTATGAACTTTTGTGGCTTACCCTCCTTATGGACGGTGTCCTTTGGACATCTGTCAAGTCAATTGTCTTACCCATGATTGTATAGCCTACTGATCCAGACTAAGAGACCAATTTAAGGCTCAGGAAAGCTTTGCCGGTGTAGTTTTATGTAGTTAGCTGATTAGGGTGTAACACCATAACATAACATTTTGGGTATTTAGCAGACGCCCTTATCCAGAGCGACTTACATTTGAGGGTTAAGGGCCTTGCTCAGGGGCCCAACAGTGGTGGCTTGGTGGAGCTGGGAATTAAACCCACAATTTTCGGGTTGGTAGTCTAACACCTTAACTATGAGCCACCATTTCCCTCCCACTTCCTTATATTTTTGAGATGCACCTGTATATATGTGATAGGCAGAAATATCAATACTTGTGGCAACTTAGTCTAGCTTTTGCAGTAAACTACGCTGCTCAAAAAATAAAGGGATACTTAAACAACACAATGTAACTCCAAGTCAATCACACTTCTGTGAAATCAAACTGCCCACTTAGGAAGCAACACTGATTGACAATCAATTTCACATGCTGTTGTGCAAGTGGACCAGACAACAGGTGGAAATTATAGGCAATTAGCACGACACCCCCAGTAAAGGAGTGGTTCCACAGACCACTTCTTAGTTCCTATGATTTCTGGCTGATGTTTTGGTCACTTTTGAATGCTGGCGGTGCTTTTACTCTAGTGGTAGCATGAGACGGAGTCTACAACCCACACAAGTGGCTCAGGTAGTGCAGCTCATCCAGGATGGCACATCAATGCGAGCTGTGGCAAGAATGTTTGCTGTGTCTGTCAGCGTAGTGTCCAGAGCATAGAGGCGCTACCAGGAGACAGGCCAGTACATCAGGAGACATGGAGGAGGCCGTAGAGGGCAACAAGTAGTAGGACCGCTACCTCCGCCTTTGTGCAAGGAGGCACAGGAGGAGCACTGCCAGAGCCCTGCAAAGTGACCTCCAGCAGGCCACAAATGTGCATGTGTCTGCTCAAACGGTCAGAAACAGACTCCATGAGGGTGGTATGAGGGCCCGACGTCCGCAGGTGGGGGTTGTGCTTACAGCCCAACACCGTGCAGGACGTTTGGCATTTGCCAGAGAACACCAAAATTGGCAAATTCGCCACTGGTGCCGTGTGCTCTTCACAGATGAAAGCAGGTTCACACTGAGCACATGTGACAGACGTGACAGAGTCTGGAGACGCCGTGGAGAACGTTCTGCTGCCTGCAACATCCTCCAGCAAGACCGGTTTGGCAGTGGGTCAGTAATGGTGTGGGGTGGCATTTCTTTGGAGGGCCGCACAGCCCTCCATGTGCTCGCCAGAGGTAGCCTGACTGCCATTAGGTACCGAGATTAGATCCTCAGACCCCTTTGTGAGACCATATGCCGGTGCAGTTGCCCCTTGGGTTCCTCCTAATGCAAGACAATGCTAGACCTCATGTGGCTGGAGTGTGTCAGCAGTTCCTGCAAGACGAAGGCATTGATGCTATGGACTGCCCGTTCCCCAGACCTGAATCCAATTGAGCACATCTGGGACATCATGTCTCGCTCCATCCACCAACGCCACGTTGCACCACAGACTGTCCAGGAGTTGGCGGATGCTTTAGTCCAGGTCTGGGAGGAGATCCCTCAGGAGACCATCCGCCACCTCATCAGGAGCATGCCCAAGCGTTGTAGGGAGGTCATACAGGCACGTGGAGGCCACACACACTACTGAGCCTCATTTTGACTTGTTTTAAGGACATTACATCAAAGTTAGATCAGCCTGTAGTGTGTTTTTCCACTTCAATTTTGAGTGTGACTCCAAATCCAGACCTCCAGGGGTTAATAAATTAGATTTTCATTGATAACTTTTGTGTGATTTTGTTGTCAGCACATTCAACTATGTAAAGAACAAAGTATTTAATAAGAATATTTCATTCATTCAGATCGAGGATGTGTTATTTTAGTGTTCCCTTTATTTTTTTGAGCTGTATATTTTGGCACTACTGGGTGGGGGTTTATTCAAGAGTACTGAATTCTGGCTAGTGATTAATCAGACGGTGTCTATAAGCATCTTGTAAGTATGTTATAACATATTAATAACATCAATAAAATTATTTTCATGGTGATGCTGTACATATCGTTTTGCTTGTCTTGTTCCATCTGACTGTGTGTGTGTGTGTATGTGTTTGTGTTTGTGTGTGTGTGTGTGTGTGTGTGTTTATACCGAGTCCAGGTAGAAGGTGTTGGATCCGATGAAAGTGACGGATTCCTGCAGGTCGTAGTTCTGCACTCCGTTCTGATAATCCTGGAACGGAACCACAGTGAGGGAGAACGGGCCTACAGAGCTCTTACTGCGATTGGTCAGCTTGACTTCCAGCGGCACGGCGTTCCCCACCGTACACTCGGCAACCACGTCACAGTCGCACGCTTTACCGTTCACCTCTATATCTGTACACAGAGAGAGAGAGAGAGAGAGAGAGAGAAAGGCAGAAAGAGACAGAGAGAGATAGGGGAGAGAAAGAGAAAGAGAGAGAAAGAAAAAGAGAGAGAGAGAGAGAGAGATGGGAAGAGGGAGAAAGAGAGTCAGAAAGAGAGAGAAAAAGAGAGGAAAAGAGAGATACAGACAGAAAGAGAAAGGGAGATAAAGAGAGAGAGAGAAAGGGAGAGCGAGAGGAAGAAATAAAGGGGGGGTAAAGATGACAAAAAATATGATTTATATTATTCAGGGTGTTCACCTTCACTTACACTGAGAAATTACATCATCAGTTTAAGCGATGCTGAGAGTGTTCATGCACGCACACACACACACACACACACACAAACACACATAGTGAGCTCATTTCTCTCCGTTACACTGAATCCTGCAGGATAATCTGTCACACCAGAATGATGCCTGCTGGGAAATCGAGTCCCTCGGGCCTCCATCAATGACATAGAAATGATAAGCTGCCCCGGTAGACTACAACTCACTGCAGGGCAGAAACGCACACACTACCAACCACCCCCCACATACACAATCCTTTTTCTCAGTATCTCAAATGTTTTAATAGACGCAGAGTGTCAAAGGTCAGTCGTCAGTCTATACGTCAAGTCATCATGAATCCTACAGGTTACCAATCTACATCCACCGTGTACTCCTCTGTCCAAGTACACTCCAACACACACGCACTTTCCTACACACCCGCTACAGCCGGCTAGGATCAGACACCGCGCCATGTCATGTGGTTATATTTAGGTTCTCTGTTGCTAAGGGATGTGCAAATAAGAACTACAACCAACAGTTCGAGACAGGAAGTGATCTATTCCTACATGCAGAAAAATGCTGAACAAGGTGAAAAAAAAACACCTGCTGACAATATCGAAAGGTGCGGAAGCAGATCAAATGGTACCATCAACCAGAAGGTTATAACTAATTATAAAAGATGACACAAACATTAACCATAATGTAACACAAACCAGGAAGTTAAACACAACCATGAAGGCAATGCCAATAAAACGTACCACTTAACGCCAAACAGGAAGTTAACAGAACTGTAAAGCCAAGCAAGGAAGCTAATATAAATATGCCAACATTTGGTGATATGATACAGCATCCCTGGTGCAGGAAGAATTAAGGGTCTTGCTCAAGGACCCAACAGTGTCCAACTGGTGGTGCTGGGGCTTAAAGTCTTCCTGGTCTTCCAAATAACAATGCAGCGCCTTAACCATTGCCCCTTAAAAGAAGATTACAGAAGCTGTAATGTCAACCAGGAAGTAAGTTACAACAGTAACACCAACCAGGAAGTTAACACCAAAAGTAACGCCAACCAGGAAGTAAGTTACAACAGTAACACCAACCAGGAAGTTAATACTGACAGTAACACCAACCAGGAAGTTAATACCAACAGTAATACCATTTAGGATATAAATATTAACATTAATATTCAGTAACACAAACAAGAATTAACACCAACACGACGGTACAAACCAGGAAGTAAACACCAACAGAAATGCCCACAAGGGAGTGTGTCAAATGCCAAATACAAAAATAAATACAACCAAGAAACCAACTAAAACATTAAAACCAAGCCCTGTCCGAAATCTGTGTATTTCCACACTATACAGTATGCAAGGTAAGCAGAATGTCTGAATTCTTACCATGTAAAATAAATGATCAAAAGTTAATCTACAACTTTTGCCCAGATTTTAAAGCATGCACACGATGAACACTTTATTATTCAACTTTAAATTGGTGCTGCTGTGATGTTGTATGTCACGTGACTATATTAACGTGGTGGATTTAATGCGCCTGAATTTCATTCATACTACTCGTAAGGATAATATATAGAACATATCTTTTATATAGTCAAGATTTACGTATTTACATTAAACTCCTAAGTAGTGCGCGATTCGGCATGGAGCCCTAGAAATCTCACCAGGAAGACAACTGCAACTTAAATGGAAACAGGAAGTCAAGATAAGATTCCTGCTTATCTTGTCATTCATTCTGCCTGGGACAAATGTCCCAGATGACCTGCTAATAATACACACGTTTATTAGAACCTTTTCATCTTCTGTGCACATGCTGGTGAAATCCACCTGACCGTTCCATGCCCATCTGTCCATGCAGACATCAGAGCGTCTGTTCCTGGTATGATTAATGAGGAATATTGTGTGGAGTGAATTCAGAGGGAAGTTCTTTAGAAGAGGGTGGAGGAACGTGCAGCTAAACACTCTATGCTCAGAAAGTCCATGGATATGTTAAAGTAGGCAGGCTATGGAAGGTGTGTGTGTGTGTTACTCGTCTGATGATGTATTAGGCAGCTTTAAGCATCCACACACACACAGGTGGTACACACTCAAACACATATGGGTAGCATGGAGATAAAGACAGACGCTGAGGAAGAGGGAAATGATTTGAGCTATTTGTAACTGCAGCAGGTGTGTGTGTGTGTGCTTGTGTGTGTTTGTGTGTGTAGGCATATGACTCAAAGTGTGTTGTTCTCTGGGCATTAGAAAACACTCTCATCTCTCTTTGGCTTGGACAGCAGCATGGTGGCTGGGGGTGACCATCATGTCAAGCTGCACACACACACTGTGTCAGTACAAGCCCCTGGCGTTCACTTACCTGACTGCCCGCTGAATGACACCGTCACGCCACACACACACACACACACACACACACACACACACACACACACACGCACACACACAGTGCCACAGAGTCAGTTGAAGTACAGCAACAGATAGTTTTATATATATTTAAAATAAGATGATCAAATAACAATAATATGAAAAAACAAGAACAAATAAAATGAGGTCCGGGTTTTAATTGATTATCAGAAGGTAACAGAGTTTGAGAGTTAGACATAGTCTAAGGTCTTCTTTAGATGGTTTCTGATGAATGCGTCAGATGGTTCCTAAAAGGTATTTTAGATGTTTCTTATGTTTCTTAATAGAATGATCCTAAAATGGCTTTTAACTGAATTCCTTTATAGTTCTTAAGACGTTTCTTGGATGTTATGGGGGTTTTTTTAGATGTAAAGAGTTCTTCAGACGGGGATTTCAAAGCAGTTTTTGGGATTTTCTTTTAATGGTTCCTATTTGGTTTCATCGAAAGTATAAGGAGAACCTAAAGCAATCTTTGATTATTTCATAAGAAGATTTTGATAGTTCCTAAAGGGTTCTTTAGATAGTTTCTTGGTATTTTTTGGCTCATTTATTGTGGATTTCCTATAGAGTTCCTAAAGAGTTCTTTTGATAGTACCTTGGGGCTTTTTAACAATCCTAATAGGTTCTTTGGATAGCTCCCAAGTGTTTTTTTTTTAAAATAATTCCAAAGGAGTTATTTTGTATATTTTATGGTTGGTTCTTTAAATATTTACTTAATAAGAAAGAATTGAAGTTATTAAAATGATTCTTTATTCTTTAGCTGCATTGCTTTGTCTAAAGAACATTGTGTATTGGTGTAGAACAGATATTAGATCAGTCGCACTGCTGTTAACTGTTATTTGGATGGTTCCGGAGGAGTTCCGAAGGGGTACTTTTGATGTTTTTCTTATGGGTTTTTATGAAATGGGTTTTAATGGTTACAGAAGGGTTTTTGGGTAGTTTCTGGTGGTGTGTGACGAGATCCAACAGGTCTCGTGAGAATGTAATGTTGGAAATAAGTGTAACCCAGCGTTCGTCAAAGATCCACCTAAACACTTGAACTTAACAAAATAATGAATGAAAGCAGTCCAAAATATACCAAACTGGTTTATTAGATCCAGACATGGATATACAACAACTTCTTCTGTCTCACTGCTCTGCTAATACCATCTGCATCGCTATTGTAACAGAAACCGTGTGTAATACGGATGTGGCTGTGCACGAGGCAGGATTTAAGTGTTGTGTGTCGCTTGTTTGCTCAGCCAGGTGAGACGCGTGGCTTTTTTTTTTAACAGATGTATTGTCGCGATACTGATGTCCGAGCAGAAGCTGCTACAACTGCCACCACACAAATTAATACCAGACGTGGCAAAAAAAGTTTGTGGCAAAACATTTTTCAGTGTTTATATGTTTTTAATTAAAGAATATAAATAATTGAAGAAGTTTAATTTCATAAAGTTTAACTTGATTTTAAAATGCATTTTGTGTTTTTTCTGTTAAATGAAACTTTTTTCCCTGTATTTCATCATTAAGGATTTCTTTTAAAAAGTCTAAAAATCTTCTCTTGTCTTGTTTCATCTGGTGGGATAAGTGTCTCGTCACACCCCTAGTAGTTTTTAATGCGTCCCTTGTTGTTTTTTGTCCCTTGAGGTTTTATCATTTCTGAGGGTAATTATTATTTGGCTCATTCGGATGATCTGTAGTTAGCTCTTTGGACAGTTCCTGGTGGGTTTTAAGATATTTTATAGTTATTTCTCTGATTGTATAGTTACAGAATGTTTCTAGATAACTCACTGTATTAGTATTTAGTTGCACTGCTCTGTCTAAGTAACGATGATGTATTGAGAACCCAGGTGCAGTTTATTTACAGTGATATTATACACAAAATAATAGGGCAAGAACATAGCAAGAACATAAACTCACCACAGTGGTAACAGGGAACAACAAACCACAAAGACAAGACAGACAGAGGGGCTATAAATACACAAGACAAAACGAGGAACACCTGTGAACAAACTAACCAATGACAAGGACAAGGGGAAACACATGACAGGAACCAGGAAGTAAACAAAACCAAAACATGACAGAAGCTAGCTTAGCTGGCTAACCTAACAAAACAAGACAAGACACTACATGAAACAAGAACCTTACAGTCTAGAGGACATTGTATATTGGTAGACTGATATTAGATCAGACACACTTCTGTTAACTTTTATCTGTTAAAGGCTCTAAAAAAAGAGTAGGAAGAAACCGTGAGGTACCAAATATTTCCTGACTTGACATTTAAGAGAGGATTTTTGTTTAACCCTATGCTAATATGTAAAACATGAGCTTATTGATCAAACCCTTATCACTTTGTGTCAGTGTGCATCTCTTAAGTGTGAGACAGGAGACCCTGAGGGTTCTCTGCTGATCCATTACTGAGATGAGAAGACACACAGCTTCAAGGGCTGTTCTGTGAGCATAAGAGTGAAAACGGGACGCTACTAGCAACCAGATCTAAAAGCCTAAAATAGAAAGAGGCTTTTCGAGCACTTATCTGATGCCGGTTGTTATGAGTGGAGCTCGAGGCTGACTTCAGTTAGATTTGCATTAAAACATAGAATGAGAAAATTTTGCTTATCTCCGCAGGAAATATGGGTTTGTAGAGCATGTGTGTGTGTGTGTGTGCGTGTGTGTGTGCAGGATGAATGGTGTGAAAACACTGCAAAAAACGTGGACGTTGTTTTAATTCTTGATAAACTGAAAGAATTTATTTTTGAAATGACTATTTCAATAAATTTGACTTAAATAATTTTTCACACACCAACAATAGTTTAATAAGCAGGTAAATATTAGTATTTAACTATAATATTAGTATTTAACTATTAGGGGCAATGGTGGCTCAAATGGTTAAGGTGCTGAGTTGCTGATCTGAAGACCACCTGGGTTCAAGCCCCACCACCGGCAAGTCAACCACTGTTGGGTCTTTGAGCAAGACCCTTAACTGTAGCTGACCCTGCGCTCTGACTTACTAAGATGGGATATGCGAAAAATGCATTTCATTGTACATGCATACATGTACCGAACGCATGCAAGCTTAGACACAGATCATTGACCTGAATTAGATTAACTGTGCAATGTTGAGAATAGTTTGTGCAATTTTTCAATGCGTCAGGCAAGACGGAGTGACCAGAAATCCTAAAATAATTGTCTTGTAATAAATAAAGACAAATTAACAGTTGTGGGCCACCCATGATCCTTGAGTACTTGAGTCTTGGTGGTATCTACTTATTGCTGCTTACCTAAATTAGGTGTGTTCAGTCCATCAGAAACTCAGAGAAACCATCTTAGATGAGGATGGCTTAAGGAAGGACCAGTGGACTCCTAGCTTCTGATTAACTGAACAGCACAGTGGAGGCTCAAATGGTTAAGGCGCTAAGTTGCCAGGAAGACATGTTCAAGTTCAAGCCCCACCACCGCCAGTCTGCCACTGTTGGGTCCTTGAGCAAGACCCTTAACCCGTCCTGCTCCAGGGGCGCTGTATCATAGCCATGTAACCAGCAGTGGGTAGTAGTGCAGGGAAGTGTTAGAGTTATTAAAAACAAAATATTAAAGACTAGATAAAATTCTTATTAATTAGTAATATGTTGCTTATAGCTGGTTAAATAGGTAAATTAAAAATTTTTTTTTTTCTAGAAGATTTTAACTGATTTTTACTTAGAATTTCCAAATGTACACATATGTTTTAGTTTTGTTTGCCATTTGTGCTTAAAGAAAAAAAAGACGCTGTTAAAACCTTCACACTGTATTACTAACTCATGCAGAATCACAGCCCGGACAGCCAGTTTTATCCACAAGTTGGCAACATGGAAAATCAACACCCAAACCTGACCTTACTAGGTTAAAAACAAAGCGTACTGGGTTTAGCCTATATGGGAGCCAGAACTGGTTTTCCAAATTTACCCACATGCAACCCAGATATTTTTAGAGTGCATGAGAATCGAGAACAGTTTGAGCTGTAGGCATAAAGGGTGATGCTGAACTGTTTCAGAGAGGTTATACCATGCCTCAGCCTGGTCTTCTGACCATAACCACCTTCCAAGATATACGTGGGAAATGCAAAGTGGCAAAAATGTCCGTTTGGTTTATAAAGCAAAATTACAGAGGGGCTTTTGTAGAATTCAGGTTCAACCTCAGCTGCGCCTAGTGCCGTCTGTTCCCAAATAAAAAATGCGCCATATTATGAGCGAGTGTGAGGTGCAGGAGTTCTTACTTTGCCATGTTGAGTCATGCAGTTTTTATCCGTGTTATTGAATTTGGAGCCAGAGCAAGTGAGAAAGACAGACAGGGTTTTGGCTGTTTGGCCACTCTGCATGAGTTGGCATGGCCTCGCACCACTGAGAGAGCGACAGTAATGAATAGAAGGATTTAATTTGGGCATCGTGTTTTTTTATATTGTAATCATCTTTTCTATTATCTCCTAGGTCTAAATTAAACACCGCTATTCCTCAGGTCCTGATCTGGGATTACTGGCTGCACCGTTGGGTCCCTTAGGAAGAACCTCACTTTGTTGTGCACCACATATAATTCTCTGAATATTCTAGAGAAAAAAATCATCAGCAGAGGATATGCAGATATTTTTTCTTCACCTCCTTCCTGGATAATTGAAGTGCCTGTCAGGGACATAAGAGGTTCTTGACAGGTCTTTTACTGAGCAAATAATTTGAAAGTGCACTGGATAGGCTATTATAAGACAAATAATTGGATTTGAAATACTGTGTGCCCTCGCAATTCGAGCATATTCGCTGGCATAACTCAACTAATTTAGATTATCTAATGTACTCTTATAAGGTGATTGTAAAAAGAAGGGTAATTTTTCATGCTGACAGAAAAATTCCCAACCTTGTAAAAGTGCTGATCTTAAATGTGTAGAGGGGCAAAGCTGATCAGACTCGGGGCAACTCACCCCATGGACCTATAAAGACAAATTATTAGCTATGAGTCTCATCCATACAGTTGAGGACATTTGGTTGTTACAAATCTCTTGAATTAATATTTTATTGAGTCTATAGTGCTTTGATATCAGCTTATGTCACTTTAAACACCTTACAAATAAGACAGGATACGATTTTAAACAAGCGGATGTGCTGGGATTTGAACCTAAAGTAATTTAATTAATTCACTCTAATTTAGGTAACACTACAGCAAAATCAACCAGGAAGTAAAAACCAATGTACCCAAAAGGAAGTCAAAACAACAAGAGGTGAATACAAACAGTAATCCCAAACAGGAAGTAAATTTTAACAGTAATACTAATCAGGAAGTTATTACCAACTGTAAGACCAACCAGGAAGTTATTACCAACAGTAATGCCAACCTAAAAGTTACTACCAATAATAATGCCAACCAGGAAGTTAATGGTAATATTAATGCCAAACCCAGTAACACCAACATGCTGAAAAAGAAGTTAATACAACAGTAACATTAACCAGGACGTTACTACCATCAATAATGCCAACCAGGATGTTAACCCAAAAAGAAAAGTAAACAGGAAAAATGCTTATAATTATAATATTATATTTAATTTATCAATACAAGTTAAACTGAACTGAGTGTTTCAATGAGTGTTACTATTGCTCTTGTATTTATACACTATTTTACTATTCGGTTCTGTAAAGATACTTTAACACAGACTCTATTGTTAAATGCGCTATATAAATAAAGTGGACTTGACTTGACCTTACGTCACTTCATATGCCAGAGCTAAGCTAACGCATTTTTATTTACCTCTTCGGTAAAAAACTCAAAGTAAGACAGGATTCAATGCTTAGCAAGCAGATGTGCTAAAATTTGAACCTAAAGTATTCTAATTTCTAACTTCCCACACTTCACTGCACTCTCTACAATCCGCCTGGCGCTTCTCAACTGGCTCCACCATAGTAAAGGCACCAGAGTAGTCGAATGATGTTCTTCTGGATGTTTGAAGACAGAGTTATCTGACCCAAATGCTGTTTGTTGTCTACAGTTTAGGGTTTAACAATATAATTAGCTTCACTCGCACAAATATATTTTTTTATACGAGTAAAATTTGGCTGATATAAAATCTATTTTTTACACACCATCATTGCGATGTGGTATGTGTTGAGTAGGGGTTTAACTGTTGGACTGCAGATTGAAAGATCCTGGGTTCAACTTCTATCACTATTAAGCTTGCAACGGTTCATGTGATAAATGTAACTCTGGATAAGAGGTCTGAAAAATGCCAAAAATGTAGATGTAAAAAAATGTGTACTGTATATTGTTCTGTTTGTGGTTGTGTGGGTGACCAAAAAGTTTGAACCTAAATCTGCTATTTTAAAATCAAATCTGTACCACCATCATCCTACTTATCCATTCTTCAAGTCAAGTTCTCAGAGCACATACACTTCCTTCATGGTAAGCTTCCTAAAATGTAGGTTAGACTTTATTTGTCCCATATCTCAGTTAAGGAAGTTGGGGTCAGAGCGCAGGTTTAGCCATGATTACGACACCCCGGAGCAAGCGAGATTGCTCAAAGTGTCAGCTCATCAGTGTTGAGGCTGGAATCTAGAACCATAACAAGATCAACATCCCATAGCCTAAACCATCTGAGCCACAACTGGCCCCTTTAATTTATGGCCTCTAAATCAAGATCAAATTAGTTACTATTTATTCTTTACTTGCACCTGACTTAAATAACTAGAGTTTGTTAACATTGTGCAAAATATAACCAGTTATAACTGATAAAGAATAGATCAGCCAGGTAGAAACCAAATGTGTAAATGTATGAATGGAAAGAATTGGTCAGATTGCTTCAGGAGTAGGGTAAAGAAACAAGTAGAGAGTGATCTTTAGAGAGCTGGTATGTTTGGTTATAATTCTTTTGAAGTTAGCAAAGGTGGTCAGAATTTGGGACTAAGTAGGCTTGGTCATAATTTGTTTAAAAGTAAGTGCCTAAGGTCCTGTGGGAGAGGGCCACAGTGGTAAAAATTTTCTCGGGAAGATTTGAGTCATTATAAATTTTTTGTAGAATCAAGCAGACAAAAAACCCAAAACTACATTATTGTGCAAATGTCTTGCATTACCAGACATCTCAGACTCATCTTACAAACAGGTGCATTTTGGACACATCAATATTTAGATTCAAACTTAATGTGTATGAATAAAATGTTTAACAGACCTAGTCCTTTAAATTAGGAGCCTTTCTGTGTGGAGTTTGCCCGTTCTCCCTGTGTTTGTGTGGGTTTACTCCGGAAACATTGGTTTCCTCCCAACATCCAAAGACTTGTGTTAGGTTAATTGGTGATTCGAAATTGCCCATAGGAGTGTGTGTGTGTGGTAGTTTGGTAGACCTGCATTGCACTGGTAAACTGTCCAGGGTGACCCCTGCCCTTTGCCCAGTGACAGCTGGAATAGACTACAGGGTATCCCTGTGACCCTGATTAGGAGATGGGTATAGACAATTGGTGGATGAATGGAAAGATGGATGAATGGATGGATGGATGGATTCCTTTAAAGTATAAAGTATAACTGCTAGGGATAGGATAGACCCACCTTAGAAAGTTTCCCTAGAAAAGAACATTTTGTCCTGTCCACAAAAACAAACTCTGTCAGGTACAAAGAACATCCATGACAACAGTTGGCTGCAAACTGCCATTACTTCATTATTATCTTCTCAGTCCTTTACTGTGGTAGATGTGAATTTTATAATAGCTATAATATGACTATAGCGTGTTCTGTATAAGCACAGCCTGCAGAACTAAAACTTAATTACACACTCTGTGTTTTCCCAGCAGGGAACAAGAACCATTGCACCATCTCTCTGTCGATCTGCCTACTGCTCTCTTTAGCGCTCTGCGTTCTCTGGGTGAGATAGCAAAGCCTTAAATACCGGCTGCTAAGAGCGGAGCGTGGAGGAGTGTGTGAGGTAAATGTCAGGAGTAATGGGAAAATAGAAGAGAGGGGCAAGCGGTAACATAAGGACAGAACAGGAATGGAAGCAAATGAAAATGCAGGTTAGGAAACACATTTGGGACAAAACAGAAGCTGGAAAACAGCGTGTCTGAAGAAGAGCAAGTCAGAGGTCAGAAACGGTGCAAGAAAAAAAGTATAGCAGAGAAAGTAAAAAGGTGCTGTGGAAACAGGGCGGTGTTTAAAGGGTACTGAAAGGTCTCCGGGGAAAAGGATTGGAAAGCGGATTTGAGATGAGAGATTGATGAGAAGGTCAGACAGGCATGGTACTGATCAATCCCACAGCACCCATCTGCCCCTTACTCTCGCTCTCTCTCGCTGCCTGTCTCTCCATCTCTCCCAAGCCGTTTTCTCTCTATTTCAGGTACTGTCTGTCTTTGAGATGTTAATAAAAAGCTACACAGTTTAGCGAAACACAGAGGGTGGGAGGAGAAACAAGAAGAAAAAGGAGGAAAAGCAGAAGGAGGAGGACAGGAACAAGAAGGTAAAAAGAAGAAAAAGGGTTGAGATAAAAGGGCTAAGATGAGAAAATAGGAAGAGGACAAGAAAATAAAGAATTAATAGAAGACTAAAGGGGAAGGATAAAGAGAGAGATAAAAGAAAAGGGAAAAAGTATGAGAAAGAGGGTAATAAACACATTAAAGTAATATTAAGAAACAGATGCAACGAAAGAAAGAAAGAAAGAATAAAATGTAAATGTAATTTTTCTGCCATCAGTAACACTTATTTATCTTACAAGTGCTATGTTGAATTTGCTCATCTTTCTAAAACACACAACAACTTCTCTATTACCCAGAGTGCATTGTGTGGTGTAAATGGTCAGGCACCGTTCGGTCTACAGAATCCATGCTTACAGCCAAATCAATGCACCACCATTTATTTGAAGCACAATTAGGAGGAACTGCTGAGACAAGGGATGTGGCTTTCTCCCTGAGGAACCGCCCTCTAGGAGCAGAGCTCTGCTAATCCAGTTTGCTGATCATCCATTGATTAAAGAGTTGAAGTGGGATTGATCTGCTTTCCTCACACTTAATTAGTTTAGTCCTGCCAAGGATTTGTGTGTGGCAGTAAGATGCGACAGATCGGGGAGCCGAACAAGACCAGGAACAAAGCTGAGCATCAGATTGACCTGCTGTACTGAGACAGTTTTGATGTTACCAGTTTTGTCCCATCCTCTACCATCAACAACTGTTTTTATGACGTAATTACTTGAATGAAATTGAAATCATTGTGTTGGGTCTTCGGTACATGAACTTGTTCTTCAGGTATTTCCGCCTTCTGGAAAATGTCCCTATCCTGTTTTAATGCTGAAACAGATCCAGCTGAAAACCCCCAAAAAAGAACACACTTGTTTTTCACTTCTCCACCATTTAAAACAACTAATCAATGATTTGACTCAGCACATAATTCGTTTTATCAGGCCGTATTAATCTCCACCCAGAACTGCTTCTGTCTCACATTAAATGTCTGTGATGTCTTTTACCTTCTACAGCTCGGAAAACAGACTCTTTCATCCTTCAGTTTTAGTGCAGGCTTTAGCAGCTAATCTGCACTGTGTTGGCGCACGTTGCTAAACGGCAGCTTTGTTAGGCAGCAGCTGGAATGGACGCCGTGTATCATTAGAGCTAATTGGGGACAGTTTCATAAAGGCTGCCAATTTAGTGCTCATTTACAACCACAAAACAGCTGAACACTGTCATCTATCACAGGCCCACATCACACATACCAGCATTTAAATTCCTGTTGGCTCTGTAGTCTAGGTGTTAGGCGTTATGAATGAAAACACTTACAACCTGTGAATAGCTCTATTAAAGTAGAGTTTCCCTTTAAGGCAGTTCCAGTCTTTCTAGATGTGGGTATCCCAGCAAATTCAAGCCATTTGTTTACTGTTTTGACAAAATAATCAGAGAAAACTTAACAAGTAGGTTTTTATGTAACAGTAGGCAGGAAAAAAAATCAAACTGATCATAGCACATAACTTAGGTTTGCAAAAATGCAATGATTTGGGCTTTGCAATCACAAGGACATGGTACCGTCAGCAGGGGGAACAGCTCATATAAGTGTGGAAATTCTCAGGGGTGTGGTGATTCTTAGAGGAGTGATGGATCTTAAAGAGGTAATTGCTCTTAGAGGTAGGGTCATTTTTAGAATTGTGATAACCCTTTGAGAAGTGTTCGAGTTGTAGTGACCAGCAAAGCCCCTCAGGGGTGAGGTCTTTTTCAGTGGCATGGTGATATTCGCAAGAAGCAGGGTAACTTTTTTAAGTTTACTAACTCTTAGTTCTCAATCTCAGGGATGACTTTCAAGGAAGTGGTTACTCTTAGGGAAATGGTTAGTCTGGGGAATATTTTCACTTTACAGGAGTGATGACTCTCAGGGGAGTGGTAAGTCTCAGGGGAGTGGTGAGTCTCAGGGGAGTGGTACGTCTCAGGGGAGTGGTACGTCTCAGGGGAGTGGTACGTCTCAGGGGAGTGGTGAGTCTTGGGGGAGTGGTGAGTCTTAGGGAGTGGTAAGTCTTAGAGGACTGGTGAGTCTTAGGGGAGTGGTAAGTCTTAGAGGAGTGGTAAGTCTCGGGGAGTGGTGGTGGTGAGTCTTGGGGGAGTGGTGAGTTTTAGGGGAGTGGTGACTCTAAGGAGCTTGGTCACTTCTAAAGGGAGTGTAGACTGTATGAAGTGTGGTGAATTATAAGGCAATAGTGACTCCTACGGGAGGAGTTACTTAAAAGTACATAATGATACTGATAGCAGGGCATAGTAACTTTCTGAAATTTGTTAAAGTGGAGTGGTTAATATTAGGGATGTGCTAAATTTTAGGGGTGTGGTGACTCTTAGGGAAGTGGTCACTTCTACAGATGTGATAACCATCAGGGGAGTGGAGACCTTTCAAAGTGTGGTAAACCGTATGGCAATAGTGACTCTCAAGGGAGTGGGCCTTTTTAGGTAACCCCAGAGGGGCATGGTGAATCTGAGGTTTTCTTACCCTCAAAGGTTTGGATGTTGGGTGTGGTCACTTTCAGGGGTGTAGTGACTTTCAGGGGAATGGTCATTTTCATGTTCATTTACAGGGGTGATGACTCTTAGGGAAGTGGTGACTCTGGGAGGCATTGCCACTTTTACAGAGATATTACTGACATTTAAAAGAGGAGACTTTGTCAGGTACATGGTGCTATGTGACTTGTTGACTCTTTGAGGTTTGCTGACTGTCAAAGAAGGCTAATGTAGCTTATAGCCATGCTGTTTCACTCACACACACACTGTTCAGCAGGCTGTTGTGCTAAATGAAAGATTGTTATTAGACGTACGCTAAAGTGCTAATCACTCAGTGCAGCTAATTAAACCACACTGAAGCTCGTTCTAATCCAGATGATGTCTGCATTAACCTTCATATGTACAATGATAAAGAAGGATTGAAGCGCTCAGAAGAGTGTGTGTGTGTTTTGTAGGGCATTGATGATGGTGGCCGTTCCACTCAACAAACACTAAGTGAATGGAAAAATAAACAGAGCACTGAGGCAAGGTAGGCATGTCTTTTGTACACACACATATTTGTTTTCTACATATTTAATGACATATAGAAGAAAAGCTGTTAACTAGAAAGAAAGAAAGAAAGAAGGCAAAGAACTGACATCTAAAAGTAAGTGAGAAAGTAACAGAGAGAGAGAGAGAGAGAGAGAGAGAGAGAGAGCGATAGAAAGAGAAATAGAGAGAGAGGGAGATGAAGAGAAAGCGATGAAGAGAGAGACTGTGGGATAGAAAGAGCGACACTGAGAGAGACAAATAGAGAGAGAGATGAGAGAGAGAAGGGGAGAGAAATAGAGAGAGAGATTAAGAGAGAGAAAGAGTTGAAGAGAGAGAAGGGGAGAGAAAAAGATAGAGCGAGATGAAGAAAGCAAGAGAGATAAAGAGAGAGGGGGAATAGAAGAGAGAGAGAGAAGAAGAGAGAGATAAAAAGAGATGAGTGTGAGTGTTGTGTAGAAGAGAGAGAGAGAGAGAGAGAGAGAGAGAGAGAGTAGTTTTAAAGGCAGCTGTGTGTGGTGAAATAAATAATCATTCTTCACATGCACAACTGATCGGGCTGAATTTCTGCATCTCCTCGTGTGTGTGTTTGGGGGTGTGTATAGCTTGTAGGAGGTTGTGTGTACATGGTTCATGTTTTGCGATGCCGCAGCCGGAGGAATCCCCTCCCTTGGTGGGCGACATCACTGTCACTGACATTACATAAAACCACACAACATATCCCACAATCATCCTAGAGCTAAGTCAGTGCTCGGGGGCGGCCTTGCTCTCTCTCTGTCACGTTACGCAACACACACAGACACACACACACACCACAGAGCTAGCCGACTTTTGAAAGGTGACTCATCTTCTTCTGGCTGAGCAGTTAAGTGTTAAGGGCCTTACTCGGGGGCCCAACAATGTCAGCTTGGTGCTGATGGTGATCATTTATGTTACTATATGGAAACATCACCCTGAGGTTCTCCTTCTCCAACTCTTTCAACCCGTTAGCTGTCCTACCAGCGAACCCAAGTCCATCTGTCCTTTATCTGAATATGGACCGATCTTGAGACAAACTTAGCCTCCATCTGCTCCACCGAGCTCATGGAGCTCCTCTTAACTCATTAAACACACTCGCAGCAGCAACACTCCATTACTAGTTTTTTTGGAATGTGTTCCAGCAGGTCTGATTATGGATCCAATCCATCACAAGAAAAATGAAAAACAATCCGCCTCCAGCGCTCCAGAAGAAAATCGAACATCCCCTCAGTGCCGAAAAACCACCGCAGCTTAGTGTTCCCACTGCGGGCAGTTATTTCTCTGATTTGTGTGAAATGGAACTAGGTGTAACAATCAGAGATCAGAGGGACGGTGTGTGTGTGTTTGGGTGTGTGTGTGTGTGTGTTATAGTAGCTCAGTGGTTAAGCTGCCACTGGATTATTAAAAAGCATCAAAATAGAAAGATTAAGGTTAAGGGCCTTGCTCAGGGGCCCTGGCAGTGACAGCTTGGTGGTGCTGGTAATTGAACCCACAAATGTCCAATCAGCTTCCAGTTTTAAAGTGCAGATTGCAGCAACAGCCACACACGACACTGAGCCAATTTAATGCAAACGATTTAATGAGGTAAAGAACAAAAGCTGTTTATTACAGAGGGAGAGAGAAAGACAGAAAGTGAGAAAGAAAGAAAGAAAAGAAAGAAAGAAAGAAAGAAAGAAGAAGAAAGGAAAGAAAGGAAGAAACAAGAAAGAAAGAAAGAAAGAAAAAATGAGATATCAAAAAGAAAGCGAGAGAAATGAATAGAGAGAAAGAGAAAGAGAGAGAGAGAGAGAGAGTAACAGAAACAGAGAGATAAAAGAGGGAGAGAGAAACAGAGAAAGAGAAATGGAGTGAGAAAGAGATAAAAAAAGAGAGATAGAGAGACAGAAAGAGACAGAAAGAGAGAGAAAGAGAGAGGAGCTACGCTAGCATCATTTTTGCTAACAAGCATGAAGACAGTCAGATTTATGACATTTGATTGACGACTCGTCACCGATTTACATCTATCTCTTGGAGCAGTTGAGGGTTTAAGGGCCTTGCTCAGGGGCCCGGCAGTGGCAGCTTAATGGTCCTGATGGTTATTGAACCTAGAAACAGCTTCCACTTTCCCTTAGAGTAGATAATCAAGTGCAGATTGCAGCAATAGCCACAAACGACACCGAGACAATTTACTGCAAACGATGCATTACATCATCACGTCACGTGTCTCTGCTGCGTCTGTGGCGCGTCGGATGGGATGTGCTGCTGCAAAGTGTTCTTTTATGTGCTGTGGATGCCAAATTGTTCCATTAAAACCCATTCTGCAGTGATGAATGTCCTAATTACAACTAATCAACCGGTAATATTATATAGAACATAGGACATATAATATTCTCTAAATCTATTAGCATTTAAACTGGCCACCATATTCGGATGTATATTTATATTCCTTCTCTTAATTGTCCCATTTACACGTCCTACTGTATTATATATGACAAAAAAATTATTTGGACAAGTGGGACAAGTAAAGAGCAGCGATAATCAACAAACGCAACGAACAAAGATAAAATAATTATTCCGTATTTTGTTTCACGCAACATATTTATTAGTCGGCAAAACAAATCTCTCTTTAGGTGGAGAAAAAAAGAGGAGCAGCCTGGAAGAACGTAGCTAAATTAAATTGCTATATATATATATATGAATGACACATGACGTGACATGATGATGTAAAACACAATGTCGTGTGTGGCTATTGCAGCAATCTGCACTTTATTATCTACTATAGGGGAAGTGGAAGCTGATTGGAAGATTGTGCACTTAATCACCAGCATCACCAAGCTACCACTGCTGGGCCCCTGAGCAAGGACCTTAACCCCCAGTTGCTCAGTTGTATAAATGAAAATAAATAATAATAAATAATGTAAGTCTCTCTGGATAAGAACGTCTGCCAAAATGCCGTGAATGTAAATGTATCCACTCTTCAGTGTAAGTGGTGGCTCATGGTTAAGGTGTTGGACTACCAACCCGAAGATTGTGGGTTCGATTCCCAGCTCCACCAGCCCACCACTGTTGAGTGCTCAGTTGTATAATGAGATAAATGTAAGTCGCTCTGTATAAGGACGTCTGCCAAGTTCCGTGAATGTAAAATGATGTTTACAGTATTGCATAATCACACTGTCCCGTGTCGCCAAGATGAGGACGGGTTCCCTTTCGACTCGGGTTCCCCTGACGTTTTTCCTTACACATTTAGACGAGTTTTGTGAATGTTTTAAAAATGGTTAAAATGATGAACATTTTTTTACACTGTGAAATGTTTGCTTAGGGTGATGGTGTGAGAACGTTTTCTCCAAACATTCATCAGGTACGAAGAAGATTGTACTAATGTTTAATGTTTATAAACTTTTACATTAACGGCATTTTGGCAGACCTCCTTATCTAGAGCCACTAACAATTTTTACCTCATTTATACAACTGAGCAGTTGGGGATTTAAGACTCAGGGGCCCAACAGTGGTAAAAAAATTGGTGGTGCTGGGAATCAAACCCACAACCACTATTAAGAACTTATGAGAATGCTTTTTTATAACATAGAGACAACTTTGAATAAATGTTAGCGAAGACTGTAGCGCGTTTTCTGTCATCATCGGGGGAACTGGTAGTTTAGGGGTTGAGATGTTGGCTTGCTAATTGGAAGATCAGGGTTCAATTCTCAGCACAACCAATTTACCACTGTTGGGCCCCTGAGCAAGGCCCCTAACCCCCGGTTGCATTTGAAAAGAAATACATTTAAGTCGCTCTGGATGCCTGTCAAAATATCATAAATGTAAATGTAAATAATTTTTTATAATAAATAATTTTTTATATTTCTTATGTTCTGTAAAAAAAAGCTGCTTTGGAACAATGTGCATTTTTTAAAAGTTCGATATAAAACTGAATTGATCGGATGTCGTGTGCTGGATAACTGGATAATTCTGAGAAAAGCATGTTAAGCAAATAAAAAAAAACATATTAATCTCTTTTTCTCCTTGAATACCGTCCGACTGCTACCACCATCCCACCCTGACCCCAGCCCACCACATCCAATCTTCAGTTCTGTCCGGTCCAAAGCTCATTTCTCTTCAAAAACTTCACCGCTCCGTTTCTCTTTCAACCTGTGAGCGTAATAAAACTCCAACAAAAGTGTCCAATTTCTTTCTTTTGTTAAACGAGACAGATCGAGACAGAGGGAGAAAGCGAGAGGGGACTGATTACAGGGCTGTATTTATAACCTGCACTAATTACATGCCTTCCCTCCATATCAGAGATGAATTCACTTCATTTTAGACATCAGCACAAGCAAACAGCCAGAGACCGTCTTACTGCTGCCTCGGGGTGTGAGGATGCTGCAACTGTCTGAGTGTCTGAGAGAGAGAGAGAGAGAGAGAGAGAGAGAGGAGAGAGAGAGAGAGAGAGAGAGAGAGAGGGAGAGAGTCGGCGTGGCATGCTTAAGTAGGGGTTGTCAGGAATAAACATTAGCCTAAAGGAAGACAAGGAAGTTTTGTCTGGTACAACAAGCGCCGGTCGTGAGAACATAAGACAGACGCCCGCAGCGATTAGCTGCTACTATAAAAAAAGCCAGTAAACATTGGTTTGTTTGTGTTTTAGGGGTTTTGCAAAGAACATTTTTACATGCAGGACCTGTTTTTTTTAATCAAATTATAAAAGTTCCCGTGCCAAACAAAAAGTCATTTAATGGCAATAACTGATCATAGGTCAGCGCTGCTAGCCTTCAGATTAGCATAAGAGAAAATGACACACACAGAATACACTGGAACCGCTGCGCACAAATTGGATTTCGCTCTGGAGGCGAGTTCTTGAATTGAGTATATGTGAATTGTGATACGAAATAATGTGAAGTCAAATAATTCGTTTCGAGCTGCCCAAAAAAAATATACTAATATTACCAACGTTCAGCACGATCATCATCTTTTTACCTATAAAACCTTTACAAAAGACATGTAAATAAAGTAAAATACGAAATGCACCACCAATCAAGCAGCTTTTAAAAATATTCATTTAAATGTCATATAAAATCAATGGCACAGTGAAATTTGTTTCTTCGCATATCCCATCTTGGTAAGTTGGGGGTCAGAGCGCAGGGTCGGCTATGATACAGTGCCCCCTGGAGCAGGAAGGGTTAAAAGTTTTGCTCAAGGACCCAACAGTGGTGGTGGTGGGGCTCAAACCCTGGCCTTCCTGGTCTTCCAATCCACAACTAACTATTTAAGACACCACTGCACCACATGCTGGAGGTGGCATCTGTATCGCGGGGCAACTTTTTTAAAACCGTTTTTACAGAGCAAAAATACTGTAAAATGAAAAAAAGTTTTTTGTTTTTTTTTTAATTCTTGGGACAAAAATTCGTAAGGGAGGACATTCATATATACCACATTTACAGCATTTGGCAGACACTCTTAACCAGAGCGACTAACATTTATCATTTTTCTACAACTAAGCAAACGGGGGTTAAGGGCCTTGCTCAGGGGCCCAGAGGTGGAGGCTTGGTGGTGCTAGGAATCGAACCAGGGTCTTTCTGGTATTAGTCCAACAATTTCAACCACTAAGCCACCACTTTCCTTCCATATACCACACGTCTACTGTATCCTAATGTTTACTGCAGGGAAGCATAACATTTTCCAACCACCAATAGAAAAAAGGGCCAAAAATTACAAACCATAAATATATACTCCACCTTGGCCCTACCCCATACTCGCCATTTAAATGTTACTCGTAGCTGGTATAGTGATAGCTCTAATTAAAAAGATTTAACATTCACAATAATATGATTTATTGTAAAAGAATTTTGAATAGTGGGATTTGCAGATGCTCATTTAACACCTTTAGCGCGATTACCGCGATGTATCTAAAAGCCGTGCCACAGGGATATATGGGGGTGTGTATGGGTGTGTATTTTTGTGTAGTCTGGCAAAACATTTCGGAACTTTTGTTGTTTAATGTTTAACGTTGGTTCTAGTTCATATGTTTAATACCGCTGTTTTTTCAGTGTTGTTTTGCACAAATTAGAAATGTGTTTCTATAAACGGTTAGTGATAACATCATTTCATTAAGTGATCTTTTTGCAACTTTTTCATAGTATATTTTGCTATATTAGTACATATTTCCGTTCTAACCTTGAACTGACATGAACTATTTGAGAATGCATAGAGGTACACCGATATCACCTAACTACTCCTGATTGTTCTTTCCTAAACGTAACTCGTCTGTATTAAGAGTTTTTGCAAACTATCTTTTCAATAAAACATTTTAAAGGGTGATTTTCATGAATATTTTTTCATTAATAAACATTTAACATTTTTAACAGGAAACTAAAATAGACTTCAACAGGCTTTAAAGTCAAAAATCTCCAAAAACAGCCCATAACACTAAAGCAAGGAGATCAAGAACAATAAACTTGGCAAACATTAGAGCTACGCTAATGCAGAAATCAATACAGTGCAAAATATTTATTTAATAAATAGAAAAAAAGTCAAGAAACCGTGTAATTAAATTCGGGGAAAGGTTGTGTAAGACTATCAGAGTTCTTATTCATTCTTAGTCCTTGTTCCAAAGCCAAAAAGTTTATTTTGGTGTAACTGGACCGAAGAACCTGTTGACACTAAAATCCTGGAGTCTTTGTGAAAATCCAAATTTACTGCAAAACAGATCAATAGCATGATTGATAAAATGATTTGTTTTTACTCATTAAAAACGTGTTTCCTGCTGGGTACCGGATTCCAGGTGACCTCCCTGTGGGTGTGTACAGACCTGTTTAACCTCCACCACATTATGGCAATACAAGTTGCTAAATCAACGCACATTAACAGATAGATCAATAAAGAAGTAATTAACCTGCCGGCCAATCGGTGTCCTTTAATGTCCAGTTGCGACACTTTGCCACAGCCGACTGGAGTCCGACAGGCTGCTAGATTAGTTCTGATGATAGAATCAATGATAAATAAATAAGTAAGCATTTATTTGGCATCTCACAGACGCCCTTTTTTACACCAACTATATTTATCAATTGGGGAAGTGGTATTTCAGTGCTTAAGGTTGTTAGACCAACCTGCCCTCTTCTGAGCCACTGTGCAAGGCCCTTAACCACCAATTGCTCAGTTGTATAAGAGAGATAAATGTAAGTCTCTCTGGATAAGTACTAAATAGGGGAAGTGGTAGCTCTGTGTTTAAGTTGTTGGACTGCTAATTGAAAGATCGGGGTTCAATTCCCATCACCACCAAATTACCACCTTTGGGCCCCTAAGCAAGACTCATACCCCCCATCGCTCAGTTGTATAAAAGAGATGAATGTAAGTCGCTCTGTATAAGGAAGGCCAAAATGGCAGAAATGTAAAATGTAAATTTGAATAAATTTATCAACTCGGCAATTGAATGTTTTGCTCAAACGTGTCAGGTTGCCCAGTGGTGCCAGAAATTAAACCCTCGATCTTCTTATCAACAGTCCAACACCTTTATCACTGAACTCTGGACAAGTTGCAGGACAAATATGGCTTGATTTTGTTGTTGGATATTTTTATGTTTGCTTTAAAAACCTTTGATAGAATTGGTACGGTTGGTTTGTGCTACTGTACTTAGTCAAACTGTACAGAATTCTTTTCTTTATCTCTTTCTCGTGAAACAAAAATGTAGATTTCTATAGGAGCTGTACTCAGGTTTCATAAACATGAACGAAAAGCCGCTTTGGTTAAAGGTGGGTTGTGGTGATGTCACACTTTGCATTTATAAACATCTATAAAGAAATCCACAATAGCAAAATCTGTGGTTTTTGAGTTTAGCAGGAAAAGAAGCTAAACTGCACTATGGGCATTCCAAACATAATGTGGTAGCTCAGTTATTAACGTGTTGGACTGCTAATCAGAAGTTTTTGGGTTTAATTCCCAGCACCAAGATGCTACTATTAGAATCCTGGGCAAATCCTGTAAACCTCAACTTCCTAATTGGATTAAAACCATAAGAATGAGATAAAAAACCTCAGTGTCTGCCAAATGCTAGAAATGTAAAGGTAACAGGGAATGTATAAACTGATGCATATAAGATGATCTCAAATTAATGGCTGCGATCTAAAGAGTCTTTCTTATGGACTACTGCTCCTCCATTAGTAGCGGGTCAAAGCTAGCCCTAATTTAGTCTAGTAGCTCAGCCATTAACGTCAAAACCCTGCAGAGATCACCGCATGTGAATGCAGGTGGCGCGCTAATAGTGCAGAGCGGTAGAGTGGGTCAGACCACAGGAAGTGCAGGTTAAATGCCTCAGTGTGATATAGATTTAAAAGCCCAGTCTGAAAGCTTAAAGGGATTTCTACACAGCCAGAGATCACAGTAAGGGTCGAATTTACCAACAATAAGACCGCATGCCATGCCGTGGATATTTTCATCCTGACCAGACGTTTGTTGGAGAAGAGCAAGCATGGCATTGGAACATTCCAAAAAAATATAGGCATTGCTAGGTGTGTAGTAGGTTTTTTGACCTGGGATTGTGGGTCTTGGACCACAGTAACTAATTTGAGTTAGAGGTTATTATATATGGTAAAAAAAAACAGTATGTGGGACAATAAGAAGATACGGACAAAAACTAGGAGAAATTTTGGAGATTATGTAATAAAAGCAATAATATTTATAATAGGTTCTTGTATTGAGTTCTAGAATACTAATGGTCAAGTTTATCCATAAAATTATTCCTAAACGATAAGGCCATGGCCTAAACACCATGTTTGCCCAACTATGCACCTCTTTATCATTCCTGCTAAACTGCAGGACTCAATACCCTCCGTTCTCCTGATCCACCTCCTCCCAAGAAATGTTTGTGATCTGCTACAAGAGTTCCTTCTGCCTATATGTGCAACAGCATATTCCCAATAGCTTTATCTGGAACATAATCTACTCACAAGCTATTATTTACATTTACATCATTTAGCAGACACTCTTATCCAGAGCGACCCTGAGTCTGAACATTAAACATCTCAATACTGGTACATTAATCATTGTGTAACAACCCCCCCAAAAAAAAACATGGAAAGAAGCAGCAGCATTTTTTTTCCTCTCCTAATTTTATATGTCAGGTGCAGGTATATAAGGAAGAGTTTGGTTTTCAACTTTTCCTCCCATGAAGACGGTCAGTAATTCTGCTGTTCTGATTTTAATGGGAAGTTAATTCCACCATCTTAGTGCCAGAACAGAGAAAAGTCTTGATTCAGATCTACCTCATGTCTAAGGGGGCTGGTGGGCCTGATCAAGCGGTACTTGTGGATCTGAGCTTGTTCTGAAGTAGGTGTAAGCAAGCAGTAAACAAAGTTGCAATCCTACCCTACCAGAAGAGACGAAGTTCACAATGAAAACTAAAAGCACACTATTGATTGTCATCAATAAAATCCCATTATTCTGCGAATTTGGGAAGCAGGAGAACTAGCAGAACAAGACGATGAGTAAAATAAGCATCTAGAAGAGACAAGGGGCAGTAAGTTACACTGAGAATGTAGGACACTGTGCAGACCTGGATACCACAGAAGACGGGGAGATCTCAGAAAATAGGGAACTTACAGAAATATCACAGAAACTTTAAATTTGAGTTAGTACTTACTTCCTGAGTCTTAACATATCGTAAAGTATGTTTACAGGTAGTATGAATGGAATTCAGATGTGCTGTATACGTCATATTTACACCATCATGTGACAGACATTTACATTTATGGCATTTGTCCAGACGTCCTTATTCAAAGCCACTTACATTTATCACTTTTTTATACTTTTAAGAAACTGGGTGTTAAGAGCCTTGCTCAGGGGCCAAGCAGTGGTAGCTTGGTGGTGCTGGGAATCAAACCCAGATCTTCCAATTAGCAGCCCAACACCTTAACCACTGCACTACCACGTCCCACATACGTCACAGCGGTGCAAAAAATTGGATGAAATTTACTTGATTTAACAAGAAACAAGTTTTACTTGAAAGTGTAAAACTCATCTCTCCCACGAGGTCATGGAACAGAACAGTGTGCATTGTTTGCATACTTTAAAATCTGGATGGAAGAACTCTCAGTCTACTCACCTCACATACTCACATACTCGAATGTTTTGTGATGAGCCAGAAAGAAAAAAATTAAAACTAGCACAAAGCTAGTTCCTCTTAGTGGGTAAGTGCAACAACATTGAAACTTACAGAAGACTCTTTCGTTTGTGTGTTGGTAAAGTGTGTGTGTGTGTGTGTGTGTGTGTGTGTGCTACTCCTACAGGAGACATAACTGCTTTCACATCAAAGTCTAAAATTTCCATTTATCACTTTTCCAGAGCTTTTTCTAACGCATATTTATGTGCGAGCAGAGACAGAAAGCAAATCGTCTGTAATGTTTATGCCTGTTTATGCCTGCTTTTAGTGCTAATGTTCCTCTAAACGCTCTGCAACGAAAGCTAGGCAAGCCGTACCGTCGCTGGACAGACAAGACAGCACAAATCAAAGCTTCGACTGTGGAACAATCCGAATAATGCAACGCATTAACAGAGCCGTGGCTGGGCTGCTTCATGTTAAACTCATCAACTCATCACTAAAATGAATAATAATGTGTGATAAAACGGGAAAGAAATGGAAATTTCACTCGAGACAGAAACACAAAGGCGAAGGAAATAAAAGAAAGTGTGTGGTCTAAAGAGAGCACTCAGTAAGAGATGCAGTGCCTGGTTTGACATGCTATCCCCACGTTGGCAGCTTTAAAGAAAGCATGAAGGGACTGAATATGGACCAACAGCAACCAATACAAACAAAGCTTCTCAAAGCAATCAAGGAATAAATTATAGCCAGAAACTGATCAGCTCATAAAACTAACCGTGATCCATTAGATAGTTTCAGAACAATGGCACTTTGTTTAACAAACGATGATGATGATGACATTTACGTTTCTGGCATTCAGTTGCCTTTATTCAAGGCAACATTTATCTCATTCTTCATCCAACTAAGAAGCAGTGGGGTTAGGGGCCCGGCTCAGGGGCCCAGCAGTTGCAAAATAGAGGTGTAGGTACTTGTTTCTATGATTTTTTAATCATTAATCAGACACCTTAACTACGATCAAAGGAAGAAAAGCGGCTGAAGGAATAAGAGGAAAAAATGGTCAATAGGAAGGAGTGGAGGACAAGGTCCAGGACGTGTGCTGTGTCTCTGCTCTGTTTTATCCTCTTCTGTTAGACTTTAAAGTGGTTTGATTAGCGGAGTGAAATCTCAGGATTAAAGTGTGGCGTCTCTAATTAAAGTAAGAACAGCGACCGAGTGAGGAATACCAACCGCTGAGTGTGCACTCATTAACCTAATCTAAACAGCGCATCAAAGCAGCAGGTGTGCGACTGAAGGATCCTCGTGGAGCACCAATGTACCATTCTGGCAAGAGGAAAGCAGAAGGTATACACACTAACGCAGACGTCACAGCGTGAACAAACACACACAAACGTACGTACATGAGGAGCTACAATACTGCCTACAACATATTTATGTAAGAGGTTTTTTTTCTCCAGTGGATGGATGGATGAATAGATGGATGGATGGATGGATGGATGGATGGATGGATGGATGGGGGTAAATGGATAGATGGAGGGATAGATGGATGAATGGATGGATGGATAGATGGATGAATGGATGTATAGATAGATGGATGGATGGATGGAAGGATGTATAGATGGATGGATGGATGGAAGGATGGATGGATGGATGGATGGATGGATGGATGGATGGATGGATGGATGGATGGATGGATGAATGGATGGATGGATGGATGGATGGATGGATGGATGGATGGATGGATGGATGGATGGATGGATGGATGGAAGGATGTATAGATGGATGGATGGATGGAAGGATGTATAGATGAATAGATGAAAGACATTATATTGCATTCCTAGCATTTTGCTGACACCTGTATCCAGAAAGTGTATCTACAACAATCAGAGATTTTAGTGGTTTGGTCAGGGGAATGAAAAGTTACCACTCATGTCATATTAGCGAGCATGGGCATATTAGGTTTACAGGCAAGGCTGGAAAGATGGAAAGAAAATCACTATCATTAATACTAGAGCAACGTGATTTGCATCCTGATGTGTGCCCTAAATCCTATATGCATGCATAGTCTCAAAAAACTGGATCTCCTCATGGAATTGTTCTTCTTCACCCTGGACCTCCTCAGAGTTTCTTTTATCAACCCTGAACCTCCTTAGAGGCTTTCTTTTCCCCTTAGAGGGTTTTATTCTTCATTCTGGACCTCCGCAAAGTTTTTTTTTCTCTCTCTGGGACCTTCTTAGGGAGTTTTTATTTTTTTCACTACCTTGGACCCCCTCAGAAATGCTTGATTTTCAACCCTGGACCTCACCCTCTGCTCATCTGCAGTTAAAACAATCTGCTTTATTTCTATTTCCACTCTTAATCATGTTATTGAGCTGAAACTGTTCTCAGTGTCCGCTGCCTTTAATCACACTGCAGCATGCAAATAAAAATCAACAATTTCCTGTGTGAATAAAAACGCCCTGATCCATGCTGCAGGGGACAAACACAATGTTTGTACAGATACTTTAACAGAAAAGATACTGAGTCTGGTGTGTGTGCGTGTGTGTGTGTTGTGTTGTGTTTCCTAGAATTACGGAATATTAATTATGTTCTGCAGACTTATAATTTAACCACTTATAAAATATGACAAGCAAACAAACATGACCTTTGGACTGATGGTTGCTGGTGACATGCTGCCAATAATTGCCACAGGAGGTGTGTGTGTGTGTGTGTTTGTGTGTGTTTCCTTTCGCCTATTTTATTTAACTCCAGTTGAACCTTGGCATTCGAATGTTCTCCCTTACAAAGTTTTTCCTCATGAAATAATGTTTGGGGATGTAGCTCAGTGGTAGAGCGCTTGCTTTGCATGTATGAGGTCCTGGGTTCAAACCCCAGCATCTCTATTGTGGGTTTTTGTGGGGAAGTGGTGGCTCATGATTAAGGTGTTGGATTACCAACCCGAAGGTTCGATTCCCAGCTCCGGCAAGCCACCACTGTTGGACCCCTGAGCAAGGCCCTTAACCAAGGCCACAAGGGGGCCTCAGCGAGCTCTGTGGGGGGTCGCTTTATATTGGGAAAAGTGTTGATCAGTAAGGAGAATTAAGGAGAACGATCCACGATCCCATGGTTGACCAAAAAATGTAATTTTGTAATTTGTCCTCCAAAAAAAACAGCAAGTGTTACTGATTCTCCTTTACCAGCTGATAGTAATGACCCAGACATACTGGACCCCGCAGGTGAGGAAGAGCCCACCAATCCGGGTCGCAGTGCAGCAATACTGGAAACACGAAATGCAGGAAATACAAGGAGAGAAAATATTACTAAATATGAAGGGGCACTGAAATATTTTCTTGGGAAAAAAAGGTTGGCAACCAAAAAAAAAAATTTGTTTCTTTGCATATCCCATCTTAGAAAGTTGGGGTCACAGCGCAGGGTCAGTTATCATACAGCGCCCCTTAAGCCGGAAGGGTTAAAGGAGGGAAGTGATAGTGAAGTGGTTAAGGTGTTGGACTACCAACTTGAAGACCCGGGTTAGATTCCCAGCACCACCAAGCCACCACCGCTGGGCTCCTGAGCAAGGCCCTTAACCCCCAATTGCTCAGCTGTATAACAGGGAAGAATCTAGGTCACTCTGGATAAGGACGACTGCCAAATACTGCAAACGCAAATGTTAAAGTTCTTTCCCAAGGACCCAACAATGGCAGACTGGTGGTGGTAGGACTTGGACCCAGGTCTTCCTGGTCCTCTAATCAACAAATATTGGTAATGTGATCTGCATTTCCATTATTTCTGAACTAAGAGAAAAAGATTAGTGTCCAATTATAGTTTAACTTTACAAATGTTACAAGATTACAATGCTAAAAGCAAGTGTTCTTTTTCCCGTCGTGAATAAGGTATTGAAATTGCTATGTGGGTAAAATTCTTCAATCCATTCCAACACTTATGCACTTTCAAAGCCAGCATGAGATGGTGAGAGCTTTGTGGGTAGTATGAAAAGCAGCACACTGGGTATTAGCACTCACTTAGCACTCACTAACTGCGTGGCTTCAGTAGTATTGTGCTAATAAAACCATGAAGAAATAGTAAAAACGCTATAGGCGATACTAAGCGGTCCTTGCATGCTCCGGGACTTTTTCGAATAAAATGCTGGCAGAAAAATAAGAAGGTGATGTTCTGGAGGAGTTTCTAGCAGAGTAACACTCAGTTTTTCTCTCTCATCTCACTTTGGCTCTAAAAAATTCAGGCGTTAGGCACGTGAAAGAAGGAGACAGAAATAGCTTATGCAGTTATAATACGAGTACAGAGACACCTAAATTTACTCTACACAGCTCCATTATTTATAGAAGAAGGTGTTGAGTCGTTGTCAGAGAAAAAGAGAGAGTGGGGGTCGGTTTGGGGTTTACACTAATCAATTCATTTCCATTTCAATTTCATTTGGCAGACGCCCAGATTGGTGGTCCTGGGAATTGAACCCATGATCTTCCTCAATCCTTTGGATACTACTACTTCCATTTATTTATATAAAACAGGTTGTTGATTAAGTGTGAGGGTTGACAGTTTGACCACTAGTATTCTCTTCTATCCTCTTTTTTTGTCCATGGATGGCTGCAGCATCATCAGGGTCAGATAGCAGCTTTGTGGGGCATCATGACTTCCATCTCTAGGGTTAAGGGTTTGATTCTTAACTTCATCCCTTGTGCATGCTCTTTCTGTGCCTCATTCAGGTGTCCTCCCCAGTCCAAAGTCATGCACTGTTGGGTAATTGGTATATATGAATGTAGTGTAAGTCTGTGTGTTGTTGCACCCTTTGATGAGTTAGCACCCTGTCTATGATGTGATAAATAGGTATAGATAGATAGATAGATAGATAGATAGATAGATCGTATAGATAGATAGATAGATAGATAGATAGATAGTAATAGATGATAGATAGATAGATAGATAGATAGATAGATAGATAGATAGATAGATAGATAGATAGATAGATAGATAGATAGATAGATAGATAGATAGATAGATAGATGGATGGATGGATGGATTGGATGGATGGGAGAGGTATGGGTGGATAGACCACTGTGTGTCCTACATAGATTTGCATACTGAAGGTTGGAGGTGAAGTGTCACTTTAGCTTTGTGTATCTACTGAAAAATGACTTTTACATAATTTCTATAATACATTGATTAGTGAGCTTACAAGAACAAAAAAAAAAAAAAAATCCAAACTGAGGGCAAAAGAATTGGACAGGTGCCTTCCATCCATTCAGGGTAGACTCTTCAAGGAAACGATGCAGAACCAATTAGTCTGGCTCAATGCCTTCCTAAGTGAATGTCTTCTTTGCAGCAAACAAATGCTTTTATTAATCTATAAATTTAGTTAGCCTTGGTACTTCTGATGGTAAAAGAGACGTTATTACTCCAGTTATTATCACTGGGATAGAATCACTATCCTGGAATCAAAATCCTCTCCATGGAAGATTGTGTGGCCCTTTTTTGTTGCGGAGATTCTTTAATGCGACTGCTAGAGGAATTTTTTCAGTGTGTAAATGAGCAAAGTTCCAGATCCAGAGAATAAATTGTATGGTAACATGTACTTTAATCCCCAAACCTATTGCTGTAAAGCTAAAAGTCTTGGCTAAAAAACTGTGTAACCTGGAAGCATGATTAAAGTGGCGGCTGGCGTTGATACATCATCAGCCAAAGCGCAGCAGCATTACCCAGCGGAATAGATTAGCCTGTCCGCAGATCATTTTTAGATGCAGCATATTTTAGTCGGGGGTTAAAAAATAGCTCTAAAGTGTTTGTCCGAGTCGTAAAGGCCATTTATAGAAACTATAAACAGAAAGACTGAAAGAGACAAATGGAAAAATGGTGATAGAGAGGGGAATAAATTACCTTTGTTTATCTTAGTTTCAACTAGAGCACCCAAATCATCCCGTCCCAGAAACAATAAAACAGAGACCTAGATAGCAAACTAAGAGCACCATATCTTCTGTATACTGGAGCTCTTAAATACCCAAATATCTCAAACAGAGAAGAGGCGGAAGCTATGCTGCCTACATGGAAGGGTTGGCTGTGGTGAGTTTTGGAACCATCTGTGTGAATTCCAGGAAACCTTGAGGGGTTAGAAGTTTAATTCCAGACTCCAGAAAGTACTCCAGAAGGTACTCTGGTTATTATCTCCCAATCCTAAATTATGAATAGTTGGTTAATTAGTATATGCTAGTTGACTGTAGTGTGTGTAATTGTGCCCTAATGTATTGACACCCCTTCAAGGATGTGCCGGGTGAATTCATGTAAGTAAGCGGGGTAATCGGGTAACCACGATTTTACAATTAGCAGTACAACACTTTAACCACTTTAACTACCAATCCCCCAATCTGGAAGTTTCCACTGTTTAACAGAAAAAATATATTTTGCATTGCACTCTATAATCATAATAATTTAGTTTGTTTATTCCCGTACTGTTCCCATTTGCTGGCAGGTTTTTCTTTTAGCATGTTAGCAGGTTTTTTGAACAATGATATATGTTTAAATGATTTTATGGATAGAGTCAAAGCAAGTTTCATGGACTGTTATATGCCCACTGAAGATCATACCAAGTTTCCCGAATACAGAAAAACAGACAGTCAATTTGTTTAACTGTATTTTTACTTGTACCTAAAATAAATACCAAATGGCCATTTTGTAAAAAAAAAAATGCATCTTTTCCTTTCTTTTCTACTTCTATATCCCATCTATTTCCCGCTTGATCGATACACACCCAAAACCACACATTCTCTCCTGCCATTGTTAGCAAATCCCCTGGTCCACTCACTTACTCACTCCCACATTCCATCAGTCACTCCCTCCCTCCTCCACTTATTCATTCGCTCAAACGCTGAGTCAGAAATAAAGCATGTTTACTTCACAACATCAAACACATCACCATGTAACAAAGGACTGGAAGAGTAAGTGTGAAAACTCCAACGCTAATATTCAACAATAAGACCTTGCGTTCTATTTAGACTCTATTACAAAACTCAAAGTGGAAAAAAAAGAAATCACATTAAACTCCCACTCAGAGTGGAATAAGAGAGGCACGGAAGGGAAATCACAGCACTACGGAGATTATATCGCAGGTGCAGTGCCTCGTCTCCGCGGACGCCGGAGTTTTACTGCGTTTTTATATGACGTGTTTGTTTATATGTTTAAGTAGGGTAATAAATCATCCAGCCGACAGTGTGTGTGAGCACCAGGTGATTTTACTATTACAGCTGTATTGGCAGAATATTGATACAAAATGGCCCAAATTCCCTCCCTGTCTTTTTTAGGCACATGTATACTGACTCTCATTACAGCTAATTGCACTGCTTCTGCCCAGGAGTTCTGATTAGCCAAAACAACAACGGCAGAGACATTATGGGCTTGTGCAGATGTCCCCTCTCTCCAGGCATTCGCATCCTTCTGTCTTTACACATCTCCCACTCCAGCTGCCGTTTTCTTGCATTTTTCTTCCAACTCTTTTTTTTTTTTTTTTTAGAAGGAAAGTCTGTCCTGTGTCACTTTCTAAGCAACTTAAATTTATCTCATTTTTAGTCCAGCTGAGCAGTTGAGGGTTGAGGGCCTTGCTTAGGGGTCAAGAAGCCACAGCTCAGTGGTGCTATGTATTAAACCAGCAATCTGACATTTACGGCATTTGGCAGACGCCCTTATTTTAGGCGACTTTCATTTATTTCTTTTATACAACTGAGCAATTGGGGGTTAAGGGCCTTGCTCATGGGCCCAGCGGTGGCAAATCAAAACCTGATCCTTTAGATAGCAGTCTAACATCTCAACCACTGAGCTACTACATCCAGTTTAAAATCGTATTCACCTTAACTGTTGAGGTGGGCCTTAATTAAGGGCACGACCATGGCAACTAGGTGGTGGTATGGTCCTTTGACCGACAACGCAGCAAATTAACCTCAACCATTTAAGCCATCAGTACCCTACCTATCACTACCTTTAAAAGGTTCTAGAAAAGCTCCACCTCTTGAACCAACCTATTACCACTGTACCAAAAACCTACACACTAAATATCCTCATATAGAGTGTTTCACTCTGACATGTCAGACACATATGATCTATCAACCAAGATGCAGAATCCAAACAGCTGCTCTGAAGCAATTACCCTGAGATTACCATACGACACAAGGGAACCTGTCTTCCTTTGAGTGACACCAGATTGCAGGTCTTGACAGATGTTAGAATAAAGCCTTTTTTTGTGGTGCCAGTGATGTGCTTTATGCAGTAGACAAACAGGCAGTCTTTGACAGTCTACATGTCCCCTGTCCTCTGGGCTCAGAGGACCAGCATCTCATGCAGCACTGCTTGCTTAAGAAAGCGAGAGGTGTCAGTGTAGTGGAAAAAATGTGCAATGAATAATTAACATTTATCATTGGAGTGGTTTGGGGACCAAGTGTGTATACATTAGCATACACGTGTGTTTGTACTTCTGCCAGAAAAAACAAAAAAAAACTTTTGTGTGTGTCTGCACAGGTGTCCTCATGGTCATGGGTTACATAATGCTGCTGCATGACAACAGCATCATAAGGGGATGAATCAGATTAGTGTGTGTGCATGCATGCATATGTTAATTAGAAGAAGCCCTTAGCAAGGCTTGACATGGACCATTTATAAACCAAGTTGTGTGTGTGCGTGTTTGCTGTAATGTTATAAAAAAATCCCAGCTTTGTTAATTATTAAATCTTGGTGCCAGTCTTGGCCTGGGTGCTGCACAAGTGGCAAGGCTAAGCATTGTTAAGGGGGTTAGTTTGAAGTGCTAGCAGTGCTGCTCTTTTAATTAGCAAACTAACACTAGCACTGCTGTGTGGTTAATTAGCAGGTAGTGCTAGCACTGCCATACCGTTAATTGCCAGCTAGCATTAGTTCCAAAGGGAAAGGAAGGGGACACTGAAACGGATGGAGGGATGGCAAGTGCTGAGAGTAAAGTCAGGGTGAGGAAGAAAGGCAGAAAAATAAAGGGAGCTAAAAGTTTTGTCCAGCTCGAATGCACCTGATTCAGCTATAAGTAAAACCACCCACAAGCTGAGCCCATCTTTCTGGAAAATACCGGACTGCGCTACAAAGGTGGCAGGAAGCCATCTTGGCCCTCGACAACTGTTGCAAGATGCAGTGCCAGGCTGCTAGCTAAAGTAGCATGCAGCTCATCAGTATGCACCCATGAAGGCGGCAATTTGCAAAGCAGGCAAAAGCAAGGTGACTTCACACACAAAGCAGGTGTGCTCAGCTTAAGGAGCTTAGTGGATGCATTTTTCCCAAAATAATTATTTCAATCGATATGCAAATGAAATATTGTAGCACCGAGATAAAAATTCTCAGTTATATTGTTACAAGTGTTGCTGTGCTGTGTGTAAATGGTAAAATACAAAACTGTAAAAATCAAGCAGAATAGAAAAGGTTTATGATCTCATGGTCATTTTGTTTGTGGACCAACTGATAAACCGGAAAAAAAATCCAGTCTGGCTTGTGGGCAATTCCCAAAAAAATACCCTTTTTCCCTGATTGTATGGATACGAGAACAGTTCTATTCCAGTGGACATTGTCAAGTAAGGCTTGGTAATAATGTGAACTTTAAAAGTTTCTGAATTGCGAGGCTGTGAGGAGACTTGATCTAATCATGACTCAGTGGCAGATTTTGGCATCTGTTCCCTGTTCTCGAGACCTCTCACTCGACATTCTGTTGTCCACTCAGCTTTATCGCATTCTGTGACGCTTAGGCAGATGGAAATGTGATTTTACACATCAGGAAGTAAGAATTCACAAGTTACTGACAGTACAACAATCTCGCTAAGCATAAGAACCTCCTTTTGGATGCTTGTACATGAACTATCTATTGATGCCTTTTAGTGGTTGAGATGATTAAACACGATCTTAATTAAATTCCATTGTTTTATCAAATTCACAATACTTTTGACATTCAAAAGGAAATTCAATGACTGCCCTTTGAGGTTTGGATGCAATTCAATGAGGACCCTGTGTTCCTTTTTACTTCATAAATATGTCCAATCCAATCAAATTATTATGCTAAGTTATTCAAGTTTCCAATAATTATTTATTCAATGGTTCATCAAGGATAGACATGACTGAAAAGCTTCGAATTCATCTTTCAACACCTCCCCATGACCAAAACATTTCAGGGGTGAGTTTTGTTCCATTGACTTATTTACAAAAAGCTTTTCCATGAATAGGATGTGCAGACCACTGTGTTCTATCTTGGATTGGCACTTTCATGACTGCCCACACATCCCATGATCGAAGGGAGAAGCGAACAGAAAGGTCCAGCCATGCAAAGAACAGTTGGCTAGCCCTCTAAACACTACCTTTCACAGGAGGCTTCTGGATTACTGGAGTAACAGGGCTCTTCAGACTTAATGATACCCAATAGAACAAAACATACAAAAAACTTTTTTTCAACACAGAGAGTCACTTGGCTTACGGTTTCTTCTTCGGCTCTAAAGCTACTTTTATTGGCCAAGAGGTCATCTACAGTCTGTCACATGCAAAGCAATTGCAGACCATTTTGTTCAGCATCCCGAGGAATCCAACAAAATCAACTTCTAAAATCCTGAAATCGTTTTAAGTTTTATGTGCTATCTGCATTAGACATTTAGTTAACTGTTCTTGGGCATAACGTCTGAGCCTTAGACGACCTTAAGTTAGTCAGTCGGTAAGTCGGATCCTATCAATCAAGTCAAATGCCACCAAGTTAAAAAGTAAGCTGTGATTCCTAAGCTAAGATTCCTAAATGGACTTGCATTATTTTAATTTAAGTCACTGTTTTTTTTGTAGGGTTATTCTTAGACTACAGTATAGGAGCCTCCAACTGCTGATTACCAGGTTAAGGTGTGTTCAGTCAATCAGAGGTTAAGAGATACCGAACCACCAGGTGTTTCCTTACACCACCATCATATGAAAGGTGATGGCCCTGCTTCTGATTGACTAAACATAACTAAACCAAGTAATCAGCAGTGGGTAGGGCAGGGGTAGCTGGAAAACAAGCGGAACTTGAGGAACATGGGGTTACCTAGCCCTGATCCAAACTCAATTCTGTGTTGATATAGAAGTCATCTTCTTCAAAGCTCTGTAATGGATCTTTCTTAAATTGCTGGTAGCAATGACCTAATGTTGGGCATAAGCAAAGTTAATCATTCGAAGCATCAGTATTTACAAGAGCCCACGAAACAGTCCCAATACATTAGTGTTCCACCTCCAGACTCTTCGGTGGACTAACGGCTGCTCTTTCTTGTATGAAGTCCACTGTTGCCAAAAGAACACACAGCCAAAACATTTTATATTTGTTCTCATCTGCCCACAACTTACAGTACAATAATGAGCAAAGTTCTATTAACACTTGATAAAAGCTCATGAAAGTTAATTTCTTTCTACAAAAATGAAAAACAACAAAAACACATGGCCAAATTTGACCACTGTAATCATTGCACTTTTTATGTCCCTCCTTTTTTTTTACTTTTTGCCCAGTGTGTAGGGACACATGATAAAGCTATGCCATCTGGACAAGGGCATCTGCCAAATGCTTACATTTCCTTCATTTTTTAACTGAGCAGTTGAGGATTGAGGGCCTTGCTCAAGAGCCCAGAACTGGTGCTGGAAATTGAACCATTCTTTCTATCGGCAGTCCAATACCTTAACCATTGAACTGCCAGCTACAAGGTTCTGCGAGCAAAGAAGTAATGGACATGGAATGGAATGGAACGGAACTCTGGATAGTATTAATGGCAGACGTGTTGCTAGCATTGCAGATTGAGGTAAAATACGGCTAGGATTGCTGTATAGACTCTGTAGTTATCGAGTGGTGTAGAGGACCTATTGGAAATGACAAATAAATAAACATATATAGACATATTGACTCTAAATCACTCACCAAATTTAAACCTTTCCTTTAAACAGTGTTATTATCTTGCTGCCGGTGTTTCGTTAATCTCATCTCTCCGTCTCCTTTCATTAGCCCTGCCACACAAGCTCAATATAACAGACCTACTCAAAGTCTGATTACAGGGACAACTGGAGCAGGTTTCTCTTTTTCCAACGTAGTTCATTTTCGCTGTGTTTCGAAAAAAATGCAATCAGATTTTAAACGCTGTGTAATTTGTCTTTGGAAGTTTGAGGACAGCCAAAGACAAAAGCAAGGTATATGTTAAGACACCCTGACGGAATATAGAGAGACAGAGATAAAGAGACTAGTTCATCTCCACAACATGGAAATACAAAGAAAAGGGAAATGATCTGAAACAGCACTACGACTACGGAGGTATAAATTAGCTTAGTTGTGTTTCTAAAGGTCAAAGTTCACCCATTCAAGATGGTTTCCAAGTCATGGCCTGTTGCGGTTTTGAATAGCCTGCTTTCCCCTGAAGGCACCACAGGCTCTCAGTCCTCATTATGGAAATGTCACCCTATCGAGTGGTTAATAATAGTAAACAGTATAATCGTTTTAGTCAGTCTGAGTTTCTTTACAAAGCTCAATGTAGTCACGCCGAGTATAATAGCAACACCGAAATCGGGAGAAGTGGTTAATGTGTAGGACTACTGACCAAACAGAAGATTGAACTTCCCAGTACCTTCAATTCAATTCCCAGTACCTTCAATCTGCCAATGCTTGCCCCCCCCCCCTCCAAGCAAGGCCCCTAACCGTCAACTAGGGTTACTTATCAAACAAATACGATATGTGCAAGTTGGTTTAGATCAGGTCTTCTAGCCAATGCCAGAAGTGTCCATGTAAATGTAGATAACAGCACAATGTGAGCAGAGAGACTTCTAGCCACTCGTAGGGAAGTGGTAGCTCAGTGGTTACAGTGTGAAAATGCGGATCAAAAGATTGTGGGTTCAAATCCCAGCACCAGCAATCTGTCACTGCTGAGCCCCTTAACTGCTCAGTGCAATAAAAAAAGGAAGTGCCTCTGGATAATGGTGTCTGCTAAATGCTATAGACTGACAGACAGACAGGAGGCAGATAGATAGATAGAAAGACAGATAGCTATACATACAGACAGACTCTCTAAATCTCTAACTTTCTTTCTTACTCTTTGATTCTCTATCTCACACACACATTCTCTCTCTCTTTCTGATTCTCTCGCTCACACACACATTCTCTCTTTCTGACTCTCTCTGTCTTTCTCACTCACTCACTGGCTCCTGGATTCTCTCTCTCTCTCTTTTTTTTTTTTACAAACACATTTACATAAACATACACACTTATACTTACACACTTTCACATACCCATACTAACACTTTCTCTCTCTCACTCACAGGTCTGGTTAGCTATCCTTGTGGGGACTTTCCATAGGTGTTATGGTTTCTATACGGTGCAAACTGCATTTTCTAACCCTTAACCCTTAACCCCTAACCCTAACCAGAAACTTCCTGCATTTTTACTTTATCAATAAATCTCATCCTGTGTGAATTAGAAGCTTTTGTACTCATGGGGACCTTAATTTTGGTCCCCACCCTGACACAAGTACCCATGAGTCTGTGTGTATTTAGGTTTAGGTCCCAACCCGGATGTAAAAAGAATGTATAAACCCGTACACACACACACACACACACACACACAGACCTACTAGCCAATGGCACAGAGCAACCGTCACCATGGCAACACGTCCCCTTAAAATCCAAAATGCCACACATCCTATTTTTAGTTTTTCTCTTTTAGATGAATATAAGAAATGTGGATTTCTGAAGAGCATAATGTAGTTAAAACTACTGTTCAACCTATGGCTATACACACACACACACAAACACACACACACACACACACACAAAGCCGCTGGAGGAGGATTTCTGCCTCTAGTGAGACTGTCTTTTCCAGCTAACTAAACATTTTATTCTTCAATCCTATGAAATGACTTCAGGATTTTAACCGGTTATGACATCAGCGTCCAACATCATGACATCACAAACTGTTTCTAGGTATCGTTAAAATTTTATAGAGACTAAAAACACTGCTAGCAGATATTTAACCGGCGGTAAATATGAACCGAATGTACACAACTCGCTAACGACTGCGCAGTGACGCACAACAGAAACTACACCTGCAACAAAAATCATCCACTCCCGCTGTATGTGGTGTGTGGAAAAGAGTAAGGTGAGTAAAATGTCCAGATTCAGAGACAAAAAATACAGCAGGTGAAAAATTGCTGTATGATCCAATACTTACTGTACAAACTGGACACACCAGCATGACACAACTGTACAAGCAGTACACATATGTACAAGCACGACACACCTGTACAATCAGGACACACCTGTACAAACAGGACACACCTGTACAAACAGGACACACCAGCATGACATGACACAACTGTGTACAAGCAGGACACACACATGTACAAACAGGACACACCTGTACAAACAGGACACACTTGTACAAACAGGACACACCAGCATGACATGTCATACCTGTAAAAACAGAACACACCCAGCATGACATGTCACAGCTGTACAAACAGGACACACCTGTACAAACAGGACAAAACAGGGGACACACCACCTGTACAAAACAGGACACACCTGTACAAACAGGACACACCTGTAAAAGTGAGACGCATCTATAAAACAGGACACACCTGTACAAACTGGACACACCTGTAAAAGTAAGACGCATCTGTACAAACAGGACACACCTGTACAAACAGGACACACCTGTAAAAGTGAGACGCATCTGTAAAACAGGACACACCTGTACAAACAGGACACACCTGTACAAACAGAAGACGCCTGTAAAAGTAAGATGCATGTAAAACAAGACACACCTGTACAAACAGGACACACCTGTAAAAGTGGGACGCATCTATAAAACAGGACACACCTGTACAAACAGGACACACCTGTAAAAGTGAGACGCATCTGTAAAACGGGACACACCTGTACAAACAGGACACACCTGTAAAAGTAAGACGACGGGGAAGTGGTGGCTCTGTAAAAGTGAGACGCATCTGTAAAACAGGACACACCTGTAAAAGTGAGACGCATCTGTAAAACAGGACACACCTGTACAAACAGGACACACCTGTAAAAGTGAGACGCATCTGTAAAACAGGACACACCTGTAAAAGTGAGACGCATCTGTAAAACAGGACACACCTGTACAAACAGGACACACCTGTACAAATAGGACACACCAGTACAGAAAGCTTAAGGAGACATTTGCTCATTCACAAAATCCTTAATAGACCCTGGTTGAATGACCAGAATTTCTTTTCTTCTCTATCAGTAAGAACACACACACACACACACACACACACACACACACACACACACAGGGAAACTAATTAAGGTCTGAACTATATGCACTGTTTTATTCATAGCCTTGATACCTGCTCCAGAAGTGTATTACATCAGCTGACAAGATTTATATCTCTCCTATTCATACCATCACTCACACAGACACACACACACACACACTTGTGTATAAGAATAATAGAGGCTGCTATCAAAATTGATGACTCATTATAAGAGATACTCAATAAAAACATCAATAAAGTGATTTCTGTTGATATACACAGCTGATAGACGCGTAAACGTCGACCCTGATGTGTGTGTTCATTACGAGTAATTCCGTTTTTTAAACAGGAAGTGTGTAAAAGATTAAAGGAGCACCTGCATCATCGCGTAAACACAGAAGGAGAGCAGAACTGCCAGGTACAGGCCATTAATTACTATCATGATAAAGGGAAGGAGGTGTGACCTCTGCACCTGTCAGTCTTAATAAAGGAGGTGTGGCCTCTGTATCTGTCAGTCTTAATAAAGGAGGTGTGGCCTCTGTATCTGTCAGTCTTAATTAAGCAGACGTGGCCTTTGTACCTTTCAGTCATAATAAAGGAGGTGTGGCCTCTGTACCTGTCAGTCTTAATAAAGGGGTGTGGCCTTTGTACCGGTCAGTCTTAATAAAGGAGGCGTGGCCTCTGTACCAGTCAGTCTTAATAAAGGAGTTGTGGCCTCTGTATCTGTCAGTCCTAATGAAGGAGACGTGGCCTCTGTACCTTTCAGTCATAATAAAGGAGACGTGGCCTTTGTACCTGTCAGTCTTAATAAAGGAGGTGTGGCCTCTGTACCTGTCAGTCTTAATAAAGGAGGTGTGGCCTCTGTATCTGTCAGTCTTAATAAAGGAGGTGTGGCCTTTGTACCTGTCAGTCTTAATAAAGGAGGTGTGGCCTCTGTACCTGTCAGTCTTAGTCCTATAAAGGAGTGTGTACCCAGGTCAGGAGTGTGGCCTTTGTACCGGTCAGTCTTTATAAAGGAGGTGTGGCCTCTGTACCTGTCAGTCTTAATAAAGGAGGTGTGGCCTCTGTACCTGTCATTTTTAATAAAGGAGGTGTGGCCGCTGTACCTGTCAGTCCTAATAAAGGAGGTGTGGCCACTGTACCTGTCAGTCCCAATAAAGGACTCCGGTGTGTGGCCGCTGTACCTGTCAGTCCTAATAAAGGAGGTGTGGCCACTGTACCTGTCAGTCCCAATAAAGGAGGTGCGGCCGCTGTACCTGTCAGTCTTAATAAAGGAGGAATGGCCTCTGTATTTGTCAGCATCTGTCTTTCTTGGTCTGTCTTTCTTTTAAGCTGTTGCTTAAAGATCTGGCCTAGCTACAGTGGTGGGTACTAATTCCAACAGCATAGGTGTGTGTATGTGTGCATGTGTGTGTGAGAAGAAGTGAGCCAACAGATAACACCAGCGAGTCGCTCTCTGAGTTATAACACACTCAAACAGAGGGAAATGAAGGATGAAATTAAAGCGGCCCGAGCAGCGACTTGCAGCGCTTTTTCTCTGCCATGACACTTGGGTGACACAGGTTTGATGACTAAGCTCTCGTCGCACCCGTGTGTGTGTGTGTGTGTGAGAGAGATTGAGAATCGATGTTAAGTGTCTGTGAGTGTGTGTTAAATGTGTTATATGACGCTGCAACAGAACTGCAGGTCAGAAAGATACACGCAAGACACAGCATACAAACTTGAACTCAAACACACAGGCTACGAGAGCTGAGTCACCAGCTACAGCGCTGACTCATTAGCTCAGGCCTGTTTATCTGACTGGTGTGTGTGTGTGTGTGTGTGTGTGTGTGTGTTTGAGGCTGATATCTGTGGATAATGTAATTTTTATGCTTTGATGAGACAGTATAATGTTAGGCAATCCCCAGCTGTTCTTTATTAGCAACCACCTTTATAACCACCTGTTTTTAGGACACTGTCATCCTCCCCAAACCCACACATATGCACCCCTGTGTAAGAGTCACATGACAACGATGTTTAAAATCACACCAAAAGTCAAAAATCAAACCCGAAATCCAGCGCACACACTGACATCAAACATCTGTGTGTGTGTCAGTGCTCATGTTTGTGTGTGGCCTGTGTCTATAGTGTGTGTAACCAAGCAGTTAATCTTTTTAAGCAAGGAAGGTTGGTCCTGTGTGATGTGGCACCTGTTCCCTGTCTAGAGTAGATAGAATATTACGTGTGTGTGTGTGTGTGTGTGTGTGTGTGTGTGAGAGAGACAGCAAGTTACACATCCCCAGTTTATATTACTTGCTTGATCTATCAGAGACCAGACACAGAGAAAACACACACACACACACTTCTAGGTGAAGTACATTGAGTTATGAAGCAATTATCCCTTTAATCCTGAGCAAGAGGAACAGAACGTTTATTACATCATCCTGAGTCCTAAAAATAGTAGCTCAAATCGTCCGTCCTAGGACACGCCAGTGATCCGTCCCGTCATGATTACATCATGACAGTCAAGTAGCAGCCAAGTTCTTTTAACGAACTCAGGTATCTCGTATACAGTGTAACGGAACAGCTCTGTAACCTTGCAGGAGTCTGTGTGAAATTTTGAAACTACAGTAACATTCGACTCTGTGGAAATCTCAGTACAGAACGCAGCTCTATAACACTTCTCTGTACTGTAACAGAACGCAGCTCTATAACACGTCTCTGTACTGTAACAGAACGCAGCTCTATAACACTTCTCTGTACTGTAACAGAACGCAGCTCTATAACACTTCTCTGTACTGTAACAGAACGCAGCTCTATAACACGTCTCTGTACTGTAACAGAACGCAGCTCTATAACACTTCTCTGTACGCAGCTGTATAACACGTCTCTGTACTGTAACAGAACACAGCTCTATAACACTTCTCTGTACGCAGCTCTATAACACTTCTCTGTACTGTAACAGAACATACTGCAGCTCTATACACTTCTCTGTACTCTCTATAACACGTACTGTACTACAGCTCGAACGCAGCTCTATAACACTTCTCTGTCTCTGTACTGTAACAGAACGCAGCTCTATAACACTTCTCTGTACTGTAACAGAACGCAGCTCTATAACACTTCTCTGTACTGTAACAGAACGCAGCTCTATAACACTTCTCTGTACGCAGCTCTATAACACGTCTCTGTACTGTAACAGAACGCAGCTCTATAACACTTCTCTGTACGCAAACGCTCTATAAACACTTCTCTGTACTGTACCAGAACACATAAACAGCTCTATAACACTTCTCTGTACGCAGCTCTATAACACTTCTCTGTACTCTATAACCTTCTCTGTAACAGAACGCAGCTCTATAACACTTCTCTGTACGCAGCTCTATAACACTTCTCTGTACTGTAACAGAACGCAGCTCTATAACACTTCTCTGTACGCAGCTCTATAACACGTCACTTCTCTGTACTGTAACAGAACGCAGCTCTATAACACTTCTCTGTACGCAGCTCTATAACACTTCTCTGTACTGTAACAGAACGCAGCTCTATAACACTTCTCTGTACTGTAACAGAACGCAGCTCTATAACACTTCTCTGTACTGTAACAGAACGCAGCTCTATAACACTTCTCTCTGTACGCAGCTCTATAACACTTCTCTGTTACTGTAACAGAACGCAGCTCTATAACACTTCTGTACTGTACGCAGCTCTATATAACACGTCTCTGTACTGTAACAGAACGCAGCTCTATAACACTTCTCTGTACGCAGCTGTATAACACGTCTCTGTACTGTAACAGAAACACAGCTGTATAACACATCTCAGTACTGTAACAGAACGCAGCTCTATAACATAGCTCAGTACTGTAACAGAACGCAGCTCTATAAACACGTCTCTGTACTGTAACAGAACGCAGCTCTATAACACATCTCAGTACTGTAACAGAGAACGCAGCTCTATATAACACACATTCAGTACTGTAACAGAACGCAGCTCTATAAACATCTCAACAGTCTATAACACTGTCCGCAGCTGTATAACACAACGTTCTCTGTACTGTAAGAGAACACAGCTCTATAACATCTCAGTACTGTAACAGAACGCAGGTCTATAACACGTCTCTGTACTGTAACAGAACGCAGGTCTATAACACGTCTCTGTACTGTAACAGAACACAGCTCTATAACATGTCTCTGTACTGTACACAGAACGCAGGTCTATAACACGTCTCTGTACTGTAACAGAACGCACAGCTCTATAAAACACGTCTCTGTACTGTAACAGAACGCAGCTCTATAACACGTCTCTGTACTGTAAAAGAACGCAGCTCTATAACACGTCTCTGTCTCTGTACTGTAACAAGAACGCAGCTCTATAACACTTCTCTGTACGCAGCTCTATAACACTTTCTGTACTGCAGCTATAACACGTCTCTGTACTGTAACAGAACACAGCTCTATAACACAACTGTAACACAGCTCTCAGTAACTGTAAACAGAACGCAGCTTCTCTGTATAACACATCTCAGTACTGTAACAGAACGCAGCTCTATACAACACGAACTCTATAACACGTCTCTGTACTGTAACAGAACGCAGCTCTATAACACGTCTCTGTACTGTAACAGAACGCAGCTCTATAACACGTCTCTGTACTGTAAGAGCAACACAGCTCTATACACGTCTCTGTACTGTAAACAGAACGCAGCTCTATAACACTTCTCTGTACGCAGCTCTTATAACAACACGTCTCTGTACTGTAACAGAACACGCAGCTCTATAACACTTCTCTGTACTGTAACAGAACACAGCTCTATAACACTTCTCAGTACTGTAACAGAACGCAGCTCTATAACACATCTCAGTACTGTAACAGAACGCAGCTCTATAACACGTCTCTGTACTGTAACAGAAACGCAGCTCTATAACACTTCTCTGTACGTAACAGCTCTATAAACACCTCTCTGTACTGTAACAGAACACTGTCTATAACACTCTCTGTACGCTCTATAACACACTTCTCTGTACTGTAACAGAACACAGCTCTATAACACTTCTCTGTACTGTAACAGAACACAGCTCTATAAACTCTCTGTACATCTCAGCTCTATAACACGTCTCTGTACTGTAACAGAACGCAGCTCTATAACACGTCTCTGTAACAGAACCAGCTAACAGTCTATACTGTACTGTAACAGAACACACAGCTCTATAACACGTCTCTGTACTGTAAACAGAACACAGCTCTATAACACGTCTCTGTACTGTAACAGAACACAGCTCTATAACAGTCTCTGTACTGTAACAGAACGCAGCTCTATAACACGTCTCTGTACTGTAACGCAGTGGTCTAACAGAACGCAGCTCTATAAAACACGTCTCTGTACTGTAACAGAACACAGCTCTATAAACACGTCTCTCTATAACACGTACTGTAACAGAACACAGCTCTATAACACGTCTCTGTACTGTAACAGAACGCAGCTCTATAACACGTCTCTGTACTGTAACAGAACACAGCTCTATAAACACGTCTCTGTACTGTAACAGAACGCAAACACCAGCTCTATAACACGTCTCACGTCTCTGTACTGTAACAGAACGCAGCTCTATAACACGTCTGTACTTGTACACGCAGCTCTATACTCTCTGTCTCTGTACTGTACTGTACAGAACGCAGCTCTATAACACGTCTCTGTACTGTAAACAGAAACACGCTCTGTAGCAGAACGCAGCTCTATAAACACGTCTCTGTACTGTAACAGAACGCAGCTGTACAGCTCTATAACACGTCTCTGTACTGTACACAGAACACAGCTCTATAAAACACGTCTCTGTACTGTAACAGAACAGAACGCAGCTCTATAACACTTCTCTGTACTGTAACAGAACGCAGCTCTATAACACGTCTCTGTACTGTAACAGAACGCAGCTCTATAACACTTCTCTGTACTGTAACAGACACGTACTGTAACAGAACGCAGCTCTATAACACACTGTCTCAGTCTACTGTAACAGAACGCATCGCTCTATACACGTCTCGTAACACGTCTCTGTACGTGTACTGTAACAGAACACAGCTCTATTAACACATCTCAGTACTGTAACAGAACGCAGCTCTATAAACACGTCTCTGTACTGTAACAGAACGCAGCTCTATAACACGCTCTATAACACTTCTCTGTACTGTAACAGAACGCAGCTCTATAACACGTCCACCGGCAGTCTTTGTCGGTCTCATCTTTGCACAAACATGAGCTAATGTGCTATTACACTCCCACTAGGAATTGACGAAGCGGACAAAGTAACACAAGAGACAGTCACATCACATCAGCAGCGGGAGTCAAATTGATTCATCATGTGAGATATTCATTATGTCAAGTTAGGTTTCGTGTTTAATTTTAGTGAGTTTGTCTTTTTTTTTTTTTTTTTTTTTTTTTTCTTTTTTTTCCAAAAGTTGCAGAGGAAAAGCGATAATAATTGGGAAGCTCTAATGAACATCCCCCCCCCTCCCCTCCCCTCTCCTCTCCTCCACCTGGTGATACCGGCATGAACAATATTGTCAGATGTTGATTAATGAGTTGGAAAAGTTCCTTACTGTCACAGTCGTACTGGGTAGTGGAAGTGTAACGGAGGGCAGTTGTGTAGCAGAGACCGAACGGAATAATAGTGAGAGAAAGCAGGAGAATGTCGGGGAGTCTTCTGTAATGGACTTTTAATGATGCCGTGTTAATGAGCTGCTCTGATGATGCTGTATGTATTTGGAGACATTTTCCAGCAGTTAATACAAATCAACAGTCTAAACACACACACACACACACACACACACTTAGACAGTATTACAAAACAGTAATCAACCCCTACACCAAACACTCAGCGCCAAAAAAAATGCAGCAGGGATGGGCCAATACACACACACACATACACACACTCGCGTGCGCGCACACACAGGCCCAAGCTTTGTATAAGCAAAGAGAGTCAGCAAGAAATTGTATGCTCACATATATAAGCGCACACACACACACACACACACACACACACACACACACACAAGATGAAGGTGTATTATCTCTGGAGTCTCGTTGTTCCTGCTGTGCCAACAGGTATTACAATTTACACATAAGCACACAAACACACACACACACACACACACACAGAGTAGGAGAAGGCATTGACACACTTCTGTAACAAACTTTCACTGTTCACTAAATTGTGGGAAACTGAACAAAGATGTATAATGTCAGGGAGAATGTGAGTGTGTGTGTGTGTGTGTGTGTGTGTGTGTGTGTGTGTATATGTGTGTGTGGGGGAATTTATTTAAAAAGTAAAAAAAAGAAAAAAAAACCTAATAAATCAATAACAATCAAAGCTAATGAAATGAAACGCTTCAGGATGAGACGCGAATAAAGGCGGAGTCTAGAGGTCCGCCTCTATCTTCACTTGCTGATATTCCTTATCTGCTCCATCTTTAACCAATTAATTAATTGCTCAGTTTAATTAGGTAAATTAAAAGCAAGAGGAGGGGGGAGTGTGTGTGTGTGTGTGTATTTAGTAATAATCGTGAAAGATCATTATGTATCGAATGAACATCACCACCGATCACCATCAGCTATAAAAGCAAATAGAACACAGACGTTTGAGGGATAAACACACACACACACACACACACACATACACACACAAACACAGCTGACACACAACACAAAAAATACAGTAATGTAATTAGTCCTATTAGGTTGTAAATCCTGTTACAAGTAAGAAAAGACAAAATGACCTGGTATCTTCCAGCTGATACAGATAATTAGCAGTGGGTATGGAAGAACCATGTCAGATTTAAGGAGACTCCTTCCATGAATAGGCAGTTACTCAAGGAACTGCTGCTAACATCTTAGTGCCAGATATTAACACCAACACCTTCAGAAGTGTTGTTTAGTCCACCCATTTACAGGCCATAGGACAGACCTTATACAGGGTGACCCACAGATGTTTCTATCACAGAATAGCGCAACACTGGCTTATTAACATAAGTCTTAAACTATTGTGTGAAAAAGGAACAGTACTAGTTTAGTTATTTGTGAATGTGATAGGACTTTACCCATTCAATCAGATACTTGGTTGTTCTCACACTGACGGATTCTGAAGCAAAGTTGGAGTTGGTGGTATTTGGTAACATAGTTAAGTAAAGTAAAGTAAATAAAACAAGGCAGGCATCATGAAGTGGAAACAAATGATTAGTACTGTGGGGTTTAATGTTTCTTACATCAGAATTTGTTGTAATCAACAAAGCAAGCAAAAGGAGACGGGACTTCAATTAGTAAACATTGGGCAAGTACAGCTTTGCTAATTTGTTAAGACGCACCTGTCGCTGCTAGCAGTTGTGTTGGTACTTCAAAACGTACATTAACACATTAACACTGGGCAATGGAACCATAACAAGTGATGGGATGTTTATTCCACTATCAAAACCATTGCCAGAACAGAGAAAAAACTTGAGGAGGATCTACCCTGTATCCTGAGAGATGGTCGGACTGGTCCGAGGTAAGATAGCGCTTCTCTATTTTTCATGATGTCTTGCCAACAAATGACATATTGACCGAATTCGGCTCAATTTTATTTGCATAGCGTTTTAACAATAGTCAAAAAATCTTTTGGATCCCTGATAAGCACGACAGAGACAACAGTGATGGGAAAAACCTTCCTGAGTGGACACTATAAGGAACCAGAGAGTCAAAAGAGAGCAGATGGTGGGTTATGAATCATTACTGTATACAGTGCGTCATACCGGGCATCATAGAATGCTTCAAGAACAGTACACAGTTGTTGATAATAGCTGTGAATCCACAATATCTAGCCAAGATTTTATTAGATAGCAACTCGGAAATCTGGACGCTTAGAGTCTGTCTCTGAATTCAAGGCTCTTCTAAACCTTGGAAAAGTGGTTTCCTGAAATTATACTTTCCTCAATTCCTTCTGTAATGATGCTTTTTAAAGATATTTTGAAGGTATCTTTTGCCTTTATTGATAGGGCAGAGATGAATCAGGGAAGGGAGAGGGGGATTGGACCGGAAAGGACCCGACCTGGAATTGAACCCAGGTCGTCAAGCGCAACCGCGCATGTAGGTGCTTGCGCCTTAACACACTACACCGTGACACTGGCCTGCTTGTTTTCTTTTGCTGTGATTAAACATCTCTATTTTTCCGTTCTGTTATTCTTTGTATCAGCCAGAGTGACGGGTTCCTCATAAGCTTGGCACGTCTGCAGAATTTCGCTCCACAGCTATGAGAAATTTAATTAGAACTCATATAGACAGGCACCGCTACAAACTTGCAGATTTTCAATAATAAGACCAAATAAACACTACTGTGGCAAAAAAAATCCCTCTCTTCTTCTTCCCCCTCTTTTCCTCTTTACTTTGTCTATATTTGTCACACCCCTGCCGTATATCAGAGCCAGAGTAGACAGGGAGGCTCCAGACGTATGCGCTACGCCATGATGGACAGCGCCTGGGTGACAACTCTGAAAAACAAGCAGATAAATTCGCCCGAGCCATGTCACAAAGCTCCGCCCACTTCTGCCATCAGTCAGAATGATAGACATCTCTTGACACTGCCCTGATTTGTGCAATACGTTGCTGTTCCGAAGAGCTCTGGAGAGGGAGAGCGAGAGGGATGAAGTGTGTGGGCAGTGTTTTATCACTGCACGGCGACAACCAGCCCACATCACTTTCTAAAAATATACGCGAGTTCTCTTCAGGTGAGCGGCGTTGACAGAATCTTTGCTTCTGCAACCGAGCTGGATGATATAATCCCTCACTTTAAAAAGAACACGATGGATAACTCGCGCAAAAATGGCTGATGTGCAACTAGATGATATCATAACTCACTGGAACGCACTTAACTCGCTATTAGAAGCTTCGCTAATAAGATGCATCAGTTTTACTTTACGGCTTGTGCACGATTTTGTCCCAGACGTTTAACATTCTTCAACACAAATAATTGCAAGACTAATTGTAACTCTTAAAAAGCTAGCTAAATTTACTGAAATATAACAGGTCAAATGGCTACATTTTTTTATTCCAAGTATGAACACTGATTGGTCAGAAAGTTATAGAAGTTTTTTGTAGCCCATTTGTTTTATTTATACATTGTTATTTGCCACAGAAGTTTAGTCTTTTTTTCTCAAACAACAAAAATAAACCATTGGTCTAAAACAAAGTCCAACCAGCAAGTTAAAACTTTGGAGTTTTCAACTGTGAACGTTTTTAAGAAGCCACAAACTTGTGGTTACCGCAGTTTGAGTATGACATAAGCACACACACCTGCCAGTGATCTCAATCAAAATTCAAGTCTTTCCCTTTTATCAATCCAAAAGCAACTTGTACTAATGTTATCATGATGCAAGAACTGGACAGCTCTGAAAGTTCCAGTCGTTCGTTCAAACGTAACAGATTCTGTATTACTCGCATTACAGCACATTATATTTTAGTAATGTTGGAGTTGACAGTTCTGCCCGAAGCGACCTACTCATTAGCGAACTGCAAGGACTAGTTTTCCCTCGAGCAAAGAGTGGTTAAGTATGTCCCTCAGAGGGCATCATGGCACAGAACAGCACAAAATGCTTCTCGGAGTCAAGTGTTTTCAAACCAAGCTGTATTTCATTCAGATTTATCCTGACACAAACAATGCTGTGCTACTTACCACATGCCATTCCAAAGCCTACAAGCTGCTGTTTCTGTCTAGTGGAATGCAAATTCCCTCATTATTCCTCAATAGCTGTTACAAGACTGTCGAATACTGACAGTTAAATAAACAGAACAGTTATTTATTGACAAATTTCATCAGTCATCTTAACTAACGATATCGGTAGTTAAATCCCAAGACTATCCTAGTACCATAAGATGTGGGGCGGGAATAAATAACTTTTGGCAGTTGCTCCAGCTACCATACACAATAAAGGCATAAAAGCAGGGTAGGAGGAAGGTACAAACAGGGTAGCAAAAAGTAGGAGACGAGCATGACTAGGAGTATTAGAAGCAAAGAAAAAACAGGGATGGAACAATTTGGGAGTATAAAAGTCGTCGATTTACAAGTCAAATCAGGGTAGGAATACCATTGGCACTGTGTAGGAGTAGGATAATCACAGGGTAGGGGAAAAAGTAAAAAGAGGGGGCAGGGGGCAGCAGGGTGGAAACAGACTATGGGCATGGTAGAAGCAGGGTAAGATCAGCTTAGGAGCTGGGTAAAAACAGGGTAGGAGGAGGGTAAAACAGGATTAAAGCAGGGTAGACATAATGGAGAAACTGGAGTAGGATAGGAGTAGGGGAGGAAAGTAGGAGAAGAGTAAAGGGAGGGTAGAAAGAGGACGAAAGCAGGGTAGGATCAGTGTATGAGTTGGGTGTAAACAGGATAGGAGGGTAGAAACAGGGTGAAAGCAGGGTAGAAATAGTGGAAGAACCTGGTAAGAGTAAGGTAGAAAAAAAGTAGAAGTAGGACGGGACTAGGGAAAAAACAGCGTAGGACCAGGGTAGAAGCAGGGTAGGAGGAGGGTAGAAACAGAATGAAAGCTGGGTAGGAGTGGAGTAGAAGGATAGGAGTAAGGTTAAAGAAGGGTAGGTGTAGGATGGGAGTAGGGAGTAGAAGCAGGAAAGTATAACGGCGGAAACAGGGTGGGAAGAATGAAGAAACAGGATAAAAGCAGGGTAAGTGTAAAGGTAAGAAGTGTTGGAGAATTGAAGTAGAGTGGAAACAGAGTAGGTGCGGGATAAGAAGAGGGCAAAAACGGAGTAGGAGCAGTGTAGGGTACGGTAGAATTAGGGTGGGAACAGGGTAGTAGTATGTGAGAAAGAAAGTAGGAGCAGAGTCAGTGCAATGCTTAGTTAAATGACCCGAATGGATTGTTCATTTGCAGCCACTGAACGTTCTGTCCATGCACTTTACCGTGCCATCTGTCTGTCTTGGCATTGACACGGAACAACCCGCCTCTTCATATGGACAGCACTATCAAACAAAGAGGGACTCACTCTCACGCTCTCGTTCTCCTCCTATTTATGGCTACCAGAGGGCTTTGTTTCCATTTGCCAAACACTTTCCTCCCTCTCCCCATCCCTCCATCTCTCATAACCAAACATTTGTCTTTCCATCCATTGGGGTGAACAGAGTTCATTCACAGTGTGTCCTCTAAGGCAGCCTGTTGATTCAACAAGTAAAGTCATCAATGTCTCTGTCTCTCTTGCTTTCTAAGGACGCTTGCCTAAACGTTTGAAATTCTTCCAGTCGCCCTGATCTAATCGGTATGAGCCGTGCAGATGGGGAGATCGTGTGTAGATTTCACAATCAGTGCCTGCAATAGAGAATAAGCACTATTTATCCAGAGATTGTTTATTTAAATAAAGCTACGAAATGAGACCGTAATTTGCGGAGGAAATAGTCCTGCATTTCAGACATGCTGTCTCTCTTTTTTATTACTTTTTATCTTATTACTTTTAAAACCTACTGTGTTTATAGATTGTGATAGTGAAATATTTTGTTTCTAGACCTTTGTATGTGCTACAACCGACTGCCTTCAATACAAGCTGTTTTAGAGTAACAAGAAGTTTTAAGTTCTGAAACTTACAGGATACAATAACAAATAATGACAAACAGAGAATTTGCATTAATGGAAACACTTTGCGTAAAGGAACACCGTTTGCCGTAGGGTATCGAGGATTCTCTCTATCTTCTATCTACCATAATCTTATGGGATAAACTCAGGACATCACATCACATGAACTCAGGACAATGGTAATGTTCCAGCAAGTGTCAGCGTTAATTCGAACCGAGTGATCAGCCTAATCCACCATAACAGTATAGCTGAGAAACTGATAGAATACTTGAGTGCAATCAGGACCTAATTACTTTTCCAGGACCTGATGCTATAAGCAATCATACTGAAAATGGAACAATCTGGTTTAAACTGCTAGACAGCTGATCCACTCATTTACCTCTTTATTGCAATGTCTGAAATCACATACTTTCATACTGTATAGGAGGTATAACTGAGTATGTAAGGATAGTATTATGTCCGGATCCTTAGCATGCTGAATAAATACAAAAAAAAATCCCGGATTACCTATGACTCCTTACTAAAAAGAAGCTTTAAGTCCTTCTTTCACTTGATTAATACCATCCAGGTTGAACATTATTCAAGTTTTAATTGGTGATGCAGTGACGCCGCCTCAATATAAAAATGGTGGATGTAACACATCCGAAAAATGTAGTACCTACTTAAGTAGTATGTGACATTAGATTTGTTTTATTCTTCCTTTATCACCCTTTTTCTTATGTTCGCCTCATTCAAAAAGTTGATAAATGGGGTTTACATCATAAAACAATTCTCACACATTGCCAGGTAATTTTACAGTAAGTCACGACTATAAAATATTCATGCAGAGTTACTTAAAATGTAACTATTCATGAGGTTCCATTGTCACAAAGGTACGTTGAGTTTTAGCAGTTCAGCAGACCCCTCCCTCTCCCAGGAAACCGTGCCTCCCATTAAAAGGCCCGTGGAGAGACTGATCATCTACAGAACTTGTGCTAAGACCCAAGACTAATGGTTTTAAGATTCAATTTGAGCAACACCAGCTGGGTTCATTTGCTGCTGTCACTCATCTTCTACGATTAAAGCTCATCAGCATTTTTTCGAAGACGGTTATGCTAATGTTCTTCTCTCTCTCTCTCTCTCTCTCTCTCTCTTTCCTCTTACCTATTTATCCTGCTTTGGAAGAAGATGAAAGAGGCTAGCATCGTAGCGATGGCCCACTGTTTGTCTCCCATAATTAGCGGGAGCAGTAAGCAACCTTTCGAAAAATAACAGCAGTGACACTATGCTGGTTCTCGCAGTATGTAATAATTCATTAAGACACAACCGTAAAGTGTAATTAGGTTTATCATCGTATCGGTCACAATACATAGTTTACATTTCACAAAACAAGTTACAGTTCACAATACAAGATCGGGATTCACCACCAAGCTGCTACTTTTGGGAAGTGGTAGCTCAGTTGGACTTACTTAACACTGTTCGGAGGCAGACACACTTTGTTAGTTTAAAATAAGATTAAAGACCCCTCTCTTTAACCTGACTTACACATAACACACATTATCCGAATCTGTTAAAGGTTTGTTTGGTATGTATTTGTCTATTGGAAGTAAAATGGCATCTATGCTAACGCATTTCTTCCTATTCCGAGATCACCGTCACCACCAGATCCAGTCCGTATCCAGTCCAGTTGGTGAATCAGAACTTGGAGACAATCAGCCCCAGTCACAGTGTTCCAGTGATGATCTTGTCTTCTAGACGGCCATCCGGACAAAACCACAGAATCTTTACTGCAGTATGGAAGAACCTGCTAGTTTGTCTGGTCAGAGGAGAACTGCCCCCCCCCCCGACTGAACCTGGTTTCTGACAAGAGTGGGTTTTTTTTCCATTCTATTACTGATGAAGTTTTGGTTTCTTGCCGCTGTTATCTCTGGCTTGCTTATTTGGGGACTCTAAATTTACAGATATTATTTAAACCTAACTAAGTGTTTAGTGACTTTTCATTATTGTCTTATTTCATTTTCCAAAGCCGCTTTAACGCAATATCTATTGTTAAAAAGTGCTAGAGAAATAAAGATGACTTGACTTTTTTAGATTTAAAAAAATTATATATATATTTTTACTAACAAGATAAAGGGAGACTTAAGAGGAGACGACTGCTAGAACAGAAGGAAGACCTCCTCTCGCAGACAATTCGTAGTTCAAAAGCAACTGAACCAAAAACCTGATGCATCGTTTAAAAATTCTTGTCCAGTCTCTGTGGTATGATGTGTGGTTATAAAAAGTCGAGTCTGCTTCCTCTTCATGTTTAGTCTCAGGAAATGTTACTTCCACACCATCACCTTTGACTTGCTCATTAAGGATCAAATTTGATTTCAATTGAAACCATAAAGCTTTTGCTACACATCCATAAAATCATTTCAAGATGGCCACTAGAGACAGACCTGGCCAATCATTTGCTTTGTACGATGACCTCTACCTAAACAGGCACTGAAATGACTTTTAAAAGGGAAAAAAAAATGCAGAGACATGAGCAGGAGCTCATCAGGGAGATAAAAGCATGCATTTATAGGTAGAATTTACAAAGAGGAGGCTGCAAACCTCATTAGCGTGTGACAGAACAAAGACGCGCTGGACAAACAAAAGCATTTTGCTGTCCGATAATATTGACGTACAGCAGACCAAGTCATCGATAGTACGTCTGATCAAAACCTGGTTTCCAGGATCTCGGATTGGATTCAATCACTAATGCCGTCAGAATTTCCGATAGTAAAACATGACTGCAATTAATTAGGAGGACAAAATCATGTCAATGGAAGAGGGAAAACGCCTGTTTACATTTGATTTTCAATCCACAATGGACTCATTGACATTTCTGGAATTTTTGGTATTTTGACAGACACCCTTATCCAGAGCGGATCACATGTACGTTAATTTAATCCATTTTCTAACGAAGCAGTTGAGGGGTTTAGGAGCCGTGCTCAGGGGTCCAGCAGTGGTAGCTTGGTGATTATGGGAATTTAAGTAAAATCTTCCGATTATCAGTCCAACACTTTACCTACTGAGCTAACACTTCCTAATCCATGTCCCCTTCTATATTTAGAGTGTATAATCTATAATATCGATAATATATATCATCTTTTAAAACTGACCCGTATCCGATATCTGCATTTACACTTTAGACGGCAAAACAACCCGATGTAGATGTACAGACCAGAAAAGAAAGTAAAAACAGTGATAATTAATGAAGATGAAATGCTTATTCACTGTTTTGCTTCCGCATCATATTTAAAGGTGGGCAAAACAATGCCTATTAGGCGGAGAAAAAAAAGATTAGAGTCTTTGTTGCAGGCCAGTCGAATGTAGCATTAATCACTAAGTTAAGTTATCGCTAGTTTAGAAATATCTTCTTTTTTTTTGATAGTGCGTCTATTCTTTTTTTTTTTGTTCACAGACAAAACTGACTTTAAGTATACAGAATTAATAAATATAAAAATACACAGCTGTGGCAAGTTATTATATCTCGCTGTTGGCGTCCACCTGAGTTGACGTCATGCGCCATCGTCGCTTATTAACATGTAAAAGTCCCATCTGTCTGCTTACATGACAGACGTTTATTAACATATCCAATTCATATCCGATTTATTCCAGAGACCGAACTGAAAATATCGGAATGCATATGATGATGATCGTGGGTCAAATCCCTTCTGTACCTTATTGGAGGAAAAATCTGAATCCAGAGCAGAGGTGATTCACATATATACATTATTCAAATCTATATGAGCAGTTGAGTGTTAAGGGCCATGCTCAGGGGCCCAGCAGTGACAGCTGGGTGGTGAGGGGTATCGAACCCATGATATTTAGATCACTTTAACCACTGAGCTATCCAAACTTCCCAAAAGTGGTAGCGCAATGATTTATTAATTTTATTCGAAATAAACATGTCCTGGTTTTAGTATCTTGATCGTCTGTACTGTAGCACTTTTTTTTTTTTTAAAGTAGGGAATGATTATAAAACTTGTCGTTCTTTTCACCAAACTCTCCGATACGCTCATCTTCTCTCATCACACACAAAGCTGACTGTACTGCTTTTTTTTTTTTTTAAGACGAGAAGACAAAGAGGAATTATTTCTGATGAAGGCGGCAAGACGAGCTCGCTAAAAGCCCGTTTTGTAATTTTAGTTCTTATGGCGCGATAATGCAGTGCTTTTAAGAAATAAAGCTCCTATTGTGAAGAGTGACAGGACAAAAGGCAGCGCTATGCTTTTAATTCTGCTTTATGTTAATTGTCTGCATTTTCCCTCAAATGCTAAAAAGCCACTGAATTACGCTCGGCCGCAAGGTGCTGATCAGAGAACCCTTCTGCTCCTGCTGAGACCTTAAAGTAGGAAATACTAACATCGTTAAAGGAAAGAAAAAAAGAAGGTGGACAGTTCGCATCAGGGAAAATATCTGCTCAAGATGGGTTCTGATTAGAGTGAGTGAAGAATTTATTAGTGTTTTCAGTCAATTCTTTTCTGCTGTTTTTATCCTGAATCACTTTAATCACTCCAGATTCGGTGCCTGGGCAAAAATTTTAGCTCCACAGTGATTCAGTGTGAATCTGCCCAGCATGTCCTGGGCTTTTTTACAGGTTTGATACAGCGCTACAGGAAGCTGACCGGGGCACCACGCTGAAGTTGAGCTTTCAGTAGTGTGTTGTTGTCAGTAGTGTGTTGTTTTTTTCAGTAGTGTGTGGTGGTTTGTGTTGTCGATGTGGGGTTGTTGTGTTGTCAGTAGTGTGTTGTTGCGATGTTGTTGTCAGTAGTGTGTTGTTGCGATGTTGTTGTCAGTAGTGTGTTGTTGCGATGTTGTTTTCAGTAGTGTGTTGTTGTTGTTGTTTTTGCGATGTGTTGTTCAGTAGTTGTTTGTCGAGTTGTTGTTGCGATGTTGTTTTCAGTAGTGTGTTGTTGCGATGTTGTTGTCAGTAGTGTGTTGTTGCGATGTTGTTTTCAGTAGTGTGTTGTTTTTGTTTGTGGCATATGTTGTTTTCAGTAGTGTGTTGTTGCGATGTTTTTTTTTCAGTAGTGTGTTTGTTGCGATGTTGTTTTCAGTTGTTTTCAGTGTGTTGTTGTTTGTGTTTCATGTAGTGTGTTGTTGCGATGTTGTTGTCAGTAGTGTGTGTTGTTGTTTTCAGTTGCGATGTTGTTTCAGTATGTGTGTTTGTTGCGATGTTGTTTTCAGTAGTGTTTTGTTTTTGTGTTGTTTTCGATGTTGTTGTCAGTAGTGTGGTGTTGTGTTGTTGTTGTGTTGTTGCGATGTGTTGTTTGTTTGTTTTCAGTAGTGTGTTGTTGCGATGTGTTTCGATGTTTTGTTTGTTTTTGTTGTGTTGTCAGTAGTGTGTTGTTGCGATGTTTTGTTTTCAGTGTTGTTGTTCAGTAGTGTGTTGTTTTGTCAGTAAGTGATGTTGTTTGTCGAGTGTTGTTTGTTGTCAGTAGTGTGTTGTTGCGATGTTGTTTGTCATGTATGTTGTGTAGTGTGTGTTGGATGTTGTTGTGATGTTGTTGTCAGTAGTGTGTTTGTTTGTTTTCCAGATTTGTTGTTTTGGTTGTAATGTGTTGTCAGTAGTGTGTTGTGTTTGTTGTCAGTAGTGTGTTGTTGCGATGTTGTTTTTCAAGTTGTTGTTTGCAGTTGTTTGTCAGTAGTTGTTGTTGCGTTTGTGTTTGTTGTTGCGATGTTGTTTTGGTGTCAGTTGTTTTCAGTGTGTTGTTGCGATGTTGTTGTTGCGATGTTGTTGTCAGTAGTGTGTTGTGTGTTGTGTCGATGTTGTTGTCAGTAGTTGTTTGTTGTTCAGTAGTGTTGTTGTTTGTGATGTTGTTGTCGATGTAGTGTTGTGTTGTTGGATGTTGTGTTGTCAGTAGTGTGTTGTTGCGATGTGTTGTTGTCAGTTGTGTTTGTGTTTTTCAGTAGTGTGTTTTCAGTGTTGTGTCGATGTTGTTTTCAGTAGTGTGTGGTGTTGTTGATGTTGTTGTCAGTAGTGTGTTGTGTTTTCAGTGTGTTGTTTGTTGTCAGTGTGTTGTTTGTTTGTTGTCGATGTGTTGTTGCGATCAGTAGTGTGTTGTTGCGATGTTGTTTGTCAGTAGTGTGTTGTTGTTGTGTGTTGTGTCGATGTTGTTGTTGTTTCAGTAGTGTGTTGTTGCGATGTTGTTTGTCAGTGTGTTGTTGTTGCGATGTTGTTGTCAGTAGTGTGTTGTTGCGATGTTGTTTTCAGTAGTGTGTTGTTGCGATGTTGTTGTCAGTAGTGTGTTGTTGCGATGTTGTTGTCAGTAGTGTTTGTTTGTTGTTTTCATTAGTGTGTTGTGTTGCGATGTTGGTTTCAGTTGTCAGTAGTGTGTGTGTGTTGTTGTCGATGGTTTGTTGTGTGTTTGTTGTCAGTAGTGTGTTGTTGCGATGTTGTTTTCAGTAGTGTGTTGTTGCGATGTTGTTGTCAGTAGTGTGTTGTTGCGATGTTGTTTGTCGTATGTGTTGTTGTTTGCAGTGTGTGTTAGTGTGTTGCGATGTGTTGTTGTTGTTTCAGTAGTGTGTTTGTGTGTTGTTGTTGTGTTGTTGCGATGTTGTTGTCAGTAGTGTGTTGTTGCGATGTTGTTGTCAGTAGTGTGTTGTTGCGATGTTGTTTTCAGTAGTGTGTTGTTGCGATGTTGTTGTCAGTAGTGTGTTGTTGCGATGTTGTTGTGTGTTGTGTTTTTTCATTTGTGGCGAGTTGTGTTGTTGTGTTGTTTTCGATGTTGTTGTCAGTAGTGTGGCAGTGTTATTTTTAATTGCATGTTGCAGCAGCATCGACATGACTTACCCCACTGTAGCGGTGCGAGTTGTAGGTGGTCCAGAACGAGTTGGTTGAGGACGCCCTCCACACTGGCCTCGCCCTGCCTCTTCAGAGACGGGTACACACATGCACAGTCAAGGAACACAATATTACACACATCCGATACGCAGCCGAGGAGACAAAATTGGAGGATTTAATGGTATGGAGAGGGAGAGCGAGAGAGACAGAGACAGAGAGGAAGCGGAAAAAAGAGAGAAAGAGGAAAAAAGAGAGAAAGAGAATCTTTCCTAAAGCACAGTCCAAGTCCAAGTCCAAATCCACACACACACACACACAACAGTCTGTAGAAAGTGTGTTCTGCCAATGCTCAGATACGCAGATCACTGCCCGACTTTACCACATGAATCCGATCTAGAATTTTGCTTAGAACTGCTGTAGGTCTTACTTAGTGCCCTACATTTCTGACTTAGGCAAAAAGTGTGATTCCATGGTGTCCCTGAAGGGCCCCAGCATGTCTGTTGTACCTCAGGGAAAGTTGCTTGGCCCGCTTCACTTCCAGGTAGTGATGATGCTGTGCAGAAAACCTTTCATCCTAGTACAAAGATCTAATGATTAAACGTGCTGGAAACCAGACAGTGGTGCCATCACACTTCCAATCTAAATATAATTGCATCATACATCCATCATAGTCACATAATTAACAGCCCCATGGCTGAACACCTCACCTGAATTTGCCCTCATCATCGTTACTTGTGAGTGTGTGTGTGATTTATAAGGATTTAATTTTTAACTCATTCCCCCAGAGGGAATAGTCACACACACAAGCACACACACAAACAAACACACACACACACACACACACACACACAAACAAACACACACACACACACACACACACGTCTGTTTATAATTTTTTAGTTTTAATAGTTTTACTAATGGAAAGAGAGACACAGACAGAAAGTAAAATCGAGGGAGTAAAAAAAAGGACAGGTATAACATAAAACAGAGAGAGACAGATAGAAAAAAAGGGCAGAAGAAAAAAATCACAGGGATTGTGTACAAATAAAAAAATGTGTTAGTGTGTGTGTGTGTGTGTGTGTGTCTGCACACTGTCAGAACAAAGAGGGCGCCAAGCCGACAAGAGAAAAGTTCAAAGGTCACTCCACAGGAATAACGGCAGTGTGTGTACTGCAGTGGAGATGTTTCCCTTTATCATTATGATTTATGATACATTCTCTACACACACACACACACACACACACACACACACACACACACACATATATATTTATATGTCTATACGCGACAGCTTGGCACAGCAGTAGATGCTAAAGGTAGATGACAGATATCAGCCTCTGTGAAAATACACACACACACACACACACACACACACACACACACACACATAGTTAAAGGTGTTTGTAAAGTATATGACTGATATGTCTAATGAGTAATATGTAAATAGATTGGTGTAGAGTTTAAAGAGTTTATTAGAGTAAAAGATAAACATATCTAAAGATAAAGTTAAAACAGAGTTAAAGATGTTATTAGAGTTGTGTAGAATTTGAATAAAGTGTAGGGGTTGTGAGAGATATAACCGTATATTTCTATCGATAATTATGTTTATAGAGTTGGGTAGAGTTAAAGTGTATAGAGTCAACGTGTATAGGATGTGACGGGTATTTCTAAAGGTTAGTGTGTTAATAGAGTTGTGTAGAGTTAAAGTTGTGTTGTTGAGGGATGGGACTGATATTTCTCTATAGAT
>VCAZ01000095.1:956969-964469 GCA_005784505.1 Bagarius yarrelli | reverse complement strand
TCCTTATCTCTGAGTATCCCTGTACCTTTTAATCTTAGTAAAGAAGGTGTGGCCTCAACACCTGTCAGTCTTATAAAAGAGGGTGTGGCTTTGGTACCTGCCAAAAGCTGTCAGTCTCAGTAGAGAAGGGGCTCATTGTACCTGTCAGTTATAAGAAAGGATGTGATGTGAGGAATGTGACCTCTCTATCTGTCTGTTTTAGTAAAGGAGGAGTGGCCTCTCTATCTGTCTGTTTTAGTAAAGGAGGCGTGGCCTCTGTACCTGTCAATCTCAGTAATGGAGGCTTAGCCTCTGTATATTTTAGTATATATGTTTTAGTAAGGGAGGCCTCTGTACCTCTGTGGCTTTTGTACCTGTTAGTCTAAGTGGAGGACGTGTGGCCTCCCTACCTGTTGGCCTCCCTAGTCTCAAGGAGATTAGGCCTCCCTACCGTGTTCGATGGAGGAGGTGTGGCCTCTGTACCTGTCAGTCTCAGTAGAGGAGGTGTGGCCTCTGTACCTGTTAGTCTAAGTGGATTAGGTGTGGCCTCTCTACCTGTTAGTCCCAGTGATGGGGATGTGGCCTCTGTACCTGTCAGTCTCAGTGATGGAGGTCTGTACCTTTATGTTTTAGTAAAGGAGGCGTTGCCTCTGTACCGGTCAGTCTCAGTAGAGGAAGTGTGGCCTCTGTACCTGTATGTTCTAGAAAAGAAGGCATGGCCTCTGTACCTGTCAGTCTTAGTGATAAGCATATAATTGAGCCCATTTCTTCTGACACTTTAAAAAAACCTCCTATTTTCTTACCAGAAATTAGGAGGTGCAAACATTTACACTCACCTGTACGCGAGTCGCTAACTTATTCACAGACTCTCATGGCGTCACGCCTGTCAGTAAGGTGCCAAAACTCAGGCAGTCCTTCAAAATCATACTGAGATGAAATTCCTTACGAGTGTGTATGAGTTCTAACCCTCTCAACTGCTGCTTCAGATAACATCCACTCGAAAAAATAAGACAGTGAAGTGAAATGAAACAAGTCTGATCTCTTCTCTATTGTCCATCATTTCTCTCTCTGAATCGTTTCTCTCTCTCTCTCTCTCTCTCTCTCTATCTGAATTGTTTCTCTTTCTCTCTCTCTCTCTCTCTCTCTCTCTGAACTGTTTCTCTCTCTCTCTTGTCTCTGGGCTGCTGGACAGTGGCGCCTTTCATTCTATGTCTGAAGGACGAGCAGTGGTGAGTGTAAAAAGAACTGTGTGGACTGGAGATTAAATTATTCACGACAGAGCTGATGGGACGAGACTGAACTTACTTAACCACTTAAAATGCTGTGTGTGTGTGGGTGTGTGTGTTGTGATAAACCTACAAAATCTTTAACACAGGGAGAACAAAGGCAAGTCAAAGAGAAGCTTAGAGGCGTAGTATCTGCAATTTCCTCAGTCTGAGTAAAAGAGGTGTGGCCACTGTACCTGTCAGCCTCAGTGAAAGGGGTGTGGCCACTGTACCTGTCAGTCTCTGTGAAAGGGGTGTGGCCACTGTACCTGTTAGTCTCTGTGAAAGGGGTGTGGCCCCTGTACCCGTCAGTCTCAGTGAACAGGGTGTGGCCACTGTACCTGTCAGTCTCAGTGATGGAGGTGTGGCCTCTGTATCTGTCAGTCTTAGTGAAGAGGGTGTGGCCACTGCACCTGTCAGTCTCAGTGAAGAGGGTGTGGCCACTGCACCTGTCAGTCTCAGTGAAGAGGGTGTGGCCACTGTACCCAGCAGTTTCAGTAAAGGGGGTGTGGCCACAGTACCCAGCAGTTTCAGTAAAGGGGGTGTGGCCACTGTACCTGTCAGTCTCAGTGAAGGGGGCGTGGCCACGGTACCTGTCAATCTCACTGAAAGTGGGCGTGGTTTTGTACTGTATATAGATAATGTTAGTTTAACACAGAAGAACAGAAGATTATTCCTAAACCATGTGAATGTTCTGAATCTGAAGCTCGGTGATTTGTGAAACTGCCTCATCAGCACTGGCACTGCAGAGCCATCAATCACAGCCACTGAAAACATTTTACTGGCTGTGTGTGTGTGTGTGTGTGTGTGTGTGTGTGTACCTGGTGGCTGGAAGAGTGCTGACCCTGGTGAAGAACACAGACGGCTCAACATCCACTCTTATGCCCAAACTGAGCTCTCTGTAGTAACCATCCACATGACCTGGACCTCCACTGTAGCGGAAACACAACACACACTCCAGAGTCTGCAAAGAGAGAGAGAGAGAGAGAGAGAGAGAGGGACAGAGACTTATTAAAATACTAGCTTTGGTAATGCAAAAAGTGACAAATATGTTTATTATAATTAAGATGTTGATTTTTAATAAAGACTTATTTTATTTTAGGTGTTTATTCTGATTAAGGTGTTGATTCTGATAAAAGTCATTATTTTATTTTAGGTGTTTATTCTGATTAAGGTGTTGATTTTGATTAAGGTGTTTATCTGATAAAGTCATTATTTATTTTTAGGTGTTTATTCTGATTAAGGTGTTGATTCTGATAAGGGTCATTATTTTAATTAATGTGTTTATTCTGATTAAGGTGTTGATTCTGATTAGGGTCATTATTTTATTTTAGGTGTTTTATTCTGATTGAGGTGTTGATTCTGATAAGGGTCATTATTTTAATTAATGTGTTTATTCTGATTAAGGTGTTGATTCTGATAAGGGTCATTATTTTAATTAATGTGTTGATTCTGATTAAGGTGTTGATTCTGATAAGGGTCATTATTTTATTTTAGGTGTTTATTCTGATTAAGGTAATTATTTAATGAAGGTTTTTATTCTGATTAAGGTGTTGATTCTGATAAGGGTCATTATTTTATTTAATGTGTTTATTCTGATTAAGGTGTTGATTCTGATAAGGGTCATTATTTTATTTTAGGTGTTTATTCTGATTAAGGTAATTATTAATGAAGGTTTTTAATTCTGATTACGGTTGTTTGATTCTGATAAGGGTCATTATTTTATTTTAGGTGTTTATTCTGATATAAGGTGTTGATTTTGATAAGGGTCATTATTTTAATTAATGTGTTTATTCTGATTAAGGTGTTGATTCTGATAAGGGTCATTATTTTAATTAATGTGTTTATTCTGATTAAGGTGTTGATTCTGATAAGGGTCATTATTTTAATTAATGTGTTGATTCTGATTAAGGTGTTGATTCTGATAAGGGTCATTATTTTAATTAATGTGTTGATTCTGATAAAAGTCATTATTTTATTTTGGGTGTTTATTCTGATTGAGGTGTTTGATTTGATAAGGGTCATTTTTAATTAATGTGTTGATTCTGATTAAGGTGTTGGTTCTGATAAAAGTCATTATTTTTTAGGTGTTTATTTCTGATTGAGTGTGTTGGGTTTATTCTGATAAAGGTGTTTATTTTGATTGAGGTGTTCATACAGATTGGACCTTTAGACCTGCTTTTTAAATATGCATGTGAACATACTGCCTAACAGTATAAAGAGAGGGGCAGTAATTATCAGTAAATCTCTAGAGTAACACTGGTAACCGTCTCATTCCTAACATATGGAAACTTTAAATAAAGATGAGTTTCTTTTTGGCTCGGAGTGAAAATCGATAAAGAAAACATTTCATTAAAAGCTTCTTTTTTTTCACGCGTCTGCTGAGCCTTAAATTCGCTGCGTAAACAGCTGTCGGATTTAATGAACGGCTGCCGGTTCGAGACGATGGAAAAAAAAAAAAAATCCTCCCTAATAGGAGCTGCGTCACGCCGGCGTTTCCTTACACAGCCAGCTAAACTCTTTACCGCTGACCCCTTATTGTAGATCAAAGCCCCTCTGCTCAGACTTTCCACTAATTTAACACACACACACACACACACACACAGAAAGATGAAAGAGGACAGAAGAGAGAGAGAGAGAGAGAGAGAGAGAGAGAGAGAGAAAGCGAGTGTGAATGAAAAACACAGACGACCACAGGACACAGAACTCTGAGACAGAAATACTGTAAAACACTTAAAACCTACAAACAAACAATCTACAGACAAAAACACAGCATTCTGATCAGGCATTAAAGGGAATCGAACGAAACAAAATCAGTTCTGGAAAAATGGAACAGCGAAAAAAAAAACACAAGACGTCTCAATAAATTTCGTGTCACTTTTTGAAAAAATCTCTCCACAAAATCTTACAAAAGATCAAAAATGAACTCAAACCAAACTTGACACATTGGAGAGACTTATAAAAAAACAACCAGGATCCACTGGACTACCATATTTCACAGAAAGAGTTGGTTGAGACTCTTAAAGAGAAAAAAAGCATGTTGGCCCGGACAGCATCAGGACCGAGATGTTAAAATAAACCCACCTGAGATGCAAGAAGGGCTAATTAAACTCTAACCCTGGTTCTTCAAGCTGGCTGTTTTCCTGATATCTGGAACCGGGGGGGCTTATATCCCTATTTATAGAAGTGGAGATAAATCAGAACCCAACAACTACCGGGGCATCTGTGTGAGCAGTAATCTGGGGAAGGTATTCTGCTGTTATCATCAACGCCCGGATACAGACCTTCCTTACGCAGGACAATGTCCTGAGTAAGAGTCTGCACATTTACACACCCTAATCAACAAACATGTCCACCAAAAAGTCTGCATGTTTTATAGACTTTAAAAAAAGCATTCGACTCGATTTGGCACACAGGATAATTTTATCAAGTTTTAAAAAATGGTGTAGGGGGGTAAAAGTGTATGACATCATCAAATCTGTCTCTATCTAAATAAGTTTAGTATTAAATTGGGTAACAAAAAAAGGACAGAATACTTTCACTCAGGGGCGAGGAGTAAGACAGGGGCTGCAGTTTGAGTCCAACTCTGTTTAATATCTATATTAATGAGTTAGCGGTGTTACCGGAACAATCTGCAGCCCCAGGGACTCCAACTACAACACTCGGAAGTCAAACTTCTGCTCTACGCAGATGATCTAGTGCTGCTGGTCTCCTACAGAAGAGGGGTTACAGCAAAGTTCAACGAAAAACACCCAACTAATGCATGCAGGGCAGAATGAGGTCGAATCCCATTGATTATTTCTGTTCAAAAAAGAGCAGTCAAATTTTGGAAACATCTCTTAAATTAAGCAATAAAAAACACTGACACTGCAATATGAAGCACTGAGAACCCAAGAGCTCAGTCCCCAAAACCAGGTCCCCCCCTGTCAGCTGGTCCTCACACTTACTACCAGTCAGTCCTAAAACCAGTCCTCTCTGTCAGCTGGTCCTTACACTCACTAACAGCTCAGTCCCAAAACCAGTCCCCTCCTGAACGCCAGTCCCAAAAACCGTGGTCCTTCACCTCACTAACAGCTCAGTCCCAAAACCAGTCCCCTCTGTCAGCTGGTCCTCACACTCACTAACAGCTCAGTCCATAAAAACCAGTCCCCTCTGTCAGCTGGTCCTAACACTCACTAACAGCTCAGTCCTAAAACCAGTCCCCTCTGTCAGCTGGTCCTCACACACTATCAGCTCAGTCCTAAAAACCAGTCTCTCTGTCAGCTGGGTCTCACACTTACTACCAGCTCAGTCCTAAAACCAGTCCCCTCTGTCAGCTCGGTCATCACAGTTACTACCAGCTCAGTTCCCAAAAAACCAGTCCCCTCTGACAGCTGGTCCTCACACTCACTAACAGCTCAGTCCTAAACCAGTCCCTCTGTCAGCTGGCCCTCCCACATCACTAACAGCTCATCCCTCAGTCCCAACTGGTCCTCACCTCTGTCAGCTGTCCTCACACTCACTAACAGCTGGTCCTCACCCTCAAAAAGCTCAGCTAAAACCAGTCCCCCTCTGTCAGCTGGTCCTCACAACTACCAGTCTCAGCCAAAAACCAGTCCCTCTTCAGTGGTCCTCACAACTCACTAACAGCTCAGTCCTAAAACAGTCCCCTCTGTCAGCCTGGTCCTCACACTAACAGCTCACTAAACAGCTCAGTCTCAAAAACCCCAAACCGTCCCCTCTGTCAGCTGGTCCTCACACTCACTAACAGCTCAGCCCTAAAACCAGTCCCCTCTGTCAGCTGGTCCTCACACTCACTAACAGCTCAGTCCCAAAACCAGTCCCCTCTGTCACCGCTGGTCCTCACACTCACTACGGCTCAGTCTAAAAACAGTCCCCTTGTCAGCTGGTCCTCACACTACACTAACAGCCTCAGTACCTAAAAACAGCCAGTCCCCTCTGTCAGCTGGTCCTCACACTCACTAACAGCTCAGTCCTAAAACCAGTCCCCTCTGTCAGCTGGTCCTCACACTCACTAACAGCTCAGTCCCAAAACCAGTCCCCCTGTCAGCTGGTCCTACACTCACTAACAGCTCCTAAACCAGCCCCTCTGTAGCTGGTCCTCACACTCACTACAGCTCGTCCCAAAACAGTCTCTGTCAGCTGGTCCTCCAACTCCCCTAACAGCTCAGTCCCAAAAACCAGTCCACCCGCTCCAGTCAGGCCTGGTCAGCTGGTACTCACCCTCACTAACAGCTCAGTCCCAAACCAGTCACCTCTGTGAGCTGGTCCTCACACTCACTACCAGCTCAGTCCCAAAACCAGTCCCCTCTGTCAGCTGGTCCTCACACTCACTAACACACTAACTACTAACACACTCCAGTCTGAGACCAGCACTGCTCAACAAAGTCTAATCAGAATTCCCCAAATTACTGAAGAGATGAAAAGAGTGTATCTGGAACACTGGGAGAATCAGATCCAAACCCGGTCCAGACTTCACTGCTATCGGACCCTAAACAGAGAGTATGAATCGGACCCCAAACAGAGAGTATGAATCAGAACCGAGTATCTCTACACCGTCAGAGATCTGAAGCAGAGATGCATCCTGAGCCGTTACAGACTGAGTGAACACAGTCTCGCCATAGAGAGACACAGACACAGGAGAACATGGCTGCCCCCGGAACAGAGAGTGTGTGTTCACTGTACGAGCAGTGAGGTGGAGACAGAGACACACTTTCTCCTTCAATGTTCAAAGTATCAACAACTGAGAAACACATTTACCAAAAAAATACCATAATACAGCAATTTAACACAGCAGAAAAACTGCCATTGTTTTAGGAGAAGGAGGAACCGCAGCACTCGCTGCTAAATACACCAGCCAATCAGAGCACCTGAGGAACAGTGAGACACCCAGTGTCCTACACACACACACTGAACACACACACACACTGAACACAACACATACTCACTGAACACACACTGAACACCATCACCACACACATCATTACACACATATAAATAAATAAATAAACACACACACATCACACACTTACACCTCACACTACACACTCTATACACTGACATTTGTATATATCTTTATTATTATTATTATTATTATTATTATTATTTGTGTATATTATTATTGTGTTATATTTCCTGTTCCTGTTTCTTTATTTTGTTTATAATTCGACTCTAACTGCTTTAGCAACAGTGTCATTTATTTACATTCACACCAATAAACACTCCTGAATCTGAATCTGAGAGAGAGAGAGAGAGA
>VCAZ01000095.1:951969-954469 GCA_005784505.1 Bagarius yarrelli | reverse complement strand
CCACAGGGCAATAGTATACTATAGTATAATATGACTATAGTAGTCTACAAAGGGCCAATAACCCGGACTGGACCAGGCGCTGTTCAGGTGCTGAACTGGAATTAAACTGTAAAACCTGCAAAAAAATTATATCTATTAAAATGTAATTAAGGATTAATTAATAAAAGCATTAGACACACACACACACAACACACACACACACACACACACACACACCCCTATTATATTTCTTAACGTCTCACCTAAAGGACAGTGTTTAGGTGTTTGACGCTGCTTTAACTGCGTCTCATTGGTCAGTCAGTCTCCAGGATTTGGCTTTGTATCAGTCTCAGTAAATTCAGTATAAAATACAATTCTTTATCTTCAACCTTTCACCTATAATCCCTCCTTCATTTTATCTCTTTATTTCTCTCCCTCCGTTTCTCTCGGGGAGCTTTATCTCGCCCAGCATCTGTGTGTAAAAAAGCTGCTTTCCAAACACCACAGGCTAAAAATAGCACAAAGCCAATACACAAACACCCCCCCCCCTCGCGCTTTCCTCCTTCTCTCCTTCCTCTCTCTCTCTCACACACACCACACACACTCTCTCTCTTTCTCTCTCTTCTCTCTCTCTCACACACACACACACTCACTCTCCTCTTCTCTCTCTCTCTCACCACACACCACACACTCTCTCTCTTTCTCTCTCTCTCTTTCTCTTTCTCCTTCTCTTCTCTTGCTCTCTCTCTCACTCACACCCACACACACACACACTCTCTCTCTCTCTCTCTCTCTCTCTCACACACACACACTCTCTCTCTCCTTTCTCTCTCTCTCTTTCTCTTTGTTTCTCTTTCTCTCTTTCTCTCTCTCTCTCTCTCACACACACACCTCTCTCTCTTTCTCTCTTCGCCTCTCGCACTTTTCTCGCACTTTCTCGTTCTCTTCCTCTTCTCTCTCTCCTCACACACACCACACACTCTCTCTCTCTCTTTCTCTCTCGCACTTTCTCGTCTCGTGTTTCTTTCTCTCTCTCTCTCTCTCTCCTCTCACTCTCTCTCTCCTCTCACACAACACACAACTCCTCTCTTTCTCTCTCTCTCGCTCTCCTCACATACACACTCTCTCTCTCGCGCTTTCTCGTGTTCTTTCTCTCTCTCTCTCTCTCTCTCTCTCACACACACACACTCTCTCTCTCTTTCTCTCTCGCACTTTCTCGTTCTCTTTCTCTCTCTCTCTTTCTCTCTCTCACACACACACACACCCACACACACACACACACCACACACACACACACACACACACACACACTCTCTCTCTCTCCTCTCTCTCTCACACTTTCTTTACCTTCTCCTCGTTCTATTTCTCTCTCTCTCACACACACACTATCTCTCACTCTCTTTTTTCTCTTTCTCTCTCACACTCTCACTCTCTCTCTCTCTCTCTCTCTCTCTCGCTGTGTAAATAAACCACTTCTGCTCCAGCTGTTTGCCTCAGGAGCATGCCGAGCCATCGATGTGTGTGTGTGTGCGTGTGTGTGTGTACATACAGAGCGAGGGGTCGTGTGCAGTTTGATTTATGTGAAGAATTGCTTTAATAGGATTGACTTTGCAAAAATGTAAATAATAATGCTTTAATCCCCAGTGGGTGAACAACCCCCCCCCCCCCCCCCCCTGTCACTCTCTCACACACTCTCTCTCTCTCTCTCTCTCTCTCTCTCCCTCCCTCTCTCTCATCTCTACACTGTAATAATGTAGGCATTCCCCGATTCAAACCCGTCTGTGCTGCAGTCATCGGTCTGCTGGTGCTCATCACACCACGTGCTTGTTATTAATTTACTCGACATGCTCCAGACGACACCAAACAAACCAACCTCTCGATATAAATCACATCAGGATACGGAGCAAGCTGGTATCTGCAGCAGGACTGCAGTACAGACAGAACCTCTAGATCAACACTGACAACTCATCACAGTGAAATAACAGCTTTATTACAACCTCATCACCGCAACGCCTAAAAGCACCAACCTATTCATCACATCTAACATGTGCTGCCCATCTTAATGGCTGTGGTCTAGACTATCATATTCTAGAGCGCATGTCTGTTCCTGATATGCTTCTGTTATAGTGCAGAGATCTAGAACATTCTAGATATTTCAGCTGTGTGGGTCTGGGTAACCTTTGTGTATAAAGGTTCAGACTGGGCCTGGAATATTCTGGAAGCATATCTGTGTATGAGCTTCTGGTTGTGACACACTAGGGACACAGCAAGGAAACTGAAATGTTCCAGAAAGCCCAATCCAATATCGATCTAGAATTTTCCCCCGTCCTGTGTAATGGCTCAGTGGATTCACGTTGAGACCAGAAGGTTCACCCGTGAGAGGGATGCTGAGCTCCATGCCGTGTTTGTGATGTCTCCTCTTTTACTGTCTCACTGACTGCCAGTGGTGTTTGGCAGTAAACAACATTACATTGCATTTTCTTCGGAAAGCCTCATGATCTTACAGGACATTCTGGAGAAA
>VCAZ01000095.1:881969-944469 GCA_005784505.1 Bagarius yarrelli | reverse complement strand
CGAGCGACATTCATTAATACTGTTAGTTCGGGTGTCATCATGGGAGCTGTTACGCACAGCGACGTGAACACACTGATGCGAAGGACGACCTGGCTGAGAGACGACGTCACCGCCACAAAGGTTTGCGTTCGTACACCAAACAGATGGATTATCAGATACATAACGTGGTCTAGATAATACACACCAAATACCAGAATATTACTAATAAGTCAGTTTTGTAAGCGAGTGTGTGTTATTACACTTCATACCCTGCACTCATCAATCCTCACATCACACCGGGCACCCTTAGATCCACCAGCATCGCTCGACTGTCCCACCATCCACTAAGACACAAGGTAGGTCTGTCTCTAGACTTTCTTTATATTTACATTTGTGGCATTTGGCAGACGCCCTTATCCAGAGCAACTTACACTTACACCAAGCAAATGGGGGTTAAGGGCCTTACCTACCTACCCGGTGGCGCCGGTAATCAAACCCCGATCCGCTGCACTAACTACCACTTTCCCTCAGAATACATTACCAAACATTTTGCTCCAGTAAAATGAAAGCTGGGGCTATTCAGGTGATCAGATAGAACTAAGTAACCAGACAGCATCAGACATCATTAAATGTTCTGACTGACGACACCATGAGCGAAGTCGAACTGGGTTTGTGATCATTGGATTTCTCTGAAAGCCCTCTATTCTAAATATTTTACTGTGTGTTTCCTGTTGAACTTTGCCCTCTGTCTGGGGGCTGGTTTAATAAAGCTCCTTGAAGCTCTCCTGTTTTCCATTAATGTCAGAAAAACATCAGAGTCATTGACGGTCTTTCGAGAGACGATTGAAGACATGTGACGTGATGAAATGTAAAATAAAATGCTCTTTATCTTTGCTGCTTTTTTTACAACAAACGGTTTTTAAACAATGAAGTTGATTTTGCTGGCAATAATAAAGCCAGAAAATAAAAACAGAAGACCCACCAATTTCCATAAACCAATTAATCCTAAACAGAGTACGTCTATAGTATGGAGACACACACACACACACCACACACACACCACACACACACTGTGGTAATTGTGGGCTGGGCATTGAAACCATTAGAGGTCCGCCACTCTGCTCAACCCTAATTAATTGTTAGACTCAGCTGAAACATGTCTTTCAGGCTCCTTTAAATACAATGCATGTTGTGTAGTTTGGAATAAGTCGAATCTAAACTCGGCAGGGGCTTTGGCCCTCTACAAACTGAATTTGACACCGCTGTTCTAGAACAAACCAGGGGCGCTGTATCATAGCTGACCCTGTGCTCTGACCCCCAACTTTCTGAAATGGGGATATGCGAAAAAAAAACTGTGCTGTAAAGTAAATGTGACAAATAAACACCTTTTTCTTTTTTAGTTTAAAACAATCATCTAAAACACGGGTCCCCAAACTATGATCCGGGGACGGTATAAATACGGTCCGTCCCCACATTCTAAATGATAGAAGAGACATATTTTAAAATGTAACGTTAAACCTATATTTTAATGACATCATAACTGTATTTACTTTAAAAACTACTTATTGATGTCGCATAATTTTTTTTGCAGGATAGTTTGATCAGGTGATACCGCACGCCAACCAGCAGGAAAAAAGACAACAACCAGACAACAAAATAAACAAGCGGTCGAAAAGAGAAACGTCGGTTCAGAATGTAGGAAATTTAACCGGAAGTGGATGAGTGATTATTCTTTTGTTCAAAGAAACGACTGTTTGTCTCGTCCATCATCTTTTATTATTCGATAAACCTTGTGAAGTAATACTCACTCGTCTGTACGATCAGAAATAACAATCTAACATTCTGAGGGAAAATAATATCATCAAATCTTCCAAAAAAAAAAAATAGGAACATGGACTTTTCTATTAAAGACCAAACTGCCCTGTCTAAAGAGCCCAAATCTAAAAGATAAGACCTCAAGATAATGGCAGAATTTTGGTAGATAACAACCAAAGAAAAACCACCTCCTCTTAATCATCCTATCCTAACTTTAGCATTACGCGTATGACTTTCTGATTTCATGCTAATCACCAACCAGCTTTAGACCTGAGACCTCAAACCACGCAGCTGTTTTAAGATGCAACAACCCCCGTGCGGCTTATAAGTGCCCTTCAATATTGCAGCAGTAAATAAGATGATCAAAAAGTAGCCAAACTGCATGACTTACGATATGCATAATGCATGGACCTGGCAACCCGTGAGAGTGTGACCAGACACTGCCGGTGTATGATGGTAATATAATAATATCACTCGGCGGGATCTGAGAGAACTAGAGATTAGAGGGACGCAGAGTTATTCAGCCGCGTTCCGCTGACGTCTGCCGGCGAGGGCAACGGGTTTATAAGTCGGTTAAAGTATGATATCATCCGAGCTGAAGCTATTTCTAGCATACAAAAAATTAGTGAGGAAAGAGAAAGAAGTGTCACAGCGTCCTGCCGTGAACTCGACTTCACGTCTGGAACTCGCTAAAGGTCGTAAGGGGTGGGTTATAAACATCTCAAAATGTTTAACTAAAGTACTAAAATCACCCAAAACGATTTTCTCCAAAGTGCAGAAGAATGTTTCGATTCACACTCGGAAAAAGATCTGTCCAGATTTACGACTCCATCAGCAGAAAGTTCCTCACACGGGAGAGACTTTTACAGCTCCGTGTCCTCCGGTGCCTTGTTATAACACCGCTTTGTCCTGTTAATAGAGTTTATTTATGGTTCTCTGCTAGGTTAAGGTGCAGTGTAGGGACAGGCATGATTAAACGATGATCGATAATTGATCGTTAAGAATTAAGTCGATCATAAATAATTGTATCGATTGATGGTTTTATCAACGTTGCCAACTGGTGGAAAGTAATTGGAGTTCAGGGTACCCAAGAGGAAGACAGAGAGAGAGAGAGAGCGAGAGAGAGAGAGTGAAAAAGAGAGAACAAAACACAGATCTGCTGGTAAAAGTGTTTTTTGTTGTCATCCTGAAAAGAGGAAAATAGACATTTTAGTTTGGTTCCTCCAGAATTTTGAAGTTTGAATGCAATTTATGAAAATTTAGTGCGATTCTGCCCTTTTTTACGCTAATGTCTCTCATAATCTCATCTCATTTAACGACAAGCAAAGCGCAAGAGAGCGTGTAAAGGACGCAGGATGATCTTCACTTCACTCTATAATATTGTGCTAGAAGTGTGTATATCTAGAGTGTTCCACATATGGTCTAGCTTCTAGAATCTGTTCCAAGCCTCAATATTCATTATTGTGTTAGGGATGTGTATCTAGAATGCTGAGGAGAATACGTGTTTCTGTTTTCTGGAATTGGTTTCTAGATTCTAGAGTGTTTAACTGGCTATAGACTGTGCTAAAAGACTGCATTTAGGAAGCTTCTAGCAATGTCTGGATCATAGACTGTGGTCTGAATTCTAGACCCTAATAAGAAAATGCATTAAGAAGGTGGTTCCTGAGTTGTTTAGCTTGTAGACTGTGCGACAGGCTTCTACAAGGACATGCTGCTTTGTGTGTTTGTGTGTGTGTGTGTTTGTGTAAGTGAGAGCGAGAGAGAGAGAGAGAGAGAGAGAGAGAGCTTACTGACCATCGTTGAGGTCCTGGAGCAGGTTCTCCTGACCAGAAAAGTCCAGCCTGACTCGGATGTTGACGGTGACGGTGAGAGACTGGCCTTTCTTCAGAGGAAGATGAGACAAAGCGTCCTCCATGTCCCAGCTCACAAACTCCCCAAATAACTTTTCTACAGACAGAGAAAAAGAGAGAGAGAGAATAAGAAAGAGAGGATGAGAGAGAGAGAGAGAGAATATTTAAAATTCTCTCACTAAAACAGCATATAAAAATGTTTGACAGTTTCAGATTAAAACATGCTGAAGTTTAACAGCCGTCAGATACGAATAAATCGCTAACGATCCGCAAGTAACGTGTTTATGGAACGTTATGTTAACAGTTATCTCAATCGAATGCACAGGCCACGCCCCTTTTACTGGCACTGAATAACGCACAGACCACGCCCCTTTCACTGATACCAAATGATATACAGGCCACGCCCCTTCCACTAAGACCAATTAATACACACAGGGACCAAGCCATGCCCCTTCACTAAGACCAATGATACACAGGCCACGCCCCTTTTACTGATATTAAATGATACACAGGCCATGCCCCTTTCACTAAGACCAATGATACACAGGCCACGCCCCTTTTACTGATATTAAATGATACACAGGCCATGGCTCCTTTCACTGAGACTGAATGAATAACACATTGGCCACACCTCCTTTAATAAGACTGAATGATGCACAGGCCACGCCCCTTTCACTGAGACCGAACAATGCACAGGCCACGCATCCTTTAATAAGACTGAATGGTGCATAGGCCACACCCTTTTCACTGAGACCAAATAATACACAGGCCACAGCCCTTTCGCTGAAAACAAATATTACACAGGCCACGCCCCTTCCACTGAGAACAAATAATACACAGGCCACGCCCCTTTCACTAAGCCCAATTAATACACAGGCCACGCCCCTTTCACTAAGAACAAATAATACACAGGCCACGCCCCTTTCACTAAGCCCAATTAATACACAGGTCACGCCCCTTTCACTAAGACCAATCGATACACAGGCCACGCCCCTTTTACTGATATTAAATGATACACAGGCCATGCCTCCTTTTACTGAGACTGAATGATCCACAGGCCACGCCTCCTTTAATGAGAATGAATGATGCACAGGCCACGCCCCTTTCACTTAGACAGAATGATGCACAGGCCAAGCTCCTTTTACTGAGACTGAACAATGCACAGGCCACGCCTCCTTTAAAAAGACTGAATGATGCATAGGCCACACCCCTTTCACTGAGACCAAATAATACACAGGCCACGCCCCTTTCGCTGAGAACAAATATTACACAGGCCACGCCCCTTTCACTGAGAACAAATAATACACAGGCCACACCTCTTTTACTGAGACCAAATAATACACAGGCCACGCCCCTTTCACTGAGACTTACTTACAAACAGGTCACTTCCCTTTTACTGTGATTGGCAGGTACAATGGCCCTGCCTTTTTAGATGGACAGGTGCATAGGCCACGCCTACTTTACCTACAGTTACATATATATGAATATGACATTTTTTACCAATGATAAAGAAAGCTGAGCTTCTGAAAATAAATCGAAAGAGGAAAGTTTTCTGAAACACACACATACACACACACACACACAGTTATTTGACAGAGAGGGAGTTATATATTAGGCAGCAGAAACACTGCAGCGCAGGAACGGAGCAGAAATATCTGCTGTCAAAGCATAACCAAGAGATGGGTATTAAAAAATGCAGCCAGTAGTGAAATCCCACACACACACACACACACACACACACACACACACACAAAGGATGTGTGTGACAGAACAATCAATTTGTAATTGATCTCAACAGAGATCCAGTTCTCTGTGTGAGAGCTTAACGAAGTCGAGTCATAGTCATAGATCGCGTTTGGTAATGACGTCTCGTCTTATCTCTCTCATACACGCTTACACTTAAATGCACACGCGCACACACACACACACACACACACACTTTTACAACTCTATCAAGATTGTTCCTTCGTTGCAGGAAGAGCGAATAAACAGCGTAAAGATCAAGATGTTGTTAAGATGCTGCGCGTGATTTAAACCTAACGTTTTATTCGCTGGCTGGTACCTCCCGTTTGGCTGTAATGTTTCTCTGAAATCTCACCCCGAGGACCCTGAGGCGAATCTCCTAAAGTCCGCCTGCTTAAAAAGCAATAAAAATAAAAAATAAGGCACATTATCATGTAGAGCAGAAATCGGAGTAACCTCAGGAGTAGAACATCTCACATAAAACACCTACGAGTGAAAATACGGTCATGAAGGGAAACAGTGAAATACTAATATCAGGAAGCGTTCCGATGTTTCTGCAGCCTGTGAGAAAAAAATAACGGGGAAAAAAAACATCTATGTTCACTGGCAGAAAAACAGAACCTATTACATCACAAATATTTCCTTTCTTTTGCAGCATTTGGCAGACGTCCTTATCCAAAGCGACTAACTTTATTCCCTGTTATACAGCTGAGCAATTGGGGGCCTTGCTCAGGGACCTAGCGGTGATGGCTTGGTGGTGCTGGGAGTCGAACCCAGGTCTTCAAGTTGGTAGTCCAACACCTTAACCACTGTGCAGTCCCTTAAACTGCACTCTGTGATGGACGCTCCGCCCGCTGACATCATCGGTTGCCACTCGAGACCAGCAAGGTTTTGGCACCGGTTTGGAGCCAGAATCTAGGCACAGAATCTAGCCTGGTTCCTGATTGGTCTCCAGCAGAAAAGTGGTAACAGAGTGATTGAATTAATTAAATTAAATAAATATTTTTCTTTTAAAAAGGTAGCATTTCAGAAAAAAAACCTAATAATCGTTCCAGCTACTACATAGAACCCTTTAGGACCAAAGGAACAACCCACAAATCTAAAAACATCTTTGAGATTTGTTCCGCCATTTTCGTCTTCTGAGTTTAAATCCAGATTGTGGTGACGTCACAGGTTGTGACGTGGCAAAGGACGTGTGTTTGGTCCATATTGCAGTGAATGGCTCTGTTGAAGTTATCACAAGAAAAGCGAGAATTCAGAGCTGTCGTCGGTAAACAGACGGAAGTCCGTACGTGGAAAATACTAAAGATAAAAGAAAAAAGAAAAAATCGTAGTAAGGATAAATCGTAGATCGTAGCCAGTAACTACGCCAATAAAACACTCTGGTCTACCAATACTCTGCAACAAGGTGACTGTTTGTGTTAGCTTACACAAAGCTAGCAACCAGAAGTGAAGCTGGAAGTGGCGCGGCTAGAACTCTGGCAAGGGCGCCCTCCTGTGGTCATTGGACGGGAGCATTACAGATGTCTCATTATTATTCATAAGTCTTGTTATTTTATAAGAGGGACATTGTCCCTGTCCGAAACTGCATCCTTCCATACTATATAGTAGGTATGATTTCTTCGATTACAGATTATTCGATTCAATTCTATAAACAACGAGTTTAATTCTTTCGCATTTCACTCCTTAAGGGGCAGTTCACATGTCACACATAAGATAGATTGGTAGGCGCTCCATTTTCTTCTTTTTTCGAAGAGCTTGTTTGCTCGTGCGCCGGAGAAGTATGTCGTTGCTAAGCAACCATTAGCCGAGCTCTTCATTACAACAAGGACGTCACAGCGACGGATTTCCACTGTAACACTCTGCTATAAAACGCAATAATGAGCTGATCCTCCATTTTTCTGCTGAGGTTTCAGTGTAACAGAAAAAGGTGAGACAGACGATTGGTTGGCTCTTGTCACATGACCCAAGACACACTTGTGGGCGCTGCAGCACGGTTGCTTGCTACACCTGATATAGGGAACCTAATCATGCAAATGACGCGATGGACATTTACATTTACAGAATTTGGTAGACGTTCTTATCCAGAGCGACTTACATTTATCTCTTTTATACAACTGAGCAATCAGGGTTTAAGGGCCTTACTCAGGGGCCCAACAGCGGCAAATTCGTTGTGCTGGGAATCAAACCCCAATCTTCCAATTAGCAGTCCAACACCTTAACCACTGCACTACCACCTCCCCCAGTTCAAATCTCACCACTATAAACCTGCCATTGCTGGGCCCTTAAGTGAGGCCCCCTAACCATCAAATGCATAAAAAGGATCTAACAAATGGATGAATGAGTAAATGAATAATTAATAGTCAGGGTAAACACTGTTTTCTCAGTCCATTTATCAGTCCAGCAGAGGGAGCAATTACTGAGTAAACTGGTCCTAATAGAAGTTCTATTCTATTCTATTTTAATTAACTCTATTGCACTCTACTCACTCTACTCTATTCGACTCTTTTGTACTTTTGTTCAATTTTACTCTTTTGTCTGGTACTGTACTCTGTTCTACTCAATTCTACTGTACGTTACAGCACTATACTCTAACCTACTCTATTGTACTCTACTCTATTGTACTCTACTCTATTCTACTCTACTCTACTCTATTCTACTCTACTCTATTGTACTCTACTCTATTGTACTCTATTCTACTCTATTCTACTCTATTGTACTCTATTGTACTCTATTGTACTCTATTCTACTCTACTCTACTGTACTCTACTGTACTCTATTCTACTCAATTCTACTGTACGTTACAGCACTATACTCTAACCTACTCTATTGTACTCTACTCTATTGTACTCTACTCTATTGTACTCTACTGTACTCTACTCTGTTCTACTCTACTCTCTACTCTGTTCTACTCTACTCTACTGTACTCTACTCTACTCTACTCTATTGTATTCTACTCTACTCTATTCTCTACTTATTGTATTCTACTCTACTCTATTATTGTACTCTACTCTACTCTACTCTCTGTTCTACTCTACTCTGTTCTACTCTACTCTGTTCTACTCTACTCTATTCTACTCTACTGTACTCTATTCTACTCTATTGTACTCTATTCTACTCTACTGTACTCTATTCTACTCTATTGTACTCTACTCTATTGTACTCTACTCTACTCTACTCTACTCTATTGTACTCTATTCTACTCTACTCTATTGTACTCTACTCTACTCTACTCTGTTCTACTCTACTCTGTTCTACTCTACTCTGTTCTACTCTATTGTACTCTATTGTACTCTACTCTACTCTATTCTACTCTACTGTACTCTAGTGTACTCTTCTGTACTACTGTACTGAATTCTATTCTACTCAATTCTATTCTACTCAATTTTATTCTACTCTACTATACTCTACTACTATTTCACACTTACTCCTACTTCCTGTCTGGATAACAAGTCATAACTTTATACGGCTTTATACGACAATGCTTAATGCTCGATGGGGCATTTAAGGGGGTTTGGGGCTAAAAAACAAAAGAGGCCAAAGAGACAGCCAAAACAAACAGTTTATATAATTCCCGTGAACTCGTACAGTGTGGTGTTTTTTTTAATGAACTCTCGTCCCCCAGAGCCGGGAATAAAGTGGCACTGCGCTGTGTCTGCTGAATAATTTACACTGTGTGTGTGTGTGTGTGTGTGTATGTGTGTGTGTGTGTGTGTGTGTGTGTGTGTGTGTTTGTGTGTACAAGAGAGAGCAAGAAATCCAAATAAAAATTAGCTTTATTCACAGTAACCAAGCAACAGCAAAGGAAAAAAAGGGGGGGTTGATCGAGCATACAATGCAAAATAAGCAGTTTAATTAAAAGCGCCGCTGCGTCCTGGGGTAATCTGACGCCGCCCGACTTCCTGCTGTGTCCTGATTGTGAAGCCGGAGCTCGCTTTTGTTCTGGATCGGCTCGCATTAGTCGTTTCGGTCGAGGTAGACAACCTGACTTTGTCTCGGCAAGTAACGTACCGGCAGCTTTCGAAGACAGAGACGCATTTTAAAGAGGAGGGTTAATATATACACACTGTAGCCAAAAGTATCGGGACACCTTTTTTCCCTCCCGTGTCCTATTCCAGATGTTAGTGTTTCTTTTTCTTCTATAATCCCATCCATTCTTAGTATTAGTAAGATCAGACATCCAGAACACAGCATGTCTTCATGGAGAGCAGGGGTTTTGTGCACAGGGACATTGTCACGCTGGAACAGGGTTCGAGTCTGAGAGTGTAATGCCACAACATTCAAAGACGTTTTAAACAGGAGCACAAACTTTTGGTTACAAAAAGTTTTTAATTATTATAATTATATATCTGTTAATTTTATATTATTGTCTGCATTGTGCATAAAATTGCTATAAGATTTGTTCAGAGCTCTCTGACTTTATTTGTGTGTATGTCTGTGTGTGTGGGTGTGTGTGTGTGTGTGAGAGCTGTGAAGTGCAACCCTGAATCGTGTGTGGAGCCGTCTGACTCACGCGTCTGAAAGTTAAACCCGGTGTGGGGAAAGCGTTGGTTTAACGTCATCCGGTTCTGCGTTTTATATTAAAATCATAAAAAATGCATGAGTGTGACATGGGCTGTGATTTTCCCAACGCCGTGTTCGCTGCCCTGAGTTACATCGTGAGAGATAATAAGACGAGTGCGGCTGAGCCGTGGCCGCGTTCAGGGAACGATAAAATCCACCGCAATCCTCTACACACTCCTGCTGCCATTTGACAAAAAAAAGAGAGACGTCTGATGATAGAGGAATGAAAAAAAAAAAAAAAAAAAAAAAAAAAAAAAAAACAAAAAAAAAAAACACGAATAAAACCGAGACCTGCACAACGGGATTTAATTCAGAGAAGAACTTTTAACAATACGACTGGAGGAGAGAAAATGAAAAGACGGAAAAATTTAATTTAAAACAAAGCTCGAGGATCTGCAGAAATCGACTAGAATCAATTTAGAAGCTGGGGATTTGATTTACACGGGTGGAGATTGAGACTGTGCTAATGTCATAGCTAGAGAGCGACCCGATAATCGGTTTTATCGATACATTTCCTGATTTTTTATCCTTTTTTCATTATCGGAATATCGGTTTAGCGTTATCAGAGTTTTGGAGAATTGCTTGCAGGATTATCATTATAGCAGTGCGTTTTCGTTATATAAGATCTACAGATACGGTTATAGTGAGCAGCAGCCAGTCAATAGGGGGCGCTGGGGTGCCGCCGTCCCAAAAAAAGAAAACCATTTGTCATGTCAACAATAAGTTAAATATAAATTGTAGGTTAAAAACAAAACCAGTTAGTCCACTTCATATCCATTTGATCATTTATTAGAACATTTCAAAATCACGTGTGTGTGTGTGGTCTGTAAGGTGTGTACACTTTTAGAAAGCATGTGATGCTCTACTTGGCAAGAAACAAACGACAAACCAAGAAAGGTTAAAAGACAACAGAAGGGAATTAGCATGACATGCGATTAGCATTAGCAAAACGAGGAATTTGTAGGCTAAAAATGATACAGCATATATTTGATTGTAAATTTTGAAACTTCAGGCTGTTTGTCTCAGACTAGCCAGACTACAGAGGGTTACCTGAGCATTCATATCATTCCATTGCCTAGCAACTAGGCTACCTAATCAACTTTAGTTTTCCTCCATAGGAAATAGACGTGAGCATTAATGCTGCTGTATTCGCATTAAAATTTGACGTGTTTCTGTTTCTTTTCTTTGCCTGTTTGTATTTAAAATGGCTGAATAATTGCACTCTTTCACTACAAAGCCACGCTGTTAGAACACATTCAGAATGGGGACGTCTCTGAAAAAAGACGTCACTTGTATAACAGCATATTTTCCTCCAAAACCTATATGTACCTTTCAGCCTCAATGTCTGATGTGCAAGTTACCCATGCCATGGGCACTAACACACCCCCATACCATCACAGATGTTGGATTTGAACTTGGCACTGATAGCAATATGGATGGTCCATTTTCTTTTTAGCCCAGAGGACACCACGTCCATAAACTTCAAAAACAATTTGAAATGTGGACTCATCAGATCACAGCACATTTTTCCACTTTGCATCAGTCTCAGTCTGAGTTCAGGTCCAGTGACGCCGGCTGTGTTTTTGGATGGTGTTGATGAATAGCTTGCGATTTGCATGGTACAGTTGTATTAACTGCCAGTGGCTTTCTGAGGCCAGGTGGTGATATATCCTTTATGACTGATGTCTATGTTTTATGCTGGGTCATCTGAGGGATCAAAGGTCACGACTATTCAGTGTTGGTTTGCAGCCTTGTCGCTTTTGTGGAGAGATTTTCTGAATCACATAATGATATTAAAAACTTCACATATGGGAAAACCTCGATTCCCTGCAGTTGCATGTTGTTGAACTATTTGCGTCACGCAGTTCTTTACAAATTGCTAATCCGCACCCCATTCTTGCTTGTGACTGAGCCTTAGATCCTCCTTTTTAACCCTGTTCTGATGCTCACCTGTCTCCAATTAACCTGTGCACCTGTGAAATGTTCCAAACAGCTGTTTTTGGAGAAGTCCCCAAATTTCCCAGTCGTTTGTTACCCCTGTCCCAGATGTTTTGGAAGGTTTTGTTTTGTCAAATTTGAAATCAATGAATATTTGCAAGACAAAGTTTAACAGTTTGAACATCAAATATTTTGTCTTTGTGGTGGTTTTCAACTGAATATGGGGCAACAAGGATTTGCAGGGGTTTTTTTTTCACATTTTACACATCGTCCCAGGGTTAGACAGTTAGCGATGAGGCTAAACAGAGAAGGCCTTAAGACAGACGAGACAAATCAAAGTTCCAGCATAGCCGCATGACAGTCGGTTGCCAAGCCTGACAAAAATCCATGGGCTCCGCGTCTCCGCTGGAGAATCAAACTCCCTTAGTGACTCAGTGGGGTGAGGTTTTAGTTTATCTTTCTCTTGCTTAGCTTTTACCCCCATACATTTATGAGATATTCATTAGAGTCTGTGTTAGAATAAACAATTGTTATTGTGATTTTTTTCCATAAGAAACCAAAATATTAGCGATATTAAGAGCTGCAATACAGAAAAGAAAAAAAAAGAAAAACTTTCAGTTCCGTCACTGAAACTGAGATTTATTTATTTCTATTTATTAATCAGTGATTTCTTGATTTTGGAAAACTAATCAACAACTCCTGACCAATCAGAACGGAGTAAACAAATGTGGCGTGGAAAAGTTTTGGCCCACCTAAAATTTATTTATTTACAACTAAGAACTGACTCCAAGCTTTGTTTTAATCTGTGTGCGTGTGTGTGTGTGTGTGTGTGTGTGTGTGTGTGTGTGTGTGTATTTGGACACTGATGTGACATTATCGTAGATAAATAGATAAACGCTTGGTAGAGACAAACACCTTAATGACACATCAGCGTGTTTGATAAGAATAAACACAAATAAAAAAAACTCTTCTCTGCCATCTGGAACATAGCAAATGATACAAATAGAGTCTTAACAAGGAGTCTTAACACACACACACACACACACACACACTCACACTCACACACTGGTGATTGATACCCTGTGACAGAACACTAACAGATGCTGCGGATTTATTATTCGCGACACTTCGTGTAAAAGCAGTCGAATAAATAAACACTGCAGTCAGAAGCACACGGTTCAATATGTTTAGCCACATTATGTACAGGGTTACGCATCAGTGCCAGAGAGAGAGAGAGAGAGAGAGAGAGAGAGAGAGAGAGAGAGAGAGAGAGAAAAGAGAGGAATAAAACAGAAGTTTAAAAAAAATGAGATAAGAGAGAGCAAGGTGAAAGAGAGAGTGTAAAAGTGAGAGAGAGTGGAAGAGAGAGATCAAAGGGAAAGAATGCGGTTGAATGACAGGTAAGAAAGACAGATGGAGGAGGCAGAGATGAGACAGCAGAAGAGCAGACAGATGACAGAGAGAGAGAGAGAGAGAGAGAGAGAGAAGAGAGAGAAAGAAAATGGAAAGGGACCGGTCAGAAACATAGAAAAGATTAAGAGATGAAAGAGAGAGAGAGAGAGTGTGTGTCTGTGTGTGTGTGTGTGTGAGAGAGAGAGAGAAAATGGAAAGGGACCAGTCAGAGATGAAATATAAGGTGTGTGTGAGTAAGAGAAAGTGGAGAGTGAGAGAGTGAGAGAGAGAATGGAAAGCCATGCGAGGACAGGCCTGAGTGCAGTACCTCTGAGTGTGTACAGGGGGCAGTGCAGTCACTTTAACAGTCAAATCTCTTCTATTACTCTTTCGTTCTTACTCTCAACTGCACTTCTTCTCGTCTATCGGTTCTCTCTACCACCCCTCCCGCTGCTTTTTATCTCTGGCTCTCCCTCATGTGTCTGCTGTCTGTCTCTCCTACTCTCTCACTTTCTTCTTTCTCTTTTTTTCTCTCACACACACTCTTTCATCTCCCACTCTTATCTCTGTGTCTGATCGTTCCGATCTTTGAGGATCTCTGAGAATCTGCAGAACCCGAGTGCAGCGCGGGACATGATGTGGGGGGTGTCCTGGTGTGTGTAAAAGTTGCTGAAGAAAAAAAAAATGTCAGAGAGACTGGAAATAAAATATCTTATAATTAAATTACTAAAAACAAACTATTATTGATCTACTGCACCGGCAGCCACATGCACTGTTTCTCTCCAGCAACCCGGGTTTGATTCTGGCCCGGGTCCTCTCCGGTCCCACCCCCCCCCCTCTCTCTGTCCTATCAATAAAGGCAAAAAATAAATAAAACTGATGCTCTGTTGAGATCTGATGAAAGATTATACAAAGAGAATTTGAGAATCGGTGGGAGGGGCTTAAAAGACAGTGATGTCAAAGCAGACGTCAATCTTTTTCTGTGGAGGCGGAGCTTATTCACACCATTACATCATTGAGCAAAACATTCCAAAAACTGTTTTAGAGAATTGGCAGTTTTGGGGATGTTTTTATAGCGCAATGACCTCTTATACACGAAAAGATCAAAGGAATGTAGATTTCTTCAGTTCCTTGAAAATCGCACGGCCGCCTGTTTCTGCTTCAAGCGTTTTTTTCTTTTTAATTTCACCACAAATCAGATTTAAAAGCAAACCTGCACTGGGAGACGTCCAATTCAATTCATCAACATACAAGCAAAGGACAGAGAGTCTGTGTGTGTGAACGAAGAAAGAAAGAGAGGAAGGAAGACAGGGAGGAAGGAAGGAATAAAGGGAAAGGAGGAAGGAAGAAAAGGAGGAAGAAAGGAAGAAAAGAAGGAAGGAAGGAAGAAAGAAAGGAAGAAAGAAAGGAAGACAGGGAGGAAGGAAGGAAGGAAAGGAGAAGGAAAGAAAGGAAAGAAAGAAAGAAAGAAAGAACGAAGTTGAAGTGAAAATAATGAACTGAGTATAGAACTAGGAAAAAGTGAAAAAAGAAGCATTATTAGAAAGAAGGAAGACTTTAAAGGAAGAAAGAAGGAAAGAATCCTTTCTTCCTTTAAAGTCCTGAAGTTAAAATCCTCACATGTTGGTAATGTCCAGGAACTTTTCACTTACTGTTCCTCACATGGTCAGGATTCAGACATAGTCACTTTACATACTCCTTTCTCTACACTATAAAGTATGAAAGTATGGAGAATAAATCCTGGATCAAACAGCAAAGTAACAAACGAATCAGATAAAAAATCTAATCTAAATATAATTAAAGGCTGTTTATAAGTTATAATTATTCAACGATTGCTTTCCTTGTCATGCTGTAGAAGCTGAACTATAAATAAACAGCACTGAGTGATGGAGGATTGACGTTCCACTGCCTTTCAATGGCTTTTCTTGTCTATTATTAACGCTGATGAATTGTATTCCACAGTCTGATTAAAATCCCGTAGCCGGTTCCGGATCCCGGTTCCGTCTCACCTGCTGAGGGATTTTCATTCGCTGTCTATCTGACACTCTGTTTTCGTTCCAAGCTTCAGCAGCCACAAAGCCAAATGAAGTGTGTAGCAACAGCAATCTGGGATAATTAGCAGTCACGGTGGTGGAGGTGAATGGTGGGGTGGGGTGGAGGTTGGGGGTTGGGTTATGGTGCGCTTGAAGAGCTGTTCAAAAGCCATTTCCAGCCCAGACACACTGCTCTCATCTCCATCACCACTGAAGGTGAACGTTACAAGAGGAGCACCAGTTCAAATGGTAAAAAAATGATATAAGGAATCAGGACACTGTCTGGTTTTGTACGATCGGATTAACATACAGAACACAGAGGGAGAAAGAAAGAAAGAAAGAAAGAAAGAAGAAAGAAAGAAAGAAAGAAAAGGGACACAATGATACAGACAGATGGAAAAGACAAACTGAGGAACAGGAAGACAGACAGATAAATAAAGATATACAGATAATGACAGCCAGATAAAAAGAAGTTTAGGCAATTGAGAAAGACAAAAATATAAAGACAGAAAGACAGACTGATTATAAAGACAGAAAGGTAAAGACAACCAGACAAACGAAGATACAGGTTTTCTACACCCCCCCGGAAATTAATTTACTTGTCTGTCTGTCCGTCAATTAAACAGTCAATTAATCGATTTCTTTTCTGCTATTTCTCTCTTTCTTTTTCCATCTATCTCTTTCTGAGACACAGACAGTACAGGTGATATCTCTGTGTGTGTGTTTTTGTCTGGTGTGTGTGTGTCTGGCGTGTGTGTGTGTATCCATGTGTTTGACATTTTCCTCATGTGAGAAGAACAAGACTCTGAGATATTTTTTGTCTCCATCTTGCTGTTTCTTTTTCATTAGCAGGGCCAACGGGTCAGGGAAAAAAATCTGACATGACATTTATAGTCCAACTCTACAGCTGTGTGTGTGTGTGTGTGTGTGTGTGTGTATCCAAAAGTTTTTTTCCTACCCTTCCTAACCCAGTCTCTAGGACAGTATGCTAGCATGGCTCACGTTAGGAAAAATAAAACATACCCTAGCTCACATCGGAGAGCTTTTACAGCAGCGAACGAGGGATGAGATGGACAGATAATAATTAGATATGTAAACTTCATCACTTCAATGTTGGCTTGAAACATCAAACAGGAGACGTTCCACATATTGTGTTGAGTCTTTTATTATGTCATATTTCCATGTTGGTGTAACGTTAACTTTGCTTTATATTGTGAAAGTATTACTATGACATCACATGGCATCGTGTGACATCACTACAATACCAGTCATGTAGTTTCTGTGCTAAGTGATTTGTAACGTCACATGGCCATACTGGGGTTAACTTTGTCTCCACTCATTATTTGGTAGATATGTCTGTGACATCATGTGACATCACTACAATATGAGTCATGCTGTTTCTGATACTCGGCTGAGCGTTTTGAGATGTCACATGGCCATGATGGGGTAACTTTGTGACTCCACATATTATTTGGTAGGTATTATTTGCCTGTTGCATTATGTGACATGACTACAATAACAGTCATGCAGTTTCTGATACTCTACTGAGCGTTTTAAGATGTCACATGGTTATGATGGGGTAACTCTGTGACTCCGCCCACTATTAACCAGGCGACACTTTTTAAAGGATCTACCTGCCAAATACCATTGATGTAAATGTGAATTAGCTCAAGCTACCTGAATTTCTTTAGTTAATTCACATTTACATCAATGTGGCAGAGGGTTAGGGGCCTTGCATGAGGGCCCAATTGTGTCAGCATAACTCATATTATTTTTTCCCTAACGCAACTTACGTTTAATTCAAATTCAATTAAAATGAATTTACGTTCTATAACGTTGTTACGTCACTTCACTGAACAGATGATAAAAGTGTAAAACTGACAATAACACAGGCTGTTGTTCCTTTTTTTGTTTTTTTTACACGTTAGCAACTTGTGCAGTTTTACGATAGATCCGTTTAATATCCAAGTCTTAGCAGAGAAAAGAAAATTAAAAAAAATTATTAACCATTATATTAAAAATTACAAGAGTCAGGTCTGTTCAAAAATATCGATACAGACAATTATCACGATATTTTTATTTGCAATACTGTATCGATATTTTAACCTTGAGTATCGATACATACTTAAATTACATCTACATTTACAAGTCAAGCGACTTCCTCCTCGCCCCTGTAGTTGTCACAGACACTTACCGCCATCGTCTGAGAAAAAAAAAATGGCGGAAAATATAAAGAGCCTTTCTGGCGTTGTATGTTTAGCTATTTGTTTTACTTACTAAATATTTCAATGTATTGTATTGCGATTTATCGTAATTCGCGTATCGTGATATGTATCGTATCGTGAGACCTTTGCAAAATACACAGCCCTATTAACAGGCTTTAGCTTTGACAACAAATGACCACCGGAGTCTATAATTTATTACAGGTTGCCATGGTTACCGTAGTCACATCAGAACCGTAAGTCTGGTCACTAGCCCTAATATTTTACTACAATTTACCACAAAATACAGACAAAATAATACAAAATACCACACACACACACACACACACACACAGTACTGACTCAATCACCTAAGGACTACTCAGTTCTGGTTTCCAAGGCAACATCAAAGACCCAACTAGTTTTTAAGAGTGAGTGTGTGTGTGTGTGTGTGTGTGTGTGTGTTGTGAAACGTCTGGCTATAAGTGCTTTAATAAGAATTATACACTCAGACACACTTGCAGTTGAAGAGGACTGGTGTGTATGTGTGTGTGTGTGTGTGTGTGTGTGTGTGTACCTTTGGTAGTGAGTGTTCTGGAGGAAAGTTCTAGCGTGTTTAAACTCTCTGAGCCGATGTTCTCCAGTGTGATGGTGAGCTGCTGAGTTTCTCCATTAAACAACTGCAGCGACACACTGCTGGACAGATCCTCAGCTCCAACACGTGCCGAGCTGAACACACACACACACACCACTGTTTAACATTACTTAGTTTAACACACTCTCCTTCTTACTCGAGACACCGTATTACACGTGTGTGTGTGTGGGTAAAAGTATTCTAAGCTTTAATTATATTAACAGACTGAAATGTGAATGTACTTTTGGAATGCAGAAAACTTTTGGATTGGAGGTGAGATGAGCACAAGGTGAGACAGGAGGATTGGAGGTAAGACGGGAGGATTGGAGGTGAGAGAAGAGCACAAGGTGAGATAGGAGGATTGGAGGTGAGACAGGAACACAAGGTGAGACAGGGGAATTAGAGGTGAGTCAAAGGGATTGGAGGTGAGAAAGGAGGACTAGAGTTAAGACATACCGTGGTAGAGAGGTAGTGAGTTGAAGGCGGGGCATTGACGGCACCACCTCCACCACACAGCCGCTGGATTTCACACCCACCAAACTGTCCAACAGACAGTCGCTGCTTACACCAAACACTGATGTGTGGTAGCCTGCACAACACATCACACAGTGAAAACCCTGGGAAAGGCAGACCCAGCTGCACTGTTTGTTGTGTGTGTGGTGTTGGACTCACCGCTGATGGTGATGGTGCCTGCGGTGCGCGGGACTCCCACCAGAGTGACGGGGTAGAGACCCGACTCAGCTGGAAGAGACAGAGCCGCCGGCAGAGACTCAAAATCCACGCCGGACGTCAACAGACCCTGAAACAGAACACCAGAAATCAGCGCGAGATGAAATCACCTCCAACACCCTCGCACGTTCGCCTAAAAACTGCTGGTGCGTTCATGGACTAAAGAGAGAACAGGTGAAGAGGGACAGTTGATGGAAGAGAAGAAGATAGAAGAAAAGCAGATGGAGGGATGGTGACTCGAAGAATAGTAAATAAAGATAAAGCAGGTGGAGGAATAGAGGATGGTGAGATAAGCGACTATGGGAGAGTAGATGAATGGATGGATGGATGGATGGATGGATGGATAGCTAAGCATTGTTGGTCAAACAAAAAGTATGTATACAGTGGATGGACAGATAGAAGGTAGAGTGGATGGATGGATGGATGGATGGATGATAAATGAATAAATAGAAAATAAATAGAAACATTTATCAACCGCAATACAGCATCCTTACATTACCATTACATCAGACGTTACTTACCTATAACTTCCACTTTACTACCTGTAACTTCGCCTTTATTTGGGAAAGTGGTGGCTTATGGTTAAGGTGTTGGACTACCAACCTGAAGATTGTGGGTTTAATTCCCAGCTCCACCAATCCACCACTGTTGGGCCCCTGAGTAAGGCCCTTAACCCGCAATTGCTCAGTTGTATAAATGAGATAAATGTAAGTCGCTCTGGATAAGAACATCTGCAAAATGCTGTAAATGTAAACTTCCTGTACCTTGACATTAATTGCTCTTCCTTGACCTCATTTCCTGTTTCTTGGCTACACTTCCTGTAACTTGACTCCACTTCCTGTACACTGACTCCACTTCCTGTACACTGACTCCACTTCCTGTACACTGACTCCACTTCCTGTACACTGACTCCACTTCCTGTACACTGACTCCACTTCCTGTACTTTGACACCACTTCCTGTTCCTTGACTTTACAGAGCTCTCTGGTTGGTACGGTTATATGTTAATTTTATTGATTAACTTTCAATACACCAGAAAGTATTTTTTATTTACACAGTGAGCAAAAGTGTGCGTGTGTGTGTGTGTGTGTGTGTGTGTGTGTGTGTGTGTGTGTGTGTGATCAGCTCTCTCTTTCGCCCACCTGTGTGTTCCCAGTACAGATAAAACTACGTCACTGAAGGACAGAGCTCATCTGCTACCTGCTATGAAAAGGTTAATTAGCTCCTGTGCCGACTTTCACGCTCTGCGTCTCTCAGACGAGCTGTCTAAACATGGACTTTCACCTGCGACTGCAGACACACACACACACACACACACAGAGCTGGGACACTTCCCGTCTGTTCCTCCTTTCTTATTCCCCCTCTTCCTGTTTCCCAAAAATAATCACAGCTTCGCTTTTCTTCAGAATTGAAACAAAGCCAATAAAATAAAAAGCAGAACAGACAACGCATTACTGCACAGAAAAAAACACACACACACACACACCTGCTCAAGGCATACGGGACAGGACAAAGACAGTGATGAGATTAACAAAGGACTGTTATAGGAAAGAAGAACAGGAAAGGAAGGAAGGAAGAAAGAAATGCATCTTTGACATTTGTGTGTGTGTGTGTGTGTGTGTGTGTGTGTTACCATGTTTTCTACACGCAGTTCAAAAGGCATGGGGTTGTACACCATCAGCTGCACCTCACACACATCTCCCTGCACCCACTGAAAATCTAAAACACAGACAGAGAGGGGGTGAGAGAGAGAGAGAGAGAGAGAGAGAGAGAGGAGAGAGGAAAACAGGAGATTAGACAGAGGAAAAACGAGAAGAGAGGTTTTCGAGAGAGAGAGAAGAGAGAGAGAGACAGGTGACAGAGGGAACAACGAGAGAGAGAGAGAGAGAGAGAGAGAGAGAGAGAGAGAGAGAGAGAGAGAGAGAGAGAGACAGAGAGAGAGAGAGAGAGAGAGAGAGAGAGAGAGAGAGAGACTTTTTTATTTTTTACAGTCTTTTATTTAACCAAGAAACTTTATACATAAATCAGTGTGACTCAAGAATAAATAAATATCATACTATAAATACTAGCTGCAGAGACAGAGAAGAGTAGAGAGAGAGTGAGAGGACAGACCAAGACAGAAAGCGAGAGTGGGAGAGAGAGAGACAGAGAGAGAGAGAGAGAGACTTGGAATACAGCACAGTTTTTATTCGATCCTAGAACCTGTTCTTTTTTTTTGGTTACGTTACACAAACATTTCTGCATTTTAGAACATATAGAATGGCGAACCGCCAGCCTCGAATCTCAGCCTGCAATTCATAGAACGGGAGCGGATCCGGTTAAGAGTGTGTAAACAGCACTGTGGGGGATCATCACGCACGGACAGCATGCTCGGAATGCTGGGAAATATGCTCAGGGATTACAGGAATCCCTCTCTCGTGTCGTTCACGGCTGTGTAAGTGCGGCAGGCTACGCGGTATAAACATGAGCTGACAAGAAAATATAAAAAAAGATAAAGGAGAAAAAAATTAGGAATAAATTAAACAGAGAAAAAAAATAAGCCGGTAATGACCGAAAAGAGGGACAAGAAGCCGGAATGTCACAAGAGGGTGACCGAGTATCACGTGAAGTAGTGATTGTGGTTAGTGTGGATTGAGATTGTCCACGTGAGGGTGGTGTTCACCTGTACTTGAGTGATCACGGTGAGGGTGTGTGCACATTATCATGAGTGTGTCAAGTTATTGTGGTGGAGCGTCTTATTAAGTAGCCTGAAAGTCACATAATTGCAGTGGAGTATCACATGAGGGTGGGGGAGTGTCATATTAAGTTATTGTGGTGGAGCCTAAAAGTAGCCTAAAAATCACATGATTGTAGTGGAGTATCACATGAGGGTGGGGGAGTGTCACATGATTGTGGTGGAGTCTCTTATTAAGTAGACTGATAGTTACATGATTGTGGTGGAGTGTCATGTAAGGGTGATTAAGTGTCATGTGAGGGTGGTGGATTATCATATTATGTAGCCTGAAATTCACAGGATTGTGGTGGAGTGTCACGCCAGGATGGTGGAGTGTCACATATAAGGTAAAGAAGTATCATATTAAGTTGCCTAAAATTCACGTGATTGTGGTGAAGTATCACATAAGGGGGGTGGAGTGTTAAAATAAGGGGGGGAAGTATCACATAAGGGGGGTGGAGTGTCACATAAGGGGGGTGGAGTGTCACATAAGGGGGGGTGGAGTGTCACATAAGGGGGGTGTCACATAAGAGTGTCACATAAGGGGGTGGAGTGTCACATAAGGGGAGTGGAGTGTCACATAAGGGGGGGTGGAGTGGAGTGTCACATAAGGGGGGTGGAGTGTCACATAAGGGGTGTGAGTGGAGGGTCACATAAGGGGGGGTGTAGGGGTGTCACATAAGGGGGTGGAGTGTTACATAAGGGGGTGGAGTTTTTTACATAAGGGGGGTGGAGTGTCAAATAAGGGGGAGTGGAGTGTCACATAAGGGGGGTGGAGTGTCACATAAGGGGGGGTGGAGTGTCACATAAGGGGGGTGGAGTTTCACATAAGGGGGGTGGAGTGTCACATAAGGGGGTGGAGTGTCACATAAGGTGTATCAGAGGTAATCATGAAGGTGGTAGTGTATCATGGTGCATCACGTGAGTGTTAGAGTTTTACATAAGAAAAAGCATTTAGCACATCAACATGACAGCTTAGAAAGTCGGGGTGACATCATATCACGCGAGCGTTACAGCATACCACTGCGTAGCGTATCAGGGTAAGGCTATCATATCAGTGTGACAGCGTAGCACAGCCTTTCCCATCAGGCTGGTGAAGCATCACAGTGTATCACTTGAGAGTGAAAGTGTGACACGTCAGATTATACTCGAACACTTTAATGAGCAGATTTAAACCCACAACCCTTCAGAAAGGTTAGTTCTCCAGTCTGATCAGAAAACTTGAGTTAAAGAAGTACCAGTTGCAAATACCATCCTACCATCTTAAAAATCTGAGATTGATAGGATAGGTGGATGGACAGATGTATGATGGTAGAAATATAGAGGTGGATAATAGGTGGATAGATGGTTAAATGAGAGATAGATGGGGATAGTATGGAATGGTGGTTGGATAGGTGGATAGGTTGACAAACAGATATATGATATATGGATCAACAGACAAACTGATGGATATTTAGACAGACAGATGAATGAATGGAGAGATGGATAAGTGGACAGTGTAATGGACAAGTGGATGGAAGGATAGATAGATGGATGAATAAATGGATAAGTAGACAGTATGATTGACAGGTTGATGGATGGGTAGAGATATGTATAGGTGGGAAATAGGTGGATGGATAGTTAAATGGGAGAGAGATGGGGATAGTATGGAATAGTAGGAAACAGATATATGATGTATGGATCAACAGACAAACTAATAGATATTTAGACAAATAGGTGTATAAGTGTATAAATCAATGGATGAATAGATGGATAAATGGACAGTGTGATAGACTGGTGGATGGATGGATGGATGGATGGATGGATGGATGGATGGATGGATGGATGGATGGATGGATGGGTAAGTAGACAGGCTGATTGAAAGGTTGATAAATGGGTGGAGATATGTATAGTTGGAAAATGGGTAGATGGAGGGTTAGAAAAGAAAAGTGGATGGATAGGTGGACGAATAAATGGATAGATGGATAAGTGGACAGGGTGAAAGTTGGATGGATGTATAGATGGATGGATGAAAGGATGGGCCAATTTGTGGATGGATGGACTTTCTATGTGTTACTCAGCAGGTCAGAGATCAGAGTCTCATCCAGAGGCATGATAAGGACTGTGTGTGTGTGTGTGTGTGTGTGTGTGTAAAGCTTTCTAATGGCATGTGAGCTGCTTTCTCACTAAACCGGTCATCAGTCTCAGTCTGGAAAAATAAAAATAGCTGTACCGACGCTCCAGCAGGCTGTGTGTACGGTGGTAAATTAGGGTCAAATCTGGGCTAAAGCCACATTAAACTACTCCTGCACCAGCTGACCCACTTCACTTTTCTTTCTAAAAATGTTTAAATAGAACACAACACTTTTTCAAGGCCGTCGTAACTGGGGAAAAAAGTGGTCCTTCTATCAGGGCACAGTAGCAACCCTACAGACAAAATGTAAATAAAAATATTAATCCAAAACTAAACTCTAACCCAGACCAAAAAAAAATCGGAAACCTTTATTAACTCAAATCCCTTTCAAAATCCATCCAAAAATTCGACTTTAACTCCAACAAAACTCTAAATCAAAACCCAGACAAAACCCTAATTTTTAAAACCTGACAAACTCTGATCCAAAACGTACAATAAACTAATTTGAATCTTAAAACTCGAACTCTAATCCAAAACTCAAACACAACTCAAATTCCAAGGAAAACCCAAACACCACCAATCCTAACTAAAAACAACTAAAATCCAAGACAAGACACCAAATAATTATAAGAAACCTTTTAAGCATCCTTTAATCAAGCAAGTTTGGAGTTTTGCTAATCCTGAACACAGTATCAAAATAATGGCTTTCAGCCTACAGCTGTTCCTCTCAGGCTTTCCTCAATTATTCAGACCTGAAGCAGGCGAGTATCAGCCACGAGCTGTTCCTGTTAAACAGACAGCGTGATAAGATCTCAGGAGCTTGTTTTTCCTATTAAATGATGGTTCCTGACAGACTGTGTGATGAAGAGGAGCTCAGCAGGAGAATCTCAACAGGTTAATAAAGCTGGAACAAGATCTACAGACTGGAGTCTCAGGCAACGTTCTCAGCATAAGAAAGAGACTAATCGAGACACACTCTGAAACTGGTGTCTCCTTTTTGCATAAAACTTCAACAGACTTCAGATCAGACCAGAATGAGTCTTGACTTCATGCTTTGATCTTTATCTTCAAAAAGGCTAGAGACCAAAACTTTGCTTTTATAAAGGACTTCATGTCTTTACAATTATGAGATCACCACTTTAACCATGTGCATCCCTTCTGCAGAGTAAACGAAAATGTTCACCAGTGTTTGCAATAATGGAGTAGGAGTTTTCATCATCAGAAAAGTGAAGAAAAGAAATTAAGAAAGAATATAGTTGTGGAATATTGATGGTGTAAAGGTGGATTAAAATACAGACAAGACTATGGATATGGGGATGAATTTATGAGTGGCTGGACAGACGGACAGATAAATAGATATATAGATAATAGATAAATAGCGAATAGGTGGATCAATAAGTGAATGGATGGGTGGGGGACAAGTGGTAGATGCATGGATGAGGAAATAGATAAGTGGATGGTTGACTGATTTAATATATGGTTGGGTAGAAGGATGCGTGGACGGATCTAGTGATGGGTAGATGTACGAGTGGAAAGGTGGATTTATGAGTGAATAAGCAGATTAATGAGAGAATGGGTGCATGTATACATGTGTGGATGGGTGAGTGGATGGATGGATTAATAGATGGATAAATGAATTAGTAGATAGTTGCATAAATGATTGATTAAGCAGGTTAATTGGTAAATTAATGAAAGGATAAATGGGATGAAGGATGAGTGGATGGAGAAGCCAATCAATAAACAAGACAAAAGAAAAGTGAGGCATGCATCCCCCATTCTCTCCCATTCACCCCCATTCCAGTGTGTACCATATAAAAACTCGAAAAAAACACGGAAAAGGAGAATATGAAAAACAAGGAATGCATTAGAAGAGAAAGATCTGGGGTACATTCCATGTCACCCACATAAGGATGGGTTCCCTCTTGATTCTGGTTCCTCTTGTGGTTTCTTCCTTATTTTATCTCAGGAAGTTTTTCTTTACCAGAGGTGCCACTGACTTGCTCATTATGAACAAACTTACACTGTTATGAGAGCTATACAAAGATAGATAGATAGATAGATAGATAGATAGATAGATAGATAGATAGATAGATAGAGACAGTAAGAGAAAAAAGCAAAGCAAGATAAAAGGAAATGTACTGTAGTGATGGAGAAAATAAAAAGAAACCGAATGAACGAGGGAGAGCGGAAGAGAGTGGCAGCCCGTAGGCTTCCGGGTAAATGCGGAGTTGCCTCCTGTAGAGAAAGCAAGAGCAAAAGCAGAATAGAGGGGGGGTGAAGAGAGGGAAAATGACAAAAAGAGCAAAGAGTGCCAGTTGTGTCTCATTCCAGCCAAGAGTGGCACAGCATGACAATCAGAGATGATGACATTAAGATTCTAAAAGAAGACCGCAAGAGAACATCCTTAAAAAGAACTGAACAGTTTATTCTGCATTAAAACCCTGATCAATCAGAGAAACGGTGTGTGTCCATAGAAAACAAATAAGTGACCTGCCTGTATCCAGGACAGGGTAGTACAGGGTGAAGCAGAGTGTGTTACACAGATGGATGGATGGGTGGGTGGGTGGATGGATGTATGAGTGGGTTGGATAGAAAGATGGATAGATGGACGGACGGACGGATGGATTGGTGTTTGTGCCATCTTCCTGGTAACCTCTGTTTTAACCCAATTTTTATTTGCTTGGATGCTAGTTGCCATTCCCCAAAAATTTAAACAGAACCAGTCAGACACACAGTTCCCACTACAATTTGGACTAATCAGTCAGACAATCAGATCACAGCTTTCACTCTCAATAAAACTAACCAGTCAGACCACAGTTCCTGCTACCAATAATACCGTACAGTCAAAGCACAGGTCCCACTTAACCAGTAAGACCAATTTCCACTCCCAATAGCCTGTAACCAGTCACACCACAGCTCCCGCTTCCAACAAGACATTAACCAGTCAAACCACAGCTCCCACTTCCAACAAGGCATTAACCAGTCACACCACAGCTCCCGCTTCCAACAAGACATTAACCAGTCAAACCACAGTACCTGCTCCCAATAAGACCGTAACCAGTCAGGATATAGTTCCCACTCCTTATAATACTGTATGCAGTCAAACCACAGTTCCCACTCCCAATAAGTTCATAACCAGCAAGACCACAGTTCCTAATTTCAATAGGACCAAAACCAATCAGACCACAGCTCACAGTCTTAACATCATTTAACAAGACAGGCCACAGTTCCCAATCCCAGGATGTCTGTAACCAGTCAGACCGCAGGTCCCTTTCCTAATAGGACCATCACACAACAGTCCCCACCACCAACAGGACCTTGGCAGGGGTGGCTCAAATGGTTAAGGTGCTGAGTTGTTAATCTGAAGACCAGAAACACCTGGGTTCAAGCCCCACCTCCAGCAAGTCAACCACTGTTGGGTCCTTGAGCAAGACCCTTAACCCCACCCTTCGCTGTATCATAGCTGACCCTGCGCTCTGACCCCAACCTACTAAGATGGGATATGCGAAAAATGCATTTCATTGGCTCTGTACACGTACCTTGCACAATGAATTGAATATTTTTTGTTTTTAACCAGTGAGACAGCAGTTCATGCCTCCAAAAAAATCTAGCCATTCAGACCACAGTTCCCACTCCCAATAGGACCATAATCAGTCAGTCCCCAGCTCCCATTCATAGTTTAATCATGTCCAATCACACCACTCCCAATAAGGCCATAACCAATCAGACCCAAATCATCTGCAACCAATCATACTAAAAACCTATTCCAGCCTAGACATGTGCATTACACCTAGACCGTATCCCAGCATGCCTGTGGTGAGCCACACTTTATTTAAGACAGCTCGACTTTCCTCCTGCCATCGTCAATATCGCCTCAATCCACCCGAGTGTTTTCTTAGAAAGTCACTTTGAGATCACACACACACACACACACACACACACACACACACACACACACACACACACACACACACAGGTTCTAAATGCATGCTTTATAGAGCATGGAAAAGATTCATTAAGAAGATGGTCCACAGGGGAAGTGAGCTTATGATAGTTCCTGAATTCATCTGTATCTCAGGTGGCATCCAGAAAACAGTCCAGAAATCTGTCAAGAGCTACCAAAAGTAAGCGTTTGTGTGAGGTGTGTATGTGATTTAGTCTCGTTCTCTGACAGGAGGTTGAGAAATCCAAACCACACACACATACACACAGTGCCAGAAGGGCAGAATAAAGAAGAGACACCTCCTCACTTAAGCAAGTTTAGGAGAACTAAAACACACACACACACACACACACAAAAACTATACAAACAATTCTGCCTGTGGCTGTTCCTGTCATTCTGGATAAAACGCTATATTTAGAAACAGATATAAATTAATAAGCACACATTCTCTCTCTCTCTCTCTCTCTCTCTCTCTCTGTCTCTCTCTCTCTCACTTGCTCGCTCGCTCTCGCTCTCTCTCGCTCTCTCTCGCTCTTACCCACACACAAATCATACATGATGTGTTTTCTTTTGAGATCTGAAGGTATAACTGCATCAACATTCGTGTGTGTGTGCATTTTGGGTGTGTGTTGTAGGTTAAATTGCAGCAATGAATTACAAGTAGCGGCCGAAACACTGATTCCCTCCTTGATGATTTAAACATGAAGAGGTTTAAGCATTGGCCGATGGGCATGAAGAACGCATGGCATTATGGGAAAGTACCGGCAAATATCTTAAAGATGACATGATAAAATCACGAAGTGTTTTTATTTCTTTATATAATTATTCCAACACTGCATTAACAGTATGGAAAGAAACACCCCACCCCAATTGGCTCATCATTCTCTTCTTCACCAGTAAAAACTAATTGGTTCCACCAACGTATCTGAATTTGTCTTAAGATTGTGACTGCGAGAATTATTCTACAACTCTGACTGGGAAAGTGTGGCCCAGAGAGTCAAACTGACCATTAGAAATTCTTTTGTCCTGGGAAAATAGTGCAACAGAAGCCACACCGAGAATCCGCTCATGGTCACCATACCACAGCGAACGTGCAAAGCCCGTTTGAAGGCTGCCTCCGAGACGGATGGTGCACTCACGTGGCAGCAGGAGCCAGGATGAGCAAGAATCTGGCAGCCTGACGTCGCACAACTTTATTTTCTTTTGAAAGAGCCTTGGTAAGTTCATGCAGAACAGCCATCTGTCCATGATGCCCGGCTGCCAAGATCCTCAGATCCTCTCCGGATCCGAAAATAAATACGCTGAAATAAATACCCAACTCAATGAGAAATTTGGAAAACGGAAAAATGGGGGTGGGGGATTGATCGAACAGGACAGAAACTTCTAAAGGACGTCAGCGACCTGTAAGTATAAACCAAAAAAGGTCAAAGAGATAGATAGAGAAAGCCACCTTGGCTGAAGAACATATCTTGAAGTGGACTGGTGCAGAGTTATGCCTGTGGGTGTGTGTTCTTCAATGAGAAGTTCACAGTTCTACTGCACTCTTATTAAATAAACACCACCACAACTGGAAATGTGGTGAATTAGAAAACATAAGAATGTTTATGGTAGAATTCGTAAGCATTCTATGATTCCATGAACCATTTGAACATCTATAGGAACTAAAGTTGGCTCTTCTTATAACCATTACAAACATTGTGCTCCAAAGAGAAAACAGGAAGAACGGTTGTGGAATGGAAGACTGTGTCGATTTATAATAAAGAGGTTCTGTGTACACACCTATTTTCTTGGAACGTTCTTCTCCTCTGTTGTGGATGCTGATGGGAGAATAGATGAAAGGACTGGCGGAGCTGACGTTTGGCCCAAGCAGACCCTTAATTTTATGCGGACGAAGACTCGCAGGCAGATTCAGCAGAGACACTGACCTAAAGGGAGAAACGGAGGATATAATAACAGTGTTTTTAGGAGTTTTTTTCCACATACAGTGCAGTTCTGTGGACAGGTAAGAACCCAGAAATCACGATGGTCTGAATGAGGTAGTGTTGGCCCACCTCCGAGTGTTTCTGCAGAGAGAAAATAATTTACATTTAATTACATTTACAGCATTTGGCAGACGTCCTCATCCAGAGCGACTTACATTTATCTCTTTTATACAACTGTGCAATTAGGGGGGTTAAGGGCTTTGCTAAGGGGCCTAACTGTGGTAACTTGATGGTGCTGGGGATCGAACCCAGGTCTTTCATTAGCAGTCCAACACCTTAACCGGTACGCTACAACTTTCACCCATTACAATGAATTATTTTGGATTGATTTGACACCAAATGTATGGTATTGACTGGCAATTGTTAGACACGCTCATCACGAGCGACTTATATTTTTATCTCAGTTCTACATCTTAGCAATTGTGAGTTAAGGGTCTTTCTCAGGGTTCCAGCAGTGGTAAATTGGTAGTGCTGGGAAACAAACTCACAATCTTCTGGTTAGCAGTCCAACACCTTAACTACATGGCCATCCGGACAAGACACGGGAAACTTTGTTGCAGCATGGAATAACCTACTGGTTTATCTGGTCAGAGGAGAAGTGACACCACCCCCACCCCACCCCCACGACTAAGCCTGGTTTCTCCCAAGGTTTTATTGTCCTTTCTGTCACCAATGGAGTTTTAGTTCCTTGCCGCCGTCGCCTCTGACTTGCTTCGTTGGTAAAGATAAGCTTTTATCAAAAATCTGAAGTCAAGCATCCAGCCTTTATTAAGACACAACAACTTTCGTTCTCTTTAAGAGCCAGTTCGAAACTTGTGCCGTCAGCATAATCATAACTGACAGGTTTATAAGTAAATGACTACCGTTTTATTTTATTCATCCACAGTGTGGGTGGTTTTAAGTGCATCCCTACAGTACAGGAGGCCGGCATAGCCTCGGGGTCCTGCCACTCAGGAGGGTTGGGATGTTTCTAACAATGCTGTGAAAGTGCTGAAGCTGCAAAATGGACAGGCATTATATAGCTGAGAAATAAGGGGACATGTTGGTGGACTTTTAATAACTTAAGAAAAGAAGTTAATAGGGTATAGTAATTTAAGCTTCTGCTTTGTGAGCAAAGCAAAGAGATAAAGTTATATGAGGAAGTAACCTTATGCAGACTCTAAACGATAATGAAAATATTACAGGAAGACATTAGGCCAAAACATAAATCAGCAAACCATTGTAGCTTAGGAGATCCTTTTAAGAAACAGGACACTATTCCAGGCCCTTTTTGGGGGACGGTTTAATTGGATGATTACAAAACACTGGTAGACTAGTTGCTTAGTGGGAGTTAACATGTTCTTCCACCACCCCAATTAAAAACGTGCTGTGAAGAATAGCAGGTATCTCTAACCTGTTACTGGGCGCAAGTGTGATGGTGCTCTGTATTGTGTTGGCACCCCATACAGAGTGTCTCCCACCTGGTGTCCATAGTCTCCCATAATAGACATTATATATAGACTATTTTTAGTAAGCAGTGGTGGCTCAAATGGTAAAGGCTCTGGATTGTTGATCGGGGGAATTTTTCCAAGCCCAGCACTAGCAAACTGCCGCTGTTTGGCCCTTGAGCCCACACACTTCGGGGCCCCCCCAGTGATATGTTTTATTAGTAGTAACGCTGCAGAATAGGTAGGTGACCCACTCATATTCTTTCATATGGTCCAAAATTGCTAGAGGCACCCCTACCCTTAACCCTCTCTGCTCTATGATCGCTGTATAATGGCTGACCCTGTGCTCTGACCCCAACTTCCAATCCTGTGTAGAATAAGAGCTGCAGAAAATTGGATGGGATGGATATCTTCAATCGTTTTTGGTGTATTTCAATGTAGTCAATTTGAAATTCTGGGAAACGTTCACATGGTAACATGCTCACAGGAATTTCTGTTCATTTTAAAGCTTGCACAGGTGTCATTAAGGGTTCTGTTCAATAATGATTCAATAAAGACGGTCAATAAAATACCGTCGGTAATCAGACATCTACACAGTGGCGCAAAAAAATGCATTTCCTGCCGTGATCGATCCAACAAACAAATTGGAACATTTTTAACATGGAAAAGCGTCAGAGGGAATTCCAGACTAATGAAGAGCACTGCATCATTGCGTTGCTTCAAAATGAACTCCTTTATCTTACGAGCCCAAACATGGCAGAGCGCTAATGCCAAAGCTAGCTGAGGCCGTTAACGGTGACATTTATTCTTCTAACAAGGCAATGATTTCTTAAACGACGAGCCAAGAGTGCGATAATTCATTAAAAGTAATTGAGCACACAGGGTTTTAGTCAAACTGCCATGTGAAAACCGTTCATCCGCTTTAGAGGGAGAGGAAAGTGGGACAGAGACAGAGAGCTAAGAAGGAGAAGAGGAAGACACAATGTGAGACACAACGCCATCGGGGATGAACGTTTAAAAGCGTTTTCCTTCGACAAATTGAGGAAATTCTTCAACTTCAGCACATGACAAAGGTAAAAGAGAAATGAAGGAGAGCTGAGAGTTCTAGGGAAAACGGAACATGAAAGCTTTCCCATATACACTCACAGCTAGAAACTCAATTCATAAACCTATATAACAATCCAGAGCTGCTTATCATACATTGTTTGACCATACATCATGAATCAGCGCCTCCTGAGTCTCTGATTACTATCCAATTTAGATTTTTTTTTTTTTTATTTGGTAGAATTATTGAGAAAAATAAACGCTCCCTTTATAGGCCCTTACAGAGTTATACAGTAGCTATGTAATCAGGGTTCCCTTATTTTACTCATATGTACATTGTGTTAAATACATTTTACGAAAACACACTGAACCTGAACCTGTAGATGGATTAGGATGCGTCACACTGACCTGACAATGGGCAGTTTGGTCAAGGGCACTGGGGCCAGTTTGAGTCCGTCTGGAAGTGTGATGACATTCATTCCCCCAGGACACTTTGATGTGTAATTTTCCAGACTCTGAGTCACTTCTTTCTTTTCTATGGACAGAAGGGCAAACAGATGCAAAGACAAGGGTTAGAAATGAAGATTGAGAGGAGCAGTGGTAATATTTAAATAAAGATAAAACAACAGAATCCAATATATCCCTAAAGTCTAAGTGGCTGGAACTAAAAATAGTACCCTCAGCTAAGGATTGGTACACTATGGCTGCATTTACACCTCAGGACTGGATGTCCAGTTCCGATTTTGTGACTATATCTGATTTTTTTAGAGACCTGCTTACATCATCTTTTAACTGACCTATATCTGATATCTGCATTTACACTATACACGGCAAATGTAGACCATGTGACCGGTAAAGGAAGTAAAAACGGAGCAATAATCAATGGACGCAATGGACGAAGATGAAATGATTATTCAGTGTGTTACTTCCGCATTATGTTTAAAGGTTGACAAAATGTTCACTTTGGGCGGAGAAAGTTGAGTTATCTTTATCTTAAATATCTTTTTTTTTTATAGTGCGTTAATTTTTTGATTTGTTTATAGACAAAACATTTTAAGTGAATAAAAATAATAAATATCCAAATGCACAGCTGCACTAAGTTATTATATATCTTATATTGCTTATTCATTGACGGTCGACGGTTGCATTGACAGGTAAAAATACGATCCGTACTGTTTACATAGTAGAGGCTAATAAAAGTATCCGATTTATTTCCACATATTCTCATTCTCATGCTACCTGCTTACATGGCCCTCGGTTATATCCAAACTGTGCCACGTTGGACAAAAAAATTGGAATTGGGCCACTTAAAAAGAAAATAATTATTGGGATACCTGCCCATCAAATCCATGTTTTTTTTTTGAGCATTCGATTTCAGATGAAGTCTTGCTTTCCCTTCTATAATTACATCCACACTTCTACAAACCGTTTCTTCTAGATTGTGTTAGGTCGAATGTTGGTTCATTTGTGTTCATGTAGCCACAATAGTATTAGTTTGATCCAACACTCATGTTGAGTTCTGGTGTTCTGGTTCATCCCAAAGGTAGTGGGGTTGAGTTAGAGTCTGGGCTCTGTGCAATAACACTCGAGTTCTTTCACTCCAATCAGAACACAGCATGTCTTCTTGGAGCTCAGGGGTCCTTGTGCACAGGTACATTGTCATGCTGGAACAGTGTTTAAGTCTCTAAATTCTGGTGAAGGAAAAATAAAATCCTACAACAAACACAAAGACATTCTACATGACTGTGTGACTCAGTTTGGTCATGATACTTGTAACTGTTGTCTCATACCAGACCATCTTTTTGAAGCAGTAAGAAATAGTGTGACATTTTTATTTCTGTTTCCAGTACATTACACACAATAAAGCATGTTTAATTTAGTAAGTTCCTCAGTCTTTTTTTTTTTTTCAAATATAGGCAAAATTTCCACTGCCAATCAGAAGATGTAAAAAAAAATCCCACCATGCAAATGACACACTGAACTTCTTAAGAGGCTCTAGGGGAAATCAGTTTCCTCCTGCTCTCGAGAGGCCATCACCCACGGCGAGATATGAATTTAACGAGTCAAATTATCTGAGCTACAGTGTTTCATGAGTTAGACGGGTTTGATGGGGGGTGAGACAATCAAAATGCTTCGAGCTGTGCTGAAAAGCAGACCGCTGAGATCCAGCCTCGATTGGGACTAAAAAAGGAAGAGTAAGCGTGAGATGGAAGGAAGGTCACGTCTCAGTCTCTAATGGATCGGGTGTGAATGATAACTGGATTATATGAATATTAATTGGTAAATGATATTTGTGTTAATCTATGACTTCATGCAAAATCCTTCATTTCACTGTAGCATCCAGGGATGCATGGATCTAGTTACCCATTTGCATTCTGCCCCTGCATGAGTATTGAGCGTGCAAGGCATACAGTTAAGTAGATAAAAAGACAAAATCCAACATCGTACAGCTAAACTCAGTGCTAGTGTGGTGGCGGCTTAAACAGTTAAGGCTCTAAGTTAATTAGGGTTAAATTCCCAGCACTGACATTCTGCCATTGTTGGGCCCCTAGCCCCCCCACCCCCACTCTAGGGCTGCTGTATCATCATCGGGTATATACATGTATATATATATATATATATATATATATATATATATATATATATATATATATATATATATTATACTACACACCTACCACACCATACTCAGACTACCACAACTACAACTACACTGGAATACCCAGACAATTACATTTACATTTATTAGATGCCCTTATCCAGAGCGACTTACATTTATCTCTTTTATACAACTGAGCAAATTGGGGCTAAGAGCTATGCTCAGGGGCCCAACAGTGGCAGCTTGGTGGTGCTGGTAATCGAACCCTGAAGTTCAAATCAGCAGTCCAACAGCCTAACCAATGCGCTACCACACTACACTACATTACTCAGAATACCTCAACATTATTCTGGACCACCACAACTGTCGCTAAACTAGCGAACCCAGAAAACCACAGCTACCAGCACACTACCACTCTTGGCATAACTCGCAACTATGCAGAGACTACCAAACATACAACTATTGCTAGTATACCACAAAACTACTAAACTCGTAATACTCTCCTACAATACCCAGATTGAAACATCCACAACAAAACTATTATACCCAGAGTTCCATAACTCGGACCTACAACTACAACCTACAACTACACTCAAACTAGTGCATCTTTATGCATATCTTTACTTTCACACCTTTCATGACAGCATTATACCCAGACTAGAACACCTACAAAAAACGATACTCATTACTACTGCAAGACAACTATAACATGGCTACCACACCACTAGACTTTTACTTCTTTAGCACAACTACTATCACCCAGAGTGTTTGAGGTGCAAATCCAGTCTAAAAAACAACCCCATATTTGGTCTTAAATCGATGTAAAATCTATGATTAACCCAAACATGATGCCTTCCATTTCCCAGTGATATAATCGGCAGGATTGCCCTTGATATGCCCCCTGATCCTCCTCCGATACTCGGGTAAAAATAAGGAGATGAAGCATGACGGATGCATAGCATTTACTCAAGAGTTCTGATGAATCGATAGTTCTTTCTTCTTCATGCTTTGGCAAGGTGCAATGACAGCAAACTGGACAAAAGAGGATGTGATCTAACGGGGCACATGGTATTGATTCTCATTTTTCAGAGATTAAAAATGAAAAATATATCTGCTGCCAAAACAAGCCGGCGCTGTCAGAGGCTCGGACAGGCTGGAGGATACGATGCCTTGAGGGGCTTTTCCATCAAATAAGATTAATTTTACAAGTAAGTTTACTGCCAGAGAGAAAGCAACACCGAAATGTGTTCCAGCATTCCAAGGCTTAACGCTGGCAGACTCTGCCAGTTATTACGACACTTTATATTACTGAAGATTTAAAAAATATCGATACGAGTTAATCCATACTGCCATCCCAGTTATGAAGCTGAGTGATTATCCAAAATTTGGGGGTTGCCTGTGAGATTCACAGTTTAAGGTAGTCTGTGTATCAGAATTATGATTTCACAATGGTTTCATTTCAGAGTGAGTCGTTTGTGGTGTCTGTAGGGTTCAGTTTGTTATTTTCTTTTTTCTTAAACACATTAGCGTTTTATAGATTCGTGATTAGTTTAGTAATTGGCTTTCTGCATCACTGTAGTGCAGTTATTTTTCTCTAAGCCAATTATTAACATTTACCCTTATCCAGAGCGACTTACATTTATCTCTTTTATACAGCTGAGCAAATGGGGGTTAAGGGCCTTGCTCAAGGGTCCAGGAGTGGTAACTTGGTGGTGCTGGGAATTAAACCCTGATCTTCCAAATAGTAGTCCAACACCTTAACCACTTTACTACCACTTCCCTAATATTTTTCATTTTTTAAAGATTCTTTATTGGACTGGCAATTTTAAGATCTGTAAAATTAACAGATTAAGGTGGAGTGGGAAATGGTAGCTCATTGTTTGAGGTGTTAAACTGTAGAGCGGAAAAGCAGGACCACCAAGCTTCTACTGCTGGAGCGCTAAACAAAGGCCTTTACCCTCAACTCCTCAACTGGAATACAAAGAACAATAAAACATGAATGCAAGTCGGTCTGTATATGGCTATCTGCCACATGGACTTCCTGAGCTGTTTCAAGTGAAGGCTTGGTGGTTACTTAATGACTCTTTTTCCTCGCTTTATCCAAATATAACAAAAGTAACTAATGTCGAAGAGACTGACACTTTTTGTCTCACCAGAGTACGGTATTCCAGAAGTGGTCTGAATGTTTGATTTCTGAGGAGTTTCCCTGCTTATTGGTCTCTGTGGAACTTTTAAAACTCTGTGGTTTTACCCTTCTTATCCTTAGTTGTGAAAGTTGTGAAATCTTGCGTGGTGCACCTGTGTAGGAACAATTACCTGCATGGACAAACTGGGGCCTTTTCTAAAAAATTATAGAGTGCTCTATCAACTTGACCATGATTGCTCCTCATGGCGTGAAATTTTCCTCAGGGTATTTGTATGTTTAAGTGCTACTATAAAAGGTTGAATGAGCAAGTGCTTGCCCTGGTGAGGTTTGCGGAGTAAAAGCATACGCTGCGGCTGTAACTGTAGCACCGCCTATGGCCACTCTGTTCTCCTGGTTATTGTTCTGTAGGGTAAAGCTTGGATAACCGGCTCAATTAACCAGCGCAGAATCGTTCAGCCAGAAAAGAGAAAACAGCCCAAAACACAAAGCAGGCAATTATTTCCTTTTTCCCTTTTTCACCTGTACAGCCCCGAGCTGCCCACCTCACCTCGAATCGCCACGTCGCAACACAAAAACACGCGCACCTTTCTCCTTGATTACATGGCTACCCAAGGCATTCTCTGAAGATCTTCTCTACTTTCATTTTTTACTGCACTCAACAATAAAACAACAGTAGCTCAGTAATTGAGGTCACGTCCTCATATAATATTTGCAGCTCAGGTGAAGTCAATTAAATTGAAAAAAGGAACTCGGATAAAAATTTGTCCCCTTCTTTCTGTAAGTGCTAAAGCACAAGACGTTATTCTTTCCTTCTTCTTAGCATCATGGGAGAGGATTTGCAGCTGAATTGTCCTGTAGAACCTTTTACAAAGAGGAATTTCTGTCAGGGTTTAAAAGAAACACTGTTAGTAACTAAAATATAATCTAGCATGAATTTTAAAAATGAGAACTATTACAAAAAGTCTTAGTTAGCCAGAGCTTCAGAATAAAAGCCAAAGTTCTGGACTCTGTATCAGATCCTTTCAGGGCAGGGGTCTCCAAAGTTGACAAAAATACACCTGAACTAGCTAATCAAGGTCTAGCATAAGATATACCTATAACTTACAAGCAGGTCTTGTTAAAGCCAGTTGGAGCTAAACGCTTCTGGACCTTCAGGACTGAGTGTTGTGACCCCTGGCTTAGAAAATCTAAAGTCCTTATGAAAACAGAGCAGCATGCAACCGTAGATCATTTGTTTAAAAACAGCTGCTGAGATTCTCAAAAAGTCTCTTTGGATAAGGACGTCTGCTAAATGCCAGAAATGTAAATAAAAATCCAGAGACTACCTGAACCTCATAAGCATTTAAATCCGTTACAAACACGACTCCTGGAAATCTGTTAGAAGCCAACCGAACAGAGTGATTCAGGTTCACATCCTGAACAACAAAATGGGTTTAGCCAACAGTTCATGGGTGTGGAATTTAGACTAAGATAATATTTACAAAAAGAGATATAGTGATGAAAATATGGGCAGGGGTGTACTAACTGTTGACTGCTGGCATATGCAGTTTTTTGCCTAATGAAGCCTAATGTTATAAAATGCAACAGTACATAGCTCTTACATGCACACACACACACACAGAGTACTGTAATGTCATTTTAAGCCTATTAGCATACCGCTGGATGTGCGTCTAATTTCCCTGGCATTTAAATGCAAGCGAGCGAGCGTGCAGCAGCTCTGTGTTTTGAAATGATGCACGGCGTAATTAGCATTGCCAAATAATCAATCAATTTGTATTGCCGCGATAACAACTTCTCTAATGTGTCTAAGTGGCGCTTTTCTCATTTCTAGTGCAAAAAAGGAAGACGTTTGGATAGACCTTCAAAATAATTTAACAGTCTCAGTAATGAGTCTCTAGTGACGCCCGCAGGGATGATAGGGCATCCGGGGATTGAAATATACTCTCGAGAGTCTCGGGATTCTCAGGAAAGACAGAGTCTCTGCTCATCTCTGAAAGAATGCAGGCAGAAATGAATAATTTATTCTCTAGCAGGAGAGCAGGCAAGCATATGACGTCCCGTATGAACCTTTAGAGGCCGACAGGCTCAAAGCCTTCAGTGTAAACAGTGTTTGTACCTTAAGCCTGTAAGTTGTTGTTTACGAGGGCGCAAAGGATTCAAGGCGCAGGTTGAACAGAAGCAGGAATTCCCACCTGCCATCCTGTATACCAGGAAAAAATGAGTGATCTCTCATGCGCTGGAAGGAGGCTTAAAAGTTTCAACACATATTCTGCCTCACTTGCATCCGCCGGGACACCAAGTCCAAGCTTCTACCGCTGAGCCCTTGAGCAAGACCCCTTAACTGCTCAGTTGGATAGATGAGATAAATACAATTCGCTCTGGATAAGAACGTCTGTCAAATGGCAGAAATGTTAATATGCCCAATCGCAAATAAAAAAAAAAAAAAATGTATTTGCGTAGTGAGAAAATCATCAACAGTTTATTAATGTGTAAAGCAGCAAGCTAAAGCTAAAAGGTTTCATCTAAAGGATATGGGGAAGTGGTGGCTCATGGTTAAGGTGTTGGACTGCCAACCCGAAGATTGTAGGTTCGATTTCCAGCTTTACCAAGCCACCACTGTTGGGCCCCTGAGCAAGGCCCTCAACCCCTAATTGCTCAGTTGTATAGATAAGATAAATGTAAGTCGCTCTGGATAAGAGCGTCTGCCAAATGCTGTAAATGTAAAAGTAATGATATGACAACAGAATAAGAACATTTTAACTGTTTAGAGAGATCATCAGGGTAGATTGGCGGCAAAACAAGGGAAAAACTGTCCATTTAAAGAGGTACCAGATTTAAGTTAGTACTTATTTTCTAACTAAGTACATGTTATATAGTATGATTATATAGCAGCATAAAGCAGCGTAAAGTTAAAGTCAGCTAATGTTAAACTTTTAACAAATTTAATTACAAGAAAAAAATCTTTTTTCCAAACTACTTTAAGCCCGGCCGCATCACCGGTTTCCTCCATTTTTGCATATGAGTCGTCTCCCCCTCGTCCTCACCAGTAAATAAAGTGGGGAATCAAGGAGGAAGTAATAGATCATCCAAGAACATTTTACGTCACATTGACTTGTCTGTAATACTTCTTGACACTTCTTGTACTCATTTTTGACTGCTATATAGTAGGGAAGTATGAGCCGGAGTTATTCGGCTTTCCAATTCCAATCATGTTCCCAATTACATCTCTGCTTTCTCAGAAATTCCTAGAAAGAAGCCAGGAGCAGGAAGTCGGGTGCCAGTACTTTTAGAAACAGGGTGTTAACAGTCTATCATGCTGTAGTGTACGGCTCGCTGAAAAGGTCAGTTTTACTATTTTATCACTGTCTGTTGCCGAATTCTCTGATGTTTAGAATCCTGACGGTAAAGAAGGAAAGCAAGAAAAAACGGTTTATAACCCTGAGGGGGAAGAAAAAATTACTGAGGCGAGAGCTGGGTCTGATCCAGTTCTCCTCCAGGGACCCTGTCTGCTTTTTCTGGAGCAAGGGGGCTATTAGTGTAGGTGAGAAAGTGACGTGTGTGTGTGTGTGTGTGTAGGTTTTTTTTGCACTCTGGCACGTCAAATATTAAATGAAACGGGTTCAAGCACTGCTGTAATTTGATGGCATTTATATTTATATGGAGTGAAGGCTAGAGCAGTCTGGGCTATAAAAAGGGAGAGCGCGAGTGTGTGTGCGAGACGGCGAGCGTGTGAGAGCGAGTTTGTGTGTGAGAGCAAGATTAGCTCGGGGCCAGAGAGATGACCCGGGTTAAGCGTCTCATTGAGCGCCGAGTCGAGTGTTTTAACCATCTCTTCTTTGCTCACTCTTTCTCTCTCTCTCTCTCTCTCTTTCACACACACAAGAGTTTTCTATAGCGTTAGTGTGAGTAGACACTTTCGAGTGCTCTCTCTCTCTCTCGCTCTCTCTTTCTCTCTCTCTCTCTCGTTTTTTTATTCTTACAGAAGCATTTCTCTACATTTTAGGTAAGTGGTTAAGGTGTTGGATTGCTGTGGAAAGACTGCGGATTTAATTCCCAGCGCTGGGCCCCTGAGCAAGGCCCCTTAATCAACTAATCAGTCGATTCAAATGTAAATTTTACAGACTGTAAAGAGTTTTTCGATCCTATAGATCACAACAAAGGAAGCAAAAAAATGTCAATTCTGTAAAACTAGCAGATGAAATGGGTTTTAAGAGTAAAACTAAATAAAACTATTTTTTGTGTAGATATTCAGCAAAATCTGACTTTAATCCAAGCCAAATGATTATAGCGTTAAAATTTACATCAGTTTCCATCACTGAAAAGAAGAAGAAGGAAGGAAAAGAAAGAAAGAAAGAAAGAAAGAAAGAAAGAGAAAGAAAGAAAGAAAGAAAGAAAGGAAGGAAGGAAGGAAGAGAAAAAGAAAAAAGAAAGAAAGGAAAGAAAGCAAGAGTAAAAAGAAATTTTTGCAACTTTTCCTTACATAGCAACCCAAAACCTGTTCACATCAAAAGAACTTTATTCACAATATCACAATTCAGTTATTACTATTAACATTAATAGAGTAATACAATATATAAAAAATGTAACACTGAATGATGTTGAAGTCAGTAATATTTACACCCGATGCTAAGAGTTCATTTATTACTATAGTTGAAACCCCAGAGGAAAGAAACAGATTTGCAATATTACAGTATTTTTATTAAACTTTATTACACTTATTCTGGCCCTAAAATTAGCTTGGTGTTCAGAGTAAATCAGCACAACGTCTCCGTACAGGACAACCCACAACTTTCCAGCTTATAATGCATTTTTTATTCTTTGTGCCCGGTTACATTTTCTGGCCCTAAAATTGGCTGCGGTTTTTAAGCCATTTTTCATCTTAAAATAATACATACAGTAGACTAAAAAAAAGAGCAAGACTTATCGGGGTTGCAGGTTTCCTCCCAGGACTCCAGATATCACATACGGCTTCTTTAAGCTTATCTTAAGGTTGTTTAATATTTACGTACAAGTTTATTCATTCAAAAATAAAGCCACATTCATTTCTGCAGTTTATTAATCCCACTTTTCCTCCTAATTATTTGATTATTATGGATTTCTGAAGCCGGATCCTGGGTACAGAACGTTAAGGGTCATTTGTTTTCAGAGGGATAATAAGGGTATATATATTCATGTGTTGAGGAACTTCACCACCTCATTCATCACTCGCAAAGGTCAAAACACCAGCATACTAATCCGGTTTAGCTTTGGGGGAAAAACTAGTTAAAAGAAAAAAAAATTCCAGACGGAACAAAAATGTTATATTTATGATTTTCCCGAGCGGATAAAAATAATGTGTTGATTAACCAATCAGGGCTCATAGAAAATGTTATTTTTCTCTATCTTATAGCTGTTTATGACGTTTATAATTTTACTAGCTGTTGCAAAGGTGATCTGAATCTATTCATCATTATTGATCAACATAAACGATTGGTAGATAGTGGTGTTAGCTTATCAGGTAAAATACTGGACTTTTAACTGAAAGGTCTAATTCCCAGCACCATGAAGTTACTTCTGCACCCTAGGGCAAAACCTTTAACTTTCAACTACAAGAACACACTTGTTAAAAATTGTGATTTTTTTAATCAAGTACTGTCTGCAGACATCATTTTCCAGCGCCTGGTCAGTGTTAGCTGCTAATTAGTCCACTTAGTCTGCCAAATTTCATTTGCTTGTCGTTTGAACTGTGGTTTGTAGTAGAAGCTCCATCTATTAGTAAAATATCTTTCATTGTTTGGGACCAACAAGGTTTTAAGGCTGGTTTGGAACCAGGATCTGGACACCAGCCTAAGATTCTTTGTAAGTTGAAAAATTCAGCCCATTTCCCAGTTGGGCAACTGGCTTCAGTGAGAAAGCAGTATGGTTTAATTTTATCGCCATCAAATCCTCAAGACTGCTATATTAGGAAGTGGTAGCGCAGTGGTTAAGGTGTTGGACTGCTAATTGGAAGATCGGAGGTTGATTCCCACTAACAACAACTTGCCACTGTTGGGCCTTAATCCTCAGTTGCTTAACTGAGATAGATGTAAGTCGCTTAGGGTAAGTGCACCTGCCAAATGCTAATAAATGTTAATGTATATTGTTAAGATTTGTTTATGACACAATGTCAGATTTTGATGCATTTTGTCATACGAGTAAATCAGCATGGCTATAGCGTAGATGCTGCCCTAGCATACTGTGATGTCAGACCTTAGAAATGAACAGCAACAACAACCTATGACTTATTTAAGAAGGCACAGCTAGCGGTACATCAAAGTAAAAATAACACTGTGGTTCGTGGTGGCAGAAAGTAAGTCATAAATGTTTGCTATGATGAATACTGACAAGTGTGTTCTGTTTTTTCTCCTTACACTCTATTTTTACTTCACCAAACCAGGCTTAGTGCAAAAGTTTTATTTACTTTTAGAATATTGGATCAAGTTTACCAAAGAATACTGGATCAAGTGATAGTATAGGGATGTTATGGGGTGGCATATCCTACCCTACCCTACCCTACCCTACCGAATAGTATAACCAAATGTCCAACTTGTCAACCTGTCTCAGTGTTCACAATATTTTGGGGGGCAAAAATCCAAATTAATTGATGAGGATCAAAGCAGATTATGTCTGATTATCTTCAGTAGTGACACCAGCTCAGGCAGAGGAGGGATCCCCCGACTGAAGGGCTGTCATATCTTGAGAGGTTTTCTGTACTGACTTGAAGCGGTCTCATACTTGTTGGTGTTTGTACTTGAATAGCTCAGTCTTGAGCAACACTAAATATAGGTTTAATCTTGTCTAAGATTTTAAGAGTGTTTCCTCAACCTTTTCACATGGATAGCATTTGTGACTTTAGCTGAATGCATTCAGACTAGGCTTCTTTCAGAGTTAATAGAATTTGACTTACCTCTCCGCCCAAAATAGACGTTCTCTTGACATAGCCTCACCCCCTCCTTAAACTTTATCTTGACCAGTCACTAAAGACTTGTCTTGACTTGACCATAACTCCCCCTTAAGACTTAATCCCGATTTGGCCTTGACTCCAATTGACTTGATCTAGACTTGGCTTTGACTTCCACTTAAAACTTGATCTTGACTTGATGCTTCTTTAGGAGCTGATCTCAACAGTTTCTGCTCACCCAGGTCTTACATTTGACTATAGTAGAGTTTTCCTATAGTCCTAAATGTTCAACTCAACTGCAAGGTAAAATCTTGGGGTTTTTTACCAAAAGCTGATAATGATGTAAAATGTGTTCTTGATCTTATCTTGGCCTTAACCCCACCTCAAGACTTGATTTTGACTCCCACTTAAAACTTGATTTTGACTTAGCTTTGACTCCTGATTAAAATTTAAACTCAACTTGACTACAGTTGACTTGATCTTGACTTGGCTTTGACTTCCACTTCAAACTTGATCTTGACCTGATGCTTCTTTATAAACTGATCTTGACAATTTGCACTCATCCTGGTTGGGACTTCACTATGGTAGTCTACGTTATAGTTCTGCCGAAATGTTCGACTGGTTTGTCCCAAAAGCTGATAATGACGTGAAATGTGTTCTTCCAAGAGAATTATAGATACTCTCTGGAATCTGTCTCAAACAAGGGACAAACACAGGCCAGCCTTTTAAAGTCACAGTAGATCTAATGTAAGATGCTGAGATATTTTTCAAATTTGTATATTTTGTGCTGTCTTTTTTCACCACCCATGAATAAATGCCCAAGATACAGTGGCAGAGGCAACATATTGCTTCTCAAAAAGAAGGGACTTATATTTGTTGTTGGACAGTGGAAAAGCAGACCATCTTATAAGGAAGTAAAAGGCAGAAGGAGGTAGCTTAATAATTAGGATGGTAAGAATATTGGACAACTGAACATTAGAACGTAGCATCACCAAGCTGCCACCCCCTGGGCCTTTCGAGCAAGACTCTTTACTCCTTAACTGCTCAGTTAGAGTAGTAAAAGACAGACCTTGATCCGACAGGAAGTCCAGCATGGTCTGTAGGAGGAAGGAGAGGTGGCGGACGCTGAGGGCGGGGTTACCCATGCGCCGGGACGCATACACCAGCTCATGAAGCAAACGCATCTGTACAGCTGCCCAGCCACGATGAGTTCCTAGATACACACACACAGACAGACAGACAGACAGGACAGACAGTCAGACAGGACAGAGAATTTAAACCATAGCACCTACTATTGTTATTATTAATGTTATTACTATTATTTTTTATTATTGTTGTTGTTATTATTGTTATCATTATTATTATAATAATATATCTTGCTGTATTGGCAAGTGTGTGTGTGTACAGCGTATTGGCATGTGTATGTGTACAGCGTATCGGAACGTGTGTGTGTGTGTGTGTGTCTCTGTGTGTGTAGAGCGTATCAGCATGTTTGTGTGTTTGAAGGTTGTAAATCAGCTGTAGATCCACACCATCTGACTCTCAGTCCCGATCATCTGCTCAGCATTAATGTACACTCCGCTGGGGCTGCTGCGGCTTATTAACACACCTCGGAACATGTGCCAGCAGCACGGCTTAAAATAACTCCCACTCTCATCTCAGCAAACACACACACACACACACACACATATTCAGATGAGATTGTAAATCTCTACACCTGATCAGATAAACTGGGCGATGGTTTTTATAGGCTCTCGAGGATGACTCAGGTGTCTGATCAGATCTGCACTTTTCGGTGTTTTGGGTAAGATCTGAGAGGTTCTCCAGGGAAATCAGGAGATCTTAAAATATAGAGCAGCTCTGAAGTGCTAATGAGATCACAATCATGATGAAAAAATCTTCTAGAAATACTATAAAACTTGGTATGGTCCAGTGGGGTGGATTAGAGGATGGTTTCTGGGGTGTTAACTCCACATTATGGTGCTGAATGCGTACAGAAACCGATTTTCCACCAGTGCCGGAGCCCAATCAGAAACCGGGCTGCACTTTTCCCAAGAAAAAGTCTCCGAACCTACAGCAAAACCCTGCTGGTCTTGATTGGGAACTGATGAAAAAGTCGAAAGTTGCCAGATAAACTGATGGACTAAAGAGACCAATACTTTCCTTATAATTGGGTCCATCAGGAAAACCCAATTCTAACTAGAAAGTAGCGCGAGAAATAAACCCTGGATATGAGGAGATAGCGGTGGAACGACAACCGCTGAGATTAATCGTTTCAGAGACCATTAAGAGGTCAAATACTAACAAACTAGATAAAATAATACAGGGATTAAAAAAATAGAGAGATAAAGATAGATAGCAAGCGATTACGATCACATGGTGATGTAGCTAATTCTGTTTTCTAGAAGTGGTAAAAGTGATGGATAGTTTTTGAAAAACAGACAACCAATCAGAAGGTAGGGCTGTGTAAAAATTTCGATACAGATAACTATCATGATATTTTTCACTTAGTAATTCACTAAGTAATTGAAATCTTCCAGCCAATTAAAAACTAATTTTGTTTGTCTTTCAGGTTTTAAAAAAAAAAAAGAGAGAGAGAGAGAGAGAGAGAGAGAGAGAGAGAGAGAGGAGGGGAAAGAAGAAGAAAGAGGGAGAGAGAGAGAGAGAGAGAAAGAAAGAGAGAAAGAAAGAGAGAGAGAGAGAGAGAGAGAGAGAGGGGAAGTGAAGGGAGAAAGAAAGAGAGTAACATAAAATCAGCTCTATTTTCTGGACTATTTTCTGGACTATAAACAGCTGGTAAATCCTACAGGGAGCAGTGATTATTATGAGATGTAAAGTTGAGGTCGTAGGTTAACGTATGGATTCTGTGATTCTGTGAAGTCGACGGCGAGGAAGAGATGGATATCCACCTACGCTAATTCCAGCCTACATCCTGACCCCGATCTCAGAGGATATCCTTACGTTCAGTCTCCTGAAGCATTTCTCATTCACTGCAGGTTCTTATCTATTTCCACTTCGGGCTACATTACCCACAATGCCCTTCTTTCTTCAGATATTATAAGAATACAGTGGGACTTCCCACTCAATTATCTCTAACCAAAAGGTAGCAATGCGGCGGCAAATCGGTTCGAGATCGAAAGCGGTAATACGGTGGAAGCTGCCACAGAAAGCCAATCAGAGCGCTCCATTCTCCTCACCAGCCGCGAGAAGAGCTAAAGACAAAACCTATTATAGGAAGTGTAATGTCAAGTAACAGGCTTATAGTTTGACTTTGAAAGAAAAAAAAAGGAAAAATGCGAGACAGCCAGGAAATAGACAGAGGGGGATGGGGGGGACAGCTGGTAAATCAAAGGACAAAGGAGTTGTTTTAAAAGAGTCATCTGATGTCCCGGTTTTCACGAGTTATTCTGATTCTTTAGGGTCTTAATATTAAAAACATTCTATATGCTGTTTAAAATTCTCACATGTTTTTCTTGTGAAGTCAGTTCTGTTCGAGACCCCTTCGTTCCCTATTAATCATTAACACAACCATCACATAACCAGCACCTGTTATCTTTACCACAACAACTGTCATAACACAATCACCTTCATGTATTGTTCATTATAAAACATTGAATCTCGCTTCCTGTTAGCCTTCTGTGAATACACCATTTTCTTATTCAGATCCTTAAAGATTGTCAGCACAATAATCATAAACCGGAACCGGGAACACCACCAATAACACACAAATCTGTGTATCACAAGCAATGGCGTCTACACTAACTACTCTGTTCTCTGTTATCGGCTCACCGCGCCGCCGTCACCTGAGACAATAAGCAGTTTCTCAGTGATGATCTTTGTCTTCTAAACAGCCATCCGACAAACCAGAAAACTTACTGCAGTATGGAAGAACCTACTGTTTATCTGGTCAAGGAGAAGTAATCATGTTTCTGCCATTTTAACCATCTTTGTAAAGATTGACAGAATAAAATTACCCTTTTTCACTTTTTCTAGGGGTGAAGCAGAAACTGAAATATTTTTTCAGGTGTAACTGACCGTGGTTTATAAAACAGTCTGGTGAGAAATCATTTTCACAAACATGAGAGCATTTGGGTCGATCCGGAGGACGAAATTCAGCACATTCCTCAAAAGACCGGTGGGCAGTTTACATCTCAGCACGAGGGTTGCCAGATTGGGTTATATAACCTCAGACCAACCACAGCATAAAACTTGCCCATTTTACAAAAATACCAACTCAAAATGAAAAAAAAAAAAATCATATATAAACTCGCGCCCAAAAAGCAGCCCAAATTTTATTAATTAGTTCAATGGATTTCTGCTCAAAAGACTGGCAACACTGCTCGGGGCAGCAGTGTCCAATCAACAGTGTCCAATCAACAATCATAGATTCTGCCTTGCTTTACAGTTACCTGTAAACAGCTAAATTTACGAAAGAAAAAAAGATTTAAAAAAATAAATAAATAAATAAAACATTTTGTGTAGCTTTATAATTACACGGTGATTGTGTACACAAACCAACACACAGTTCAGTACAAACAAATTGTAGAAGTTGTAAAATTGTAAAATTGCATAAGGTGCAAGAAAAAAAAATCAATTAATTCATAAAGTGAAGCTGATTTTACATTTTATTACATTTCTGTATCAGAATCTCCGGAAAAACATACATAGAGTTACATCTTCGTTCTAGTGTATTTATCTATTTATTCATTATATTCTACGCTGATGCACACGCTTACAAAAGCTTTAGAAATAAACCTATTCAAGTTATCTAGCACTTTTTTTTAGTATCGCAATATTTATTGCAGTAAAACTAAATATCGCAATGTCGGTTATTTTCTAATATCGAACAGCTCCAGCTTCCATATCAGTGCTTCTGCTCTAGCCAGGACCAAGACGCTACACCAGCTGGATTAGCCTACCATTTATTTAACTTGTATTTGGCAGATGTCCTTATTTAAAGTGACTAATTTTATCCAACTTAACACGTTGAGGCTTAAGGGAGCCTTTCCACAATACCATATATGACACAGTATATTTTTATTTCTATAATATTTTATTTTATTTTTATTATTTTTTAGTATATTTTTAATTTTTGATTTTATTTATAGATTTTTTAGCCTAAAAGAACATTTCACTATGTGTTGTACCGTGTAATCATGTATGTGTTTATATTAAACATCTCTCAGGTCAATTTTTTTGGCAGATCAGTATATTCTGGTCAGTTGCTTTATGTAGAATCCCAAATGCTCACTTTTAGCCACTATTAAGTTCATGTGGGATGTGCCTTCTTAACACATTGAGATTCCCTCCATATGTTGTGAATGTTTTTCTCTTCCGCTTCACTCTCGCAGGCTCATGCTAGTGGACCTCAGCCATCTCCAGTGGTCGTTTGAAATGAACGTTTGTATGAAAAACAGGTCTGCCAAATGTGTCTCTATGTGTATACAAAGCTTTTTTTTCTTTTCCGAACCAGTCATCCGTCCTTGTTTCAGCTTTTACTCCAGACAATCTTCTGGTGTCCTAAAAACATTTAACAGCTTCCAAATGAAAACAGGAACACTGAGACACGCTTCCATCGTCTGTACGCAAAGATAAGCGACCTGGAGCAGGTTATCTAACCTTTAAACAAAATCCCTACCATAAAAACAGACTGAAACGTGTGACTAACATCACAAATGAAATCAATGGTTCCGTTTCAGCACTCGTAAATCTCTGGCTTTGGACTGGGGATGATTCTGAAAGATAAGTAAACCAGTGCTCGCACAATCGCTAGCCCGAAGTCGCAGGATTATTGTGTCTTTCAGTCAGGCTACCGAAATGTTTCCCCGTCCTGCTCGTCAGGCTCTCTCATAGGGAGGAGGAATATATTTTAATGCTTTGGATTTTCTCACAAACATATCTGAGTAATCATGTTGTCTGTCATTTTCATGCATCAGAGAACCTCTTTAAAAATCAGTTTTTACTTTCACTTTCAAACCGCGATCGCGCAAACTGTGAGCGGCGGTACTGATTTTACAAGATACACCGGGAAATGGTAGCTCAGTAGTTTAGGTGTTGGACTGATAATTGGAAAATTTGGGTTTCTTTCCCAGCAAGTACCAAGTTACCACTGTTGGGCCCCTAGGCAAGGCCCTTGACCCCTAATTGCTTAGAGCCTAATATTTGCATCAATTATTATAATTAAATTGATTATTTAATACGAATGTTTTGTTTGTTTTTGATTAATGTTTAGTCTTCTTTATAATATAACGTCTTTGATTCAGGCTACTTAAATTCATTTCCGGCTACCAAACATTGAAGAGGACCTGCTTGAATGGCTACCAGGAATTTAAAAATTTTGTGTGCCCTGTAAACATTAGGACAACGATGGCTTCTGTGGGAAAACATATTTTTGGGTAAGCAACTGACAAGCAAATTGTGTTAACATGGTCTCGGTCACAACATATGTGACCACGTAACTTTGTTAACAAAGGGGAGTCGGGAAGTCTGGATTGGGTGGCAAAGCCGGGAAGTCTGAAATAGGTGACGGAGTTGATGAGTCCGCAGTCTTTACAAAAGATCTAAAGCTTCACATTAGCAAAACTTGATAGGACAGCCTCCAAAACGTGTATAAGAACCAGAGGTTTGTCTTTTATCAAGTGAGACATTGATGACCCCGGAAATGCTGCAGTGTGTTCTAAATTTTTAATAAAAAGATTCTTGCAACATACTTCGAAGTCTCCTCGCCTTCCACTGGTTTTCATTGGGTAATTTACAACACTTCGTAGGGGGTTTGGTGCTAAAGAATAACAGATCAATTTTATGATAGGTGCCGTTGCCTTTCACAGGCTTGTGCCTGTACTCATGAGTACAGGAGAAGTCTGTGACACTTTGCGAATGCTGGACTTCTTCCTGCTTCCCATGAAGTCTTGTTCTCGGCAGATTAATAAGGGCTTTGGACATTTAGATAAAATATGTAAAGATTACGACTCGACCTACGTCTGTCATTATCCCTCGTCCGACATCATCAGAACCAAATTCAACATTCATTATACTTATAACATCTAATATATACACAACATAATACACCATTTAATATCCATTACACCACTCTTAAGGTCTATTACACTTTCTGCCAATTTCATCATACCTCCTACAGCAACTATTAAACCTCATTTATCTGCTAGGCTTTCGATCAGCACGGATCACGCCTCGTTCGGAAAATGTTACATTAGGTTAACTTTCATTAGATATTACTCAGCGTCTTTTAAACTTCATTACACATCTATTACAATTTATTACATATATTATTCATTATTTCCAGCACCTGCTATGACTCACATCTGGCGTTCACTATGCCTCAATATGCTTTACATCTGGTGCCCGCTTTGCCTCCCATCAGGTGCTTATTATGTCTCAATATGCTTTATATCTTGTGCCCATTACACTTCACATCTGGTGCCTGCTATGCCTCACATTCAGCACCTGTTCTAGTTCACCTATCACCTAATACACCATGTCTAGCATCTATCAGACCCCATCTGACATACACAATCCCCCATCTGACATTTGTTACACTTTATCTAGCAACTAATGCGCTTTAAACATCTTTGATCTTGCACATAATTTATTTGACCTTAAAAAACATTTATTTTCCCCTAAAGGGCTCATGAACTGAAAATCCAAAATTTTATTGAAATCCCTTTTAATATATATACAATGTCATTATGCTATAAAAACATCATCACTATTGCTTTGGGTGCAAAACTGTTAGACAATCATAACAGTGGGAGTTATATCTTAATCAACATTCAGTAACCTCAATTAACATGCAGTATACCCCAATCAACTTCAGTATACCCCATCAACATTCATATACCTCGATCACATGCATTATACCCCATCACTTCAGTATACCACAATCAACATTCAGTATACCCCAATCAACATTCAGTATACCTCGATCAACATCCAGTATACCCGAGCACATTCATATACCCCAATCACATCAGTATACCCCAATCAACATTTCTAATACCCCAATCAACATTCATCATCCCCAATCAACATTCAGTATAACCTCGATCAACATTCAGTATACCCCACATGCAGTCTACCCCATACCAGTATAACCAATCACATTCAGTATACCCCATCAACATTCGTATACCACATCACTTCATATACCTCGATCACATTCCGTTAACTCGATCACTTCATATACCTTAATTCATTCATAACCCCAACAGTCAGTATACCCCAATCACATTCAGTATACCCCAATCAACATTCAGTAACCCCATCAACGCAGTACCCCAATCAACCTTCAGTATAATACCCAATCAACATTAGTACACCTTCTCAACTTCAGTATACCCCACTCAACATTCAGTATCCCCAATCACATTCAGTATACCCCCAACACATTTATTACACCTTACCAACATTCAGTATAAACCCCATCAACATTCATATCCCCCAATCAACTTTATACACTTACTCAACATTCAGTCTCCCTCCATCAACATTCCAGTAATACCCAATCAACATTTAGTACACCTCTCAACATTCAGTACACACCAACATTCGTAATACCTCGATCAACAGTCATTATACTCGAATCAACATTCACTATACCTCGATAACATTCATATACCCCAATCAAATTCAAGTATACCCCAATCACCATCCATACACATTAATCACATTCAATATACCTCAACCAACATTCAGTTTACCCCATCACATTCAATTTACCTCATCAACCTTCATATACCTCATCATATTCCGTATACCTCAATCAATCATTCCGTATACCTTATATAGTTTATTTAGTATCTACTGTACCTATTTAGCATGTAAATACCTCATTCTGCACATATTATCCCATTGTAGCCCTATTAAACATCTGCCACCCTCCACTTTATAGACAATTAATATTTTCTTTAGACTACGATGCTAAAAGAGGCATCATCTATTCAAATTCACACTAAAACAGTTGCTGCAAATTTCCTATCATGCTAATCGAAGAAACCAATCTTTGATTTACACAGGTCACACATAGCTGAAAGAATTAGATAAATATTCTGTACATCAGTTAATGTCTGTAGAAGGGATTTAAGGTTGCATTCCTTTGCTAAAGTCTTTAGGTCTAGAGAGAGACTGTAGCCAGGTAGCGTCCCAGCGTAATCGTAACATCCTTCCAGCCAGCTCTGGGATGGGAGTAGCCACCACTGCATGCAGCTACCCGCTTAAAGAATGCAGACTTGCGGTGGAACCCGATCATTCATACAGCTCAGACAAACAAATGTAGCGCGTATCTCTCCTCTTCGGAAAGCTAAAGAAAGAACAAACACATTTTACCCACCACATATGCATTTATTCAAAATTATCAGGTGGTTGCTAGTTGTTTAAAAGTATTTAATCGCTCATTTAATCATCAAGATTGATATTATGGATTTGGCAATCCCGAGCCTTTACAGTCATCTTATTTTATTATTTTATACACTGAGCATGGAGAGTTAAGGTCTTTACACCAGGTCCCACAGCGGCAGCTTGGGGTAGAGGGAAATTAAATTTCCACCTTTTCATCAGCAGTCCAACACCTTAATCATGAACTACCCACTTGCCATTAGCCCTTCACAGACAGTGTGTGCCTCACACCCCTAACTCAGTACATAGTTAAACAATGACATAGAGGAGTTCGGCTGGGTCCTCAGGGCATATATTCCACTGGACTGGTGCCGGTTCCCAATCGGAATCCGGATTGTGCTTTTCCATGGAAAAAAAAAGTCCCAGTGCCCAGATTTTTAAAAAAAAGGATTTTTACAATATAACCCAACAGGAAATAACTTCACCAAGGGGTCAGTTGCGAGATACCTGCCCAGGTTGTGTAGACCGCATTCTGCAAACTCTACCCTCCATGGCTCTTTTTTGAATGGCCAAACCCGCACCGTTTCACACACGCCTCCAACTCGATCACACCAGCTTCTATACTGAACAGACAGAGAGAGGAAAAAGAAAGAGAGACATATTTTATTCTGTTGTTGTTTTTGGGAATGAGACTTATAGCTGGTTTCCACTGCTCGCTGGTTTCTCGGCAGAACCTCAAAAAAAATAAATGGCACGCAGCATTTGACTCAGCATCACTATCTTTTGCGTGTGAGCCACTGCCCCCTGCTGGAGACTAACCACAGGAAGTGTAAAGATTCCGAATGACCTTATCTCACTTCCTATTCCAGTACGTAAAGCAGTGTATCGCTACTTCCGTAGATTCACATGCGGTAAAACAAAAGTCTAATCCTCTGCCGTGTTCTGATTAAACACCTTGCATGTTTTCTGCACAAAGGAAACTATATTTTAGGCATCATGTCCGCCGGCTAATACTCGTCCTGGGGTTGACGTTCAGGGTGACTGCACTGATCCAGTCCATTAAGGACTCAATATTTCCGGGTGAAGAAACTTTCCCAACATTACGATTATGGGGTTCCTCGTTCTTTCGCATTGACGATAACACCTGACTGTACTACTACCTCTCCGTTCACTATATCTGACACTGAATGCAACAAAGATCGAGGTGGTGAATTAAAACTTAGAGACAATCAGCCCCAGGGCAGTTTCCGTGTGATGATCTTGCTGCTAACGGCCATCCCAAGACCATAGACACTTTAATGTAGTATGGATTCCCCTGGTTGGCCTGGTAAAGGAGACGACTGGTTCTCCCAAGGTTTTTTCTTTTTTTCTCCATTCTGTCACTGAGTTTCGTTTTTTGCTGCTGTCGTTTCTGCCTGTACTTTGCTTAGTTTGGGACTCTTAATAAAAGTAAGCTGAGTGTTTCAGTACGTGTTTCACACGGTATTGTCTATTTCGTTGATTCTGTAAAGCTGCTCGACACAACACTGTTGTTAAAAAGGGCGGTAGAATAAAAGGGGACCTTGGCAACTGCTCTTTCATTCGTATCCTCTAAAAGAAACGGCTGAAATTCTGCAACCTATCACTGTTTTAGAAGTTTCTTTATTATGTAATAAAAACGTCTCTCGTAGTAATATCAAACTAACAGGACAACCAGAACACATCTGGACGCCACTGTTCTGCGAGCAAAACCGGAAAGAATGCTACACTGTTCCAAGGACTTCCGATTCGATAAAAACAATAAAACTAACTTTCCACTTATCCCAGTCAAGTCAGGCCGCTTTCGTTAACACGTGTTTGTGTCAAAGCATCTTCCAGAGTTCAGTTGAATATCTCTGACCAGACAAACCTGGAGGATCTTCCATACTGCTCTAAAGATTCCGAGTTTTGTCCGGACGGCCGTCTCTGGGGCTGTTGTCTCTGTGCTGAGCCACCATGGACTGGATACAGACTGGATCTAGTGGCGACGTGAGATCGAATAAGAACGAACTGTTGTGAAGATATCACTAAATGCATGTTCTTTAATCCTGACTTGTGCTTTTTTTTTCTGTCTCGCTCTTTTTACTTTACTATTTATTCATTAAAAAAGAGAAAAATTACAACCCACTACATGACGACACTAAATTTACCTAATTTTTTCATAGGTTGGGCGTTTTAATAAAAATGTGCATTTAATAAAATATTAAAAAAGTTTAAATTTTAATAAAAGTAAACATATTTTATGTGGACAATCACGATCTGTCAAATCTGGTTTAAACAGATCCCATTTGCCAAAAAAAAAAAAAAAATGAGGCAGGCAGTATAGTCGGTGGAGCCGAATTACAAAACCGATATCCAATTATTAAAAAGGCTGAAATATCGAGAAAATATTGGTTAACTAATCAAACGATCTTTATACAAACAACTGTATATAAACTTAACCTGGTAGACATCTTATCCATATCAATTTAGAGCAGTTAGGGTTAAAGGCTTTGCTCTGGAGACCGGCCTGGCAGCCTGGGTGCTGTGACTTAACCGTCTAACCGCTAAGCTGCCACCTCCTACAGTACTCTACTAACGTAATCGACTTTCTAGGTATGAAGTTGTTGCTTCTGTTTTACAGTGTGTGTTGTGTTCGGTGAAGTGGGAACAATTAAACCGTGTCGAACGCTCGCTCGGGGACCGAGAGGTTATTAGTGGATGTTGACTCTCAGGCTGGGTTATTTTTCTACATGCCAGTAAACCATTTGCTAGTTAGCTAGTGTGTTTTCAAATGAGACGGTCTCTGGGAGGATCAGCAGACAGGTTTATGATTTCAGCTCCACAGTCTGGTGAGAGTCGGAAATAAACTGGTGACGGGTGAGATTTCCGCCCAGATGAAAGAGACTGGGACGCTGAGATCCGCTGACATGCTACCGGGTACCCGAGTTCGGCAGAAAAAAACTCAGTTTATGCTACATAGATGATGAAAGAGGGAAAACCTACAGAAAGTGACACAAGTAATTGAGTAAATGAGTGATAAGTGAGGGAAGATGAGTAAGAGAGTAGTGAATAGGGACGATGAATAAGGAATGATGAGGGATGAATAAAGAAGTGAGAGGAATGAGTGAAGAGTAATGAGATAAGTGGAGGGTGATGGGGTGAGTGCGTGAGTGAGCGAGTGAGATAAGTGAGGGGAATATGAAGGGGTAGTGGTGAACGAGTAGTGGAGGATTAGGGGGGATGAGTGAAGGAGTGAGTGAGTGAGTGAGTGAGTGAGTGAGTGAGATAAGTGGAGGAGTGCGGGAAATGGTGAAAGGGTGAGTGAGTGAGTGAGATAAGTGGAGGAGTGAGGTGAATGAGTGAAGGGGTAAGTGAGTGAATAAGTGAGTATGTGAGAATTAGTACAGGAGAGACAGAGGGGTGATTGTGTGAGAAAAAAAATAAATACAGACACACAGAGAGAGAGAGAGAGAGAGAGAGAGAGAGCTTAATAACGAAGGAAGGTGTTAGTCTATAGCGCCTTGATTGTGTGTGTGTGTGTTGTGTGTGTGTTTTACCTTGCCGTAATAAGAGATGGCCTCTTTGTACTTCTCGATGATGTCCTCTGGACTCAGACAGTTCTTGGCTCGGCCAATCTCACTGCTGGTGTCAGCACTGATACCACTGCTCGAGCTCAGAGCACCTGCAGGACCACACACACACACACACACACACACACACACAGTGTAAGAAATACAAAACAGGCACATAAAAAAACAGGGAAATGAAACAGACAGATGAAGACAGGATAGAAAAACAACACACCAACAGGACGACAAGTGAAAATGGACATGGGAACAACAGATAAAAAGGACAAGAGAGGAAGAGCAAAGACCAAAAGTAAACGATGCTGAATGAGAAGATTAAAAAAAAGAATTCAAGAGAGATGTGAAAAAAAGGAAAAAAAAGAACAAAAGATAGAACGCAGACAGAAGAAGACGAGAAAATTCTGATGCTTTATAACACGTCCACATGCTTATAACACATCAATTACAGCCACTTAAATGAACAACTTTCTGACTGTGTATCAGAACTGGAACACACAGACACATGCAGGGATGCTGGGGGACTAAAGTGTGTGTGTGTGTGTGTGTGTGTGTGTGAGTGAGAGAAAGAGGGAAAGAGAAAAAAAAAAGGGTGAGTGACCAAGTTTAAATGAATGGACGAACGAGTGCATGAGTAAGCGAGGAAGTAAACATGTGAGTGTGTACGTGTGTGTGTATACGAGTCAATGGGTGTGTGAACATGAGAGTGTATAAGTGTATGTGTGAATGCGTGTGTGCGTGTGTGTGGGTGTGTTTAAACAGGTGTTAAATTAGATTTAATACCATAGGAATACAAAACCAGTGACAAACAAAATCAGTTAAAAAATAAATAAAAAAATAAAAAAATCAGCGGAGAAACGAAAATCAGTGACAAACAAAAATCAGTGAGAAAAAAATGAATCAGTGAAAATGAAATAACAGAATTTAAAATCAGTAAAAAGGAATCAATGAATCAATGAAAACAATCAATGAAAACAAATCAGTGAACGAACAGTGAAAACAAACGAAAAACGAAATCAAGTGAAACGAAAAAACGAATCAGTGAAAAATCAAAACAATCAAAAAACAATCAGTGAAAAACAATCATGAAAACGATCAGTGAAACGAATCATGAAAACGATCAGTGAAAAACGAATCAGTGAAAACGAATCAGTAAAAACAAATCAGTGAAAACAAATCAATAAAAACGAATCAGTGAAAACGAATCAGTGAAATCGAATCAGTGAAACAATCAATAACGAAAAAACAGTGAAAACAATCAATAAACAAATCAGTGAAAACGAATCAGTGAAAACGAATCAGTGAAAACGAATCAGTGAAAACGAATCAGTGAAAACGAATCAGTGAAAACGAAATGAGAGAATAGGAAATTAAGAAACCGCAGCGAATAAGAACACACACATTAACAATAGAACACAGCGCTCATGTTACACTCGCAGCTTTATGTGCTTTCTTATTAAGAATATATACATGTGACCAGATTTAACCAATCAGATTGGAGCACTGAAACTCACCCTGGTGTTGATTAAACATTCAGCAGAGCAGAAAAGAACAAACTCTGTTGCCCTCCACAATTACTGGTACCCCGAAGATTCTTAGGCTTCTAATACAATCTTTAATTTTTAAAACAACATCGAATCACAACAAAAAACAAGAGAAAAGAAATTAAAAAATATTTTTACATGAAATGATGTGTGCCACAATTATTGGCACCCCTGATGTTAATACTTTGTATAACAGAACTCCCTTCTGTGACCATTCCTCTGTACACAATCTATCTATATCATCCAGAGTCCTGGGTCCTCTCTTATGCACTCTCCTCTTCAGCTCATCCCACAGGTTGAGGTCTGATGACTGAGATGGACGTGAGAGAAGCTTGATTTTGTGTCTGTTGAACCATTTTGGTGGAGATTTCGCCACATGACGACCCATCTTCAGCTTTCTGGCGGAGACCATCAGGTTTTGATTTAAAATCTTCTGGTATTTCAAAGAGTTTATGATGCCAGGCACCCTAACAAGGTTCCCAGAGCCTTTGGAAGAGAAACAGGCCCACAGCATCACAGATCCTCCAATATACGCCACAGTAGGCATGAGGTGCTTTTCTGTATACTCATGTTTTGTTTTAGGTCAGACCCACATAGTGTTTTTTGTCTCATCTGACCAAAGCACACGGTCCCAGTTGAAGTCCCAGTACGGCTTAGCAAACTCCAGACATTCACGTTTGTGACTGTAGGTGAGAAAAGGCTTTTTCAATTTCCTTGCATGCCTTCCAGCTTGTTGTCATGTAGATAGAATGTGATGGTTGTTATGGAGACTTTGTGACCCCAAGATGCCCCTCTTTGATGCAGTTCTCTAACAGTGACCTTTGGAGATTTTTTAGGTCCTCGTCCAGCCTTGTTTGTTCCAGTTACTTTAAAGTTTTTAATGATTCCTCCGACTGTAGATAAGGGCGAGTCCATGTGAGTAGCTATTTTCTTGTAGTTATTGGCTGACTTATGAAGGTCGACACACACCTGCCTTACTTGAAGGGGTGTTCTCTTGCTTTTCCCATGTTAAAGAGTGGATAAGAGAAATGAGCCTCTGTGTCACATCATCGATTTATAACAGTTAGTATTAACAGTAAGTTAATATTACAAAATGCTTTAATAACATTTACTTTATAGTAATTGTTAGGGGTGCCAATAATTGTGGTGATTTAATAAAAATCTAATTTTTTTTTTGTTATAGTTTTTTTTTTTGTAAATTTACTTTTAACACATCTTAACGTGGGATGCCAATAATTGTGGGAGGCACCGTAAAAGCTAAACTTTACCGTTATTATTATAAACTTTCAGGATTACAGACACGCCCCCTGGGTACAGATCAGGCCTGTGATTGGACAGGAAAATGTCAAGTATTAGGATGTGTATGAAATAAAACAGGATTATTCCAGATTGTTGCTGCGCCGGAGCTTTTATTTGATAATTATTTGATTTTATTTGTAGGTCTTGACAGCGCAGTCCCTGATGCATTCTGGGAAAAAAACGGCTGCCATTTTTTAACCTCGTATAAAAATGTGTTTTGTAATAATTTACCTGCGACTCGCTCGTTAGAGCCTTAATAAATAATGAATCAGTTAGAATTAAAGGAGAAGAATATTCCGCATTAGTAATTCACGCGGTCATGTGACATAGAGAAATGAATGAAATAACCGACACATCAGGATGTGGATACACACCGTATTTTCTGGACTAGGAGTCACACTTTAACTCTAGAACTCAGTAACATTAACAATCTCTTGATAATCACAGTGTGATGAGTAGTCTAGAAAAATCAAGCGTTTTATTCACACACACACACACACACACAAAGGCATGCACGCACACACACACACACACGGGGCACGGGAACCGGCTGAGATTTAGAGCTTCGGCACAGAGCAGAAGTGTACCGTACCTGGATCAATGAGAACCTCCTGAGCTCCTGAACACACACACACAGAGAGCAAGACAGACAGAAAGAGACAGACAGACTGGTTGGGTTAGTTCTACAGGGCTTTTAGCACCACTGTGTGTGACTGAATGGTTAGAAAAACATTGCTTTAGCGTTGTCATGCAAGCGTTAATGTATAGGCAGGTTTGCACTTCATACAGCTTTTTTTTACACAGTAATTAACCCCGGGGTATAGTTGCTCTGAACTCTGCATTTACCCCAGGGTGCCAGACATTTTCCAGGTGTGATGTAGAATAATAATAATAATAATAATAATAATAATAATAATGATCATCATCAGTGCCTGCACTGGTCCGGACTGTTAGTAAAACACTGTAACAGTGTTAGAACATTTTCAGGAGATTTTCGCTTTTAGAGCTGAAACTTTAACACAAAAAGTCGAGGACGCAGTATTTTCATTCCTCCTTTTTAATTATATATCTATCTATCTATCTATCTATCTATAGATAGATAGATAGATAGATATAGATAGATAGATAGATAGATAGAGAGATAATATATATATGATTATTAGATTTAACTTATTATGTACATGAAAAAATAAGGTTCTAACTTGGTCAGAAGCTGCCAAAGAAAAAAGAAGCCCCGCCCACTAACACAACCACAAACCCCAACCTACAGATTGGATGTAAAGACATTCCTAGAAAGACACTGAAAGATTCCAGATAGCAGTAAAATGTAAATAATTATATTTTATTTGTTTTAATAAACTTTTTAACACATTCGTTAAGCTCTTAATGCCAAGTGAACATTATATAATAGCAAAAATAGATTTATTTTTTTTAATAAATGCCTCGTTCACAATCTTGTTGGTTTCAGTATTTAATATAGATAAAGATTCCACCCTGAAGAGCCAAAGCCTGATTGGCTCCTGAGATCACGGCTCACGAATTCATGTCACATAGATAAGTTAATGTCTCCTGAGCACATGCTAGAGTGTAAAGACAGCTGTGATTGGCTACTCTGCCCTGATTGACAGGGCGACTGATCTTAAGCTCCTCCCACCACAATATTTATTAGAGTAATAGCAGGTTTGGAATGTTTACGATGGTCTGTCTAGAACCAACACAGAGCAGAAAGATTGAACATAGTGGGCGGGGCATAAGCTAGGTCTCCCTGTCAATCCCGGCAAAAGTAGCCAATCAGGGCTGTTTATGCACTGGTGTGGTCTTCTTGTCTCTTCATCACCTAAAATGTGATTGCAATGACAGAAATATTGAACATATTGAAACAAAGCTTCAGGAGGCTTCAGGGGGCTCATTATACACAACACACCTGAAACTGGACATTTATTAAGCTTACACAATATGACCAAAAGTTTGTGGACACCTCATCAGCACCCACAGCCAGTCGTTTAGGAGGTTTTTGTATAAAGACATGCTGGAGGAACTCTCATGTTCTGTACCTCGACATTAGAGTCTGATCTCACTAATACTATTATAACACAAATCCTGACAACCTGACACACAGTCACATGACACAATCTAGTGGAAAACCTGCACAGAAGAACGAAGGTGATTATAGAGGAAAAAGTGCAACTAACATCTGAAATAGAATGCGAAAAAATACACAAACGGATGTTATAGGTAAGTGTCCCAATACTTTTGACCAAATAGGAAATTCCATTTTCAGGTTGAAAAGTTGGCTGTAAAAATGAGTTTATGATGGGAAGGTGGTTGAGGTGATGCACTGACCTGGTCGGTGTCTTTTTCCCCCGTCAGTCGCCGTGGAGACGACGGGTTTGCGTGCGCCGCCCTTTCCGGCCGTACCGCCGGGGTAATGGATTATCACCGAGGGCTGAGCAGAGACCCTCCAGAGCAGCTGAGAGAGACAGATGAGACAGAGAGACAGGGCAAAACAGAAAGACGGGCAAGACGAGATGTACGACGTTGTAAGACAGAGAGACGGGCAGGACAGAGAGACGAGGCAAGACAGAGAGAGACAGGGTAAGACAGAGAGCGAGAGCTGGGGCAACACAAAGAGACAGGCAAGAGAACAGGGCAAGACAGAGAGACAGGGCAGGACAGAGAGACAGGTCAGGACAGAGAGACAGGTCAGGACAGAGAGACAGAGAGCAAGACAGACAGTGAGAGCAAGCAAATGAGAGAAAGTTAAACAGAGAGAGAACGTGAGATAAAGAGAAACAGAGAGAAACAGAGAGTGAGAGAGAAACAGAGAGAAACAGAGAGTGAGAGGAAACAGAGTGAGAGTAGACAGAGGTGATAGAGAAACAAGAGCAGAACAGAGAGTGAGAGAGCAGAGAGAGAGAGAAACAGAGAGAAACAGACATGAGAGAGAAACAGAGAGAAAC
>VCAZ01000095.1:824469-876969 GCA_005784505.1 Bagarius yarrelli | reverse complement strand
GTGTGTTTTATCGTATTTATCTGTATGTATTGGGTGTTTATATCGTATATGTTTATTATCTGTATGTGTGTATTTTATTAGTATATTGTATATTTAATGTATCATTCTGTTTATCTGTATGGGTGTGTGTGTTATCTGTATGTGTGTGTGTGTGTGTTGTTTTATATCTTATGTGTGGTGTTTATCTGTATTTGTGTGGTATATCTTGTGTGTGTATTTGATATTGTTTTGTGTGTTTATCTGTATGTGTTGTGGTTTATCTCTATGTGTTGGTGTTGTGTATGTTTATCTGTATTTGTGTATCTGTATTGATCGGCTTATGTAGATCGTTATATTTTATGTGTGTTAAACTGTCTTCTATTTTATTAATATATTTTTTCCTGTATGTTGTGTATGCCGGCTTTGGCAATACAACCACATATTCATAATAAAGCAACCTTTCAACTTGAATATTGACGAGATAGACAGAGAGAGACAGAGATACAGAGAGAGACAGAGAGACAGAGACAGAGAGACGAGAGACAGATAGACAGAGAACGAGACAGAGGACAAGAGACAGCGAGAGACAGCGTGTGAGAGAGAGATTAAATTATTTATTTATTCATATTTGATTTTTTTATATTTGATTTATATATTTATATTATTTATATATTTATTTATTTTATTAGTTATTTATTTTTATTAATATATTTATAGTTTATTTATATAGTTATATTTCATTATAGTCTTATAGTAATTTATTTTATTTATTATATATTTAATTTTATTATTATTATATGTAATAGTTCTATTAGATTTATATTTAATTTAATTATATTGTATATTGTTATTATATAGTTTATATTTTTATTAATATATTTATATTAATGTATTAGTTTATATTGTTATGTATAGTTCTATTTTATTATATATTATATTAAATATATATTTATTTTATGTATGTTATATTTTTATTAATATTTTATTTAAATGTATAGATTTATTTATGATAGTTTTATATTTTTTAATATATTTATATTAATGTATATTTTTATTTAATGTAAGTTATAAATTTATTAGTAATATAATGTTATTATATGAATTAAATAGTTAATTTTATTATATATTTTATATTAAATGTAATAGTTATAATTATGTAATATTTTAGTATTTTTATTATATATTTATATTAAATGTATATATTTATATTTCTGTATAGTTATATGTTATTATATTCTTATTTATATTATATGTTAATATTTAGTGTATATTTTATGTATAGTTATATTTTATTAATATATTTATATTAATATGTATATATCTTTATTTTTAATGCATATAGTATATTATATATTTTTCTTAATGTATTATAGTTATATGTTATTTTCATCATAATGAGTTATATTTTATTAGTATGATATTATAATTATAATGTATATATTATCTATTTAGTTAATGCAGTTTATATTATATTTATATTTATTTATGTCTACAATTAATGATATTTAATTAGATAATTTATATTTTAGGTATTTCTATATTTATATTAATGTATATAGTTATATTTTATTAATATATTTATATTAATGTATATTTTTTTATGTATTCTCTTTTATTATATATTTATCTAAATGTATCTTAATATTTCATGTATATTTAATTCATAAATTTATATTTAAATTAGAATAATTTATATTTAATGTATATTCGTTATATTTTATAATATATTTTATATTATACTGTTATATTATATTTTATGTTATACAGTTTTTATTTATAATTATTTATAATATATTTGTATATAGTTATATTTTAGTATATATTTATATTAATTATATGTTTATATTTTATTATTATATTTATATTATTTTTATTAATAATATATAGTTATATTTTTATGTATAGTTTATATTTTATTAATAGATTTTATATAATGTTTATTCATTTTTTATGTATATTAGATTTTATTATATTTATATTAAATGTATATAGTTATATTTTATGTATAGAGTTATATTTTATTAATATATTTATATTAAATGTATATATTTATATTATATGTATATATATTTTATTAATATTATTTAGATGAAATATTATGTTTATAATGTTTAATATATTTAGTTAAATATTATTTATTTTATGTAAGTTAATTTATTATATATTATATTAAATGTATATATTTATATTTTATGTTATATTGTTATAATTCTTTTTATTATATTTATATTAAATGTATATTAGTATATATATTTTATGTAATTTTATAATTTTTATTAATATATTATATTTCCCTGATATATTGTATATTTTAATGTATATAGTTATATTTATTAATATATTATATTAAATGTATATTATATTTTATTAATATATTTATATTTAATGTATATAGTTATATTTTTTGTATACAGTTATATTTTATTAAATATATGTTATATTAATTATTTATATTATTATATAGTTATATTCATGTATAGTTTATTTACATGTATAGTTATATTTCTATATATATTTATATTCTATTATATTATTAATCTATTTATATTATGTTTATAATTTAATGTATAGTTTATTTTTATTACTATATTTAGTAAATGTATTCTGTCTATTATTTTATTAGTTTATATTTTATTAATCTATTTATATTAAATGTCTATTTTATTTTATGTATAGTTTATATTTATTAATATTTTATATTAAATGTATATATTATTATTTATATTTTAAATGTATAGTTATATTTTATTAATATATTTATATTAAATGGTAATATATTTTTATTTATATAGTATATATAGTATATTTATATTTTTAAATATATTAATTATAGATTAACGTTATATATTTATATTTTATGTATACAGTTTATATTTTCTTATATTAATTATATTAATGTATCTTTAAATGTTATATATTATAGTATAGTTATATTTTAATATATAATAGTTATATTTTAGTTCTATTATTATGTTATTACATAGTTTATTTTATTTTATTAATTTATATATTTATGTATATATTTATAATATTTTATATTTAATGTTATTATATTTATTTATTAATATCTTATTATATGTAGATAGGTATATTTTATGTATATCATATTTTATGTATATATATAGTTATATTTTATTCACAATGTATATTTTATTAATTATTATTTAATGTATAATATTTTATTAACGATAATTTAGATTAAATGTATCATTTATATTTTCTTATCGTTCCTTGTTATTCATATTTTATCAATAGTTTCGATTCCATGTATATTTATATTAAATGTATATAGTTATATTTTATGTATACAGTTATATTTTATTAATTTATATATTTTTGTTGTTTATGTATAAAGCATTAATTAATTTTATATTTTGTTGTTTGTATTAATGATTAGCGTCAGAATTGATAGCGTCAGACGCACATGGCCAACACTCTGATTGGCCGCGTGAAACTGTGTGCACTCAATTGGCTGGTTTGACTGTCACTCAAACAGGGCAGTCACGCGTTTGCTCTCGGTTATTTTTCCGGTTAGGACTGCGATTTGATTCGGATTCAATGGTTCAGCCTTAAATTACAGCATCTAAAACACCGCTGTTACTGTCAGCTCGGTGCAGATACTTTCTGCCCACCCACCTCTAACTGTATTATAGCTGTTATCCCATAGCGGTGTGTATTATGGGCTGTGAGGTTATAGATATACAGCCGGTTTATTGTTCAGAGGATGGGTTATTACACTCATTTCAATAAATTACTATATTCATGCACTTAATCCTAAAAACAAGCAGCTAAAAACACCAAAACATGCCAAGCTGCAAAATACACAAAAAATAAAGATTTACTTCTATGGGAAATAAACACACTTCCTTTAGTGCCGACAGAAAATAGCGGCTAAAACGTAATAATTAATAAATAATTGGCTGCTAATTTTCATCCAAATATCAATTAAAGACTTTGAATTGCTGCTTTTGATCCATTGATAATTTGTTAGTATCACCTGTTCATCACGATATCGACAAAAAACCGTCACATCCCTTAAAACACATTTTAACACTCAAATCCACATTTTTATTCATTTCCTGTTTCTTAATGTTATTTTAAAAAATATATATATCAAATCTTCCAAACTGTCAAAATAAATGAAGGAAATCTAAAGACCGGATCACAAATACCATTTTTTGGTCATTTTAAGTGTCTGTTATCAACACATCACTTAATATTCAAACTTTTAAAATTTATACGATTTTATTTTATTATCTTTTTATTTTATCATTATACAATTTACCTAAAAGAACGCTAGCAAAAACTAAGCTATACATGACGTTTAAGCGAGGCCGAATCACAATTACAGTTGCAATCCCTTACAATGTTGCCTACCTAGGTGAACTCGATACAGTCAATTATAGCGTTTGAAGACCCTATCTAGTGCACTACTTTATTTAATAAAACCCCATTTGGGACTTAGCCGTCGTTACTACCGGTCTGTTTTTACCTCCACTAAAACAACCAATGCGGTAAATTAAACACTGACGATTCGGTGCAAACAAACGGCAAATAAAACATATTTAAATATTTAAAAGAATAAATTACATTAACAATCATTTAAATGTAGGAAAAAATAAGAAAGTATTTCACTTACATTAAAAGGCGTCCCTGACGAAAACAGTGTCGGCTTTTCTTCGGTGGTTTTTCTGACAGCAGCGTGTTGCTTATAGCGACAGCGCCACCTGGCGTTCCGGAAACGAAATACAGTATTAAACCCTGTGAAACTCTGACCGGTTCATTTTAATACAGTTTATACTAAAGATTAATTAAACTTTCCGAACTGTAATATAAAATCGTGTAAAGAAAGAAAGAAAGAAAGAAAGAAAGAAAGACAGAAAGAAAGAAAGTCTTTATTCTACATTTTTTTCTGTATGTTGCGCCTTCGTCCACTTAAGGAAATGAATGAATGAAAGAATGAATAAATCAGTCACTAAACAAACTCTCACTTTAATAATGTTTTAAATTACTTTCCAATTATTATTATTATTATTATTATTATTAGAAGTAGTAGGATTTTATCAGTTTATTGGTGTGATTATCTTTACTATTATAAAACAAGAAAGAAAGAAGCATACTTATTTTTGTTCTTCATTTTTTCCCAGTTTTTAAGCATTTTTATGCAATATTTTATTATGTACTGTTAATATTTTCAGTCGCTATTTTATATTTTCATTTATTTTTTAAAATAATTTGTTTTTCTTGCTGCTTTAAACAGCTGTTTTGTATTTTAATTCAGAAAGAAAGAAAGACAAAAGAGAGACGGATAAACACTAGATGGCGCCAACGCGCCTGACGCAATTTTTAAAAACAAGCAGAAGAAGGAGTCACGTGATTCCCGTGCATTGACTTCCGGTTTGTGTGTGTTATTGTGAACTCGTGTAGTGTCGAAGACGAGAGATTTTTTTTTTTTTTATAAACACTGCAATGTGTGTGTGTAAGTGTAAGTAAGTGTGTGTAAGTGTGTGTAGGTGTGTGTGAGTGTGTGTTCTCGCTCTCCTCAGCCGTGTGTGTGTGTTTTAAAGTGGAGTTTAAACATGTCGGTACAGCACAGCGGTGAGAGTGTGTCCGGCTCTGGAGCTAATCTTCATCATCCTCATCATCTTCATAATCATCATCACCCCAACTTCCTCCTGTTCTTCCTCATCGTCCTCCTCCCGCTGCTCCTCATCCTCATCATCAGCTCCATAAAGAGGAGGCCATGTGTAAAGATGGCTTCGGTTACGGTGTAGGGGAGGAAGAGGAGGATGAGGAGGAAGAGGACAGCGAGGAAGACATTTCAGCTGCTAATGACAACGACCAACCCCGAATCCTGCTGCTGGGACTCAGACGCAGTGGAAAGTCCTCCATACAGAAGGTCTGGATCTTCATCTGCACCTTCACATGGTCCCTTCTCCTTCCTCTCATTAGTTCCTCTGTGGCCTTTATTATTTTTCCTGTAGTTAGTTTTCCTTCCTTCTTTAATTAGTTTCTCCTTCTTCTCATTAGTTTCTCCCGTCTTTCATTAGTTCCTCCGTGGCCTTTATAGTTCTTTCTCTAGTTAGTTCCTCCCTTCTTTCATCAGTTCCTTGTTTCTCTCCTTAGTTCCTCCTTCCTTTCGTTAGTTCCTCCTTCCTTTCGTTAGTTCCTCCTTTCTCTGGTTAGTTCCTCCTTCCTCTGGTTAGTTCCTCCTTTCTCTGGTTAGTTCCTCCTTTCTCTGGTTAGTTCCTCCTTTCTCTGGTTAGTTCCTCCTTTCTTTCTCCTGGTTAGTTTCCTCCTTTCTTGGGTAGTTTCTCCTGGTTAGTTCCTCCTTTCTTTCGTTAGTTTCTCCTTTCTCTCATTAGTTCCTCCTTAAGTCTTTATAGTTCTTCCTCTGTCTCTCTCTCTCTCTCTCTCTCTGTCTCTCTCTCGTCTCTCTCTGTGTCGCTCTCTCTCTCTGTCTCTCTCTCTCTGTCTCTCTCAGGTGGTTTTCCATAAGATGCCCCCGAGTGAGACGCTGTTCCTGGAGAGCACGAATAAGATCTATAAAGACGACATCAGCAGCAGCTCCTTTGTAAATTTTCAGATCTGGGATTTTCCGGGGCAAGTGGACTTTTTTGACCCCACCTTCGATTACGAGATGATTTTCAGGGGCACCGGAGCGCTTATCTTCGTTATCGACGCCCAGGTCAGATCTTCCACCTTCTATACAACCCCTTTAATTTTAATGCCCTAACTTTTTTCTTCTCTTTGCTTTCTTGGCTAGTGAGGAGTGAGGGAGGAGCCAGTGAGGAATGGGGGAGGGGCAGTGGAGGGTGGGGCAGGGGCCAGTAAGAAGTGGGGAAGAAAGGGGTCAATGAGCAGTAAGCCAGGGGGGAGTGAGAATTGAGGGAGGGGGCCAGTGAGGGGTGGGGAAGGAAGTAATCCATGAGGAGTAAGCCAGGGGGGAGTGAGAAGTGAGGAGGGGGCCAGTGAGGAGTGAGGGAGGGGCCAGTGAGAAGCAAGGGAGTGGCCAATGAGGAGTGGCGGAGGGGGGGTCAGTAAGAAGTGGCGGAGGGGGGTCAGTAAGGAGTGGCGGGGGGTCAGTGACATACATTGAGTCGCTGATTAGGGAAGTGGAACGTGGAGGCTCAGTGGTTTTTGACCGCTGATTTCAGGACCACCAAGCTGCCACTGGTGGACCCTTGAGCAGGTCCCTTAACCCGTAATTGCTCGTTTGGATACTGCAGCGTTTTTACAGGATTAGATGAGCGGTGGGGCGTCTGGTTGTGACTCTGCTCTCCTCTTGTAGGACGACTACATGGAGGCTCTAGGGCGTCTGCACCTCACTGTGTCCCGCGCCTACAGAATCAACCCCCACATTAATTTCGAGGTGTTTGTGCACAAGGTGGATGGTCTGTCCGACGACCACAAGATCGAGACACAGAGAGACATCCACCAGAGAGCCAATGACGACCTGATGGACGCCGGCCTGGACCGACTGCACCTCAGGTGAACCTCCGGTTTCATCCAGCTAAAGCTGATGTCATCATCACTGATGGCAAAAAACTCATGGGCTGATATTGCACATGAAGCTCAAAACCACATGGTGTTACTGATGATGATGTAATGATTTATCATCATACATTTTCTTCAGGTCAGTAAGTGAGTGATGGTCAGTTAGCATTCGTTAACATATACACTTACATTTATCTCATTTATACAACTGAGCAATTAGAGGTTAAGGGCCTTGCTCAGGGGCCCAACAGTGGTAGCTTGGTAGAGCTGAGAATTATTGTATATGCTAGTTTTTCTTATCCTTGCTAGTTTTTTTAAGCTTGGTTTGGTTTTGTCCATGCTAGGTTTTTTGTCCATGCTGTCTTTTGTCTTTTTCGTTACTTTACTGTTTTTCCCTTCTCCTCCGTTATTTAGCATGGATTGACTGGCGTAATGCTAACACTCATTATTAGCATTAGTTGTTTCTCATGTATTTATTTGTGACTGTGTGTGTGTGTGTGTGTGTGTGTGTGTTTCAGCTTTTACTTGACCAGCATCTATGACCACTCAATATTTGAGGCATTCAGTAAAGTGGTACAGAAGCTCATACCTCAGCTGCCCACGCTGGAGAACCTCCTCAACATCTTCATATCGGTGTGTGTGTGTGTGTGTGTGTGTGTCGTCCTGTTAGCCACATTAGCAGTGCATTGCTGAATTGTTTCACTGTGTGTGCGTATGTGTGTGTTGTCCTGTAAACATTAGCAGTGCAGTGCTGAATTGTTTTGGTGTCTGTGTTTTGGTGTGTGTGTGTGTGTGTGTGTGTGTGTGTGAGCAGAATTCGGGGATTGAGAAGGCTTTTCTGTTTGATGTGCTGAGTAAGATCTATGTGGCCACAGACAGCTCCCCCGTGGACATGCAGTCCTATGAGCTCTGCTGCGACATGATCGACGTGGTCATCGACATCTCCTGCATCTACGGGTGAGACACGCTGTCTCCTTGTGTCCGTCTGTCTCTTCATCTGTCTCTCTCGATACTGGTATTTTCTATACTGGTGTCTTTCTGTCTCTCTCTCTCTTTTCCACTTTCTTCCACTCTCTCTCTCTCTCTCTCTTCCCCCTCAGCCCCCCCCTCCCTCTTTAACCCCCTCCCTCCCTTTTTTTTCCCCCTCCCCTATCCCTGTCTCTCTTGCTCCATCCCTTCCTTGAGCCTGCTCTTTCTTTCTACCCCTCCCTCCTTCACTCTCCTCTCTCTTTCTCCCCCCTCCTGCTCTCCTCCCCTCTTCATCTTCCCCTCCCTCTTTCTTTCCACTCAGGGTTCCCACTCTCTCTTTCTCTTCCTCTCCGTCTCTTTCTCCAACTCTCTCCTCCTTCCGCTTTCTCCGCTTCCCTTATTCCCCCTTTCCTGCCCTCTCTCTCTCTCTTTTTATTGGTTTGATTATATATAATTTTTGCCAAAGCACAAAAAATAACACATTATAAACAGTATAAAAAGTGTGTGTGTGTGTGTGTGTGTGTGTGTGTGTCAGGCTGAAGAAGGATGGCAGTGGCAGTGCGTATGATGACGACTCTTTGGCTATCATTAAGATGAATAACACCACAGTGCTCTACCTGAAGGAGGTCACCAAGTTCCTGGCACTGGTGTGTATCCTGAGAGAGGAGAGCTTCGAAAAGAAGGGTAAAACACACACGCGCACACACACACACACACACACACAGAGTCTGGAACTATATCTGGTAATTGTGAAACGAGGAAAATTGTATTTATTCTCTGTGTGTGTGTGTGTGTGTGTGTGTGTGTGTTCTCTCCACAGGTCTGATAGATTATAACTTTCACTGTCTGCGGAAGGCCATACACGAGGTCTTTGAGCTCACTCAGGTTCGGAGGAACTGTTTGGAAGACCACCTCGATTCTCCTAAAGCCCCGGTGCTCAACGGCACCCCTAGAGGCCTGGTGTGACATCACCAAGGGGCGTGGTCTTTTTTCATGAGGGGCAGGGGCTTATACACAGACTTTTGGTCTGGAAGCAGGTTTAAGGGTCTGTACTGCTGCATTAAACCGTGTGTGTGTGTGTGTGTGTGTGTGTGTGTGTGTGAGAGAGAGAGGGAGAGGGACTAACTACCAATTCCTTCACTTCAAGAGTGACACAGTATTTATTTATTTTAAATAAACAGACACTTTCGGTTAAATAGAATAAAACACTACTTTTCCTTTATTTGGTGTTGCTTTGATGTTTATTGTTCTGGTCATGTGACCAGAGGCGACCTATAACAACAGACGGAGATCACATGACCGTTACTGTGTGCAGGAAATAACAGTTCCTGGTCTGTAAGTGCTATTTCAGCTTAGCATTTGAGCGTCTACACTAATTCAACCCTCTAAAATGAGGCATGATCACATCTTCCCCCCCCCCAAACACACTCTTTCTTAATACCCCCTCCTCTGTCTCTCTGTCCATGTCTCTTTCAGCCTTTCGTTCTCTCTCTCTATCTCTCTCTCTCTCTCTCTCTCTCTCTCTGTCTCAGAGGGTTTTGTAGTCCAGGTGTTTTAGGTGTTGGACTGCTGACCGGAAGATCATTAGTTTAGTTCCCAGTGCCACCAAGCTGCCAATGCTGGGCCCCTGAGCGAGGCCCCCTAACCTTCCAAATGCTCAGTTGGATAAAATAATGACATAAATAAAAGTCACTCTAAATAGTCACATCTGCCAAATGCAAGTCATGTAAATGTCATTCGCTGTCTTTTTCTTTTCTGTTTAGCTCTTCTTCTTTTCTTCTCTTTCTCTATTGGTTGGGCTTGTCTTTCTCTCACTTTTTCTTTCTTTCTTTTTTTTTCTTATTCTTTTTTTTGTCTTCTGTATTGCCTTTTCTTTCCTTCTTTTCTTTTCCTCATTCTCTTCTCCTTCTTCTTTTTCCCCCTTTGCTTTGTTTTTTTTTTCTTTTTCTTTTTTCTCTTTGTTTTCCTTCTCTTTTCTCTCCCTCTCCCTTTTTTTTTTTTCTTTTCTCTATTCTTTTTTTTTTTCTTTTCTTTTTTTCGTCATTTCTTTATTTTTCTTTATTTTTTTCTATAATATTCTTTCTATATATTTTTCTATATATTTTTAATTCTTTCTTTCTCACTGTCTGTCTTTCCTTTTCTCTGCCTCCCCCTTTCACTCTCTCTCTCCTCTCATGACCAACTTCTTCACTACTTTTTTTTATTTTTCCCACATTTCTCGGCCTCCCTCTCTCTTATTCCTTTTTTTATATTTTTCTTTGTTTGTGTGTGTGTGTGTGTGTGTGTATATACACTCCCTGTCCTGAAGTATTAATGCTACACCTCACATTGCGGTCCAAATGTATTTTTTAATCTGTAGCTCTTTGGGTATTTGTATTCTGGACTGTTGTGTCTCTGTAGGACCACCGGATTCTCCACCGTGTGCTGGACATCATCGATTGATTGATTGATTGATTTTTTTATTAATGTATTGGACGCGGTATCAATTATTGTAAATGTTATGATTGAAATGAATCCTTGTTTTAATCGAAACATATATTTTGGTTAGAACGTGTCGGTTTATTAATAAAGTTGTATTTTGTCAAAATGTTTGATTTCAGTTTTTTTTTTTTTGTTAGTTTTTATTAACAGGTGAAAGAGATTATGATGCAGTTTACACACACAGACACACACACACACACCCCTAACAGCGTATTTAATATAAGCTACATCATTAACGCTCTTTTTTTTATAATATTTCACTAAAGATGTCGACGAGGTTGAATTGAACCTGTAATTTTCAGGTGTTCAAATACTTTTGGTCATTTGGTGGACGTAAAATGGCAGCCATGCTGTATCTGTGAGGAAAACAGAGAAGTGTTTATACCGGATGAAGGGCCTTTTCTTATTCAGAAGAAGACTGCTGAACTTCTGGTCACGTTTACATCTTTGCTTTCTATTAAAGGTTCAGTAGGACATGTTGGAAAATGCTAACTGTAGCCTGTTAGCACTGAAAGTCTCCATCCCACCCTCTCACGCCATAAACACACAAATTAAACGACTAGAAAAATGTTACTACCATTGACGGGAGTGCATTTGGTAGCTGGTCCTTGTAGCTGGTCAGTGTAGACTGATACCCCTCTTAATACCCCCCACTATCACATTCCAATTATAGAAACACATCAATACTAAACAAACACACAATATAACAACGGCGTGGAATTACAGACAGAGAGACAAGAAACCCGTTAACACACAACTCCAAACCTCTACACTACAACCACAACTGTACCACCTACAACATCTGGAGCAGTTCAGAATCAATATTTATCCTAATATTAATATAACATCACAAAAACATTACAGATATCAAATATATCAGACATTTAAAGGCTGTAAGTCAGTGTTACCGCTCGGCGGCACTGGTCTGGAAGTGGGGAATAAACTCTTTCCTACGCTGTAATTATTAATTAGTAATTATTATAATTACTTTCAATACTTGAGTACATGATTTTAGAAATATTTTTCATACTTTCACACAATAAAGATCACATACTTTAAGATCTTTACCTAAGTAATATTCTTAATGGTGGCTAATAATTCTAAATATTTCTACTTTTCCTTAAAAGTTAATTTCAGGTTTTTTATTCACCTCTGATTGCAGTTGTGTGTGTGGCCCTGTGATGGACTGGTGACCTGTTCAGGGTGTCCCCCTCCTGCCTTTCGCCGCCTTCCAGAGACGGCTGGGAAAGACTCCAGCAGATCCCTGTGACCCCAAATAAACGGGTATAGAAGATGAATGAATGAATGAAGTTGATAAAAGCGTGTGTGTTTAGACTGTAATGCTGTCTAGGTGCCGCTAGGTGTCACACTCTGATTGAGCATCATTTAAAACAGCCGGATTTATATAGTTACTTAAAAATAAATAACCCTTTGGGTATTTATTTAAAAAAACACTTCCATGCAAACATGGCTGATAAAAACACTTTTTATGAAAAGACTTAATAAACTTTTAATTTCCATTTCTTTTTTTACCTTTATTTGATACAAATTCTATTTAACACTAACCTACAGACTGTAATTATTATTCAATAACAGTAAATATTGTTAACAATAAAAAATAAAGTTATAAAATAAACAGAATCACTGGTAAAAACGTGTCTTTTGTATGCTACTAGTATTATTATTGTTATTACTATTAATAATTATTATTTTTGGCCGCACGGGGGCTTAGTGTTTATCACTCACGGTAAGAAGGTTTCGGGTTCGATTCCCCTGCAGGGGTCTTTCTGTATGTAGTTTGTATGTTTTCCCTGTGCTTGCATGGGTTTACTCCGGGTTCTCCGGTTTCCTCCTACAGTCCAAAACATGTTATGTTAGATTGATTGGTGAATCTAAATTGTCCTAAATTGTCCAGGGTGTCCCCTCTCCTGCCTTTCACCCTTTCAGAGACGGCTGGGATAGACTCCAGCAGATCCCTGTGACCCCAAATTAGGGAATAAGCGCGTATATATGATAAATACATGAATAATAAATAAATAAATTATTTTTTATTAGTAGTTAGTGGTATAAATAATGTTCGTATGTTAAAATAGGTGTGTAATTTTCTCAGCTGCATAAAGATCGTTTAACATTTTAGTTAAAATAATTTTAAGGTGCTAGCGTTTGCATTACATATATTAATTGGGTTTTTTTGCGTATAATAAATAATATAAACAATACAAAATAAATGTTTAACAAAATATAATTATTTAAAAAATATTACTATCACATCACATTTGTAATAATAAAAGAAGAAATCCAAAGCAAACTAGCATCAGTGATGATGTGATGGTCTGTCATATTTCCTGACTGTATGTAGCCCTGGCCATATTTGGTTGTTCCGGTGGTTATGGGCGGTGCCTAATAGCGGCGTCCCCGCCCACTTTTCTGTCGTAATTTGGGCCACTTTTCAGCGCGCGGAGTTTCATACCGCACAGACTGGCGCGCGCGACCGGATCAGCTCTGGAAATAAAAGGTAAGAAGAGTTCAACCAACAATTTATAGAAATAATTTTAAAGCTATTTTTATTATAAAAATCCCTGCATACAAAAATGCTTGTTATGTATTTAAATAGTCAATTCAGCAGTTAAAATAAATATACATTAAAACCCTAAAGAAGAATAATTATAAAGCAAGTCAAAGTATTTTGATGAAGGAAAGTTTTTTCTAAATGCTTTTATACATAAGATTCACAAATAAGCTCCGAAAATCTTTACTGAAGCTTTTACTGAGTCATTATGATGATATTAAAGTTAATAAAGATCTTAAAGTTCTTCTCATCATCTTCAGTCTTTAAACTCTGTGAACCTGATGGATTAAACCTCATTTTAATTGTTCCTACTCGAATGTTCAGTATTTGACACCCGTGTGATATTCTCACAGTCCCGATTCTGTGTGTAGTCACACAATAAGCAGGAAAAAGGCAGTTATTTCTGTCCATGGAATTTTCTGTGGCTTCCTCTTTTCTCTGTCCTCATCTCCACTTTCTCACATTCGCTCACATCGTCCTGCATCTGGAGTTCATGTGAGCGCTGAGTGGATCCGTGGAAATCACAGAAGGATTTAAAGATGCAAATAATTACTAGTTAGTTAATAGTTAATAAATAGTCAATAGGGCAGTACAAATAGTTATATGGGGTTGGACTGGTTTTTAGAAGATATTTACATTTCTGGCTTTTGGCAGACGTTCTTATCCTAATTTATTAGATTTTTTTATCCAACTGAGCTTGGTGGTGCTGGGAATTAAACCCACAACCTCCTGTTTACCAAGCCAACACCTTAATCACTGAGTTACCACTTCCCAAGAGGTAGATTATAGGTTTAATTCCCAACACCACCGATCCGCCACTGCTAAACCTCTGATGATAACCCTCAGCTGCACAAATGAGATAAATCTTTTAGTAAAAGGCGTCAAGCAAATGGCAACAAACAAGTGTTTTGTTTTGTTGTTCTTTAAGAAGACTTTTATTTTGCATTAACGATGAAAGGAGCCTCCAGTGTCAGAATTTTGCTCTAATGGACCGGAGGGTCAATATAACCCTCTGGAGCGCTCCCCTATTGTAAAAAAAATGTGTCCACAGTGACAGTAGTAGGAAAAAAAGTTAATAATGTGCCCTGAATGCTGCCCTTTGATGCCCTCATGGATGCCATAATCCATGATAGACTATGTGACCTTAGTGCTGTATAGAAAAAGAAAAATATGATAGACTGCCCTATAGGATGCTTGATGAAGTGCCAACTAGACTTCTTTGCCAGCAGAGAATATGTAATGCAGTGCCCTATAGGCTCCCCAGTGGTAAAAGGAAACATAACCTAGTGCATTTAAAGACTCTTTCACTCTATTTAAAGTGCCCTTTAGGATGTTACTATATGCAAGTAATGTTTTGTAGGCTTTGTTTCTTGTGAGGAACATGTTTTTTGTGCTCTTCAAGGTGCATTTTCAGTAAGAATATGTTTTAGTGCCCTATAGGCTCCCTCTATGTGTAAGAAATCATTTTGAAGTGCCATCTAGACTGCTTTATCAGCAGATAATATGTGATGTAGTGACCTATAGGCCCCCCTGTGGGAAAGGAAACATAACCTAGTGCATTAAAAGGCTCTCTTACTTTATTTAAACATGAGAAAGTGCCCTTTAGGTTGTTGCTTGGTGCAAGAATGTGCAATACAGTTAATAGGGTGTGTTTCTGGTGGGTTAAACATGACGGATTGTGATATAGGTTCTGTTTCTTGCATGGTAACATGCCTTTCCACTAAAGATATGTATTGTAGTGGCTCTTGGATGTGCTTCTGTTAAAGAAACCGTGATGCCCTATAGGCTCCACTACATAGTGACGCATGTCTCCAGTTAAGAATTTAATATATTTCACAGGCTATATTTCACTGGGCAAAAATCAAAATGAAGTGCACTTTATGGTGCATTTCTAGTGGATTAAGTGTGATGCATTGCCTTATAGGCTCTGTTTCTTCTATTAAATTATAGTCATGTGCTTCCCTAGTGAAGAACTTTATTTGGAAAAAATGATCAGGAAGTGCCCGCTAGGCTGTGCTTCTAATGAAGAAAATGTGATGCAGTGCACCGTAGACTGTACCACCTGGGGGGAAAAAACAAGATGACGTGCCCTCTAGGTTCTCCAATGTGCCCTCCTAGATGTCTCTATGGTAAAAAATAATCAGAGGTTAATTATCAAATTTTTTCTCCTCTTGAGGACGTGATCGTTATTAAAATAAAGGTAAACTTTCTTTCTAACATGAACATGGCTACAAAATAAGACTGGGTACTGGTTAAGATTGATTGTTCTTCCTGATGAGAACTTATATCTCAGGTCCTAAACCATAACACAGATCAGTCTAGATTAACACCAGATTAACTTTGTTACCTTCACTAAACCAGCAAATCCACTGCCGGGAAATATTTTTGCAGCAATTTAAACAAACTTCTGGGGTTTTTTTCCATTCCATTTTCGTACTGTTGTTTTCCATCCAAAGTCTACGGAGTCCAAAACGTCTACGGAACTTTTTTTGAAATCCATCTCCACTCTGAGTCTACACTTATGTGGGTAACCAGCATTCCGACATTTCATTCACTCCCAGTTGAACACAATCTCAGAGATAAATATGGTACAGGCAGAACCTTCATCTTCACCGCAACATACCAGAAAACCTCAGCTACGCAGTTAGCATGGGGCTAATTGACTAAACATGGCGCCTTAAGGATACTAAACAATACAAATGCTTTACCACACACGTGAAGTTAGCAGGCTGTCTGCCTGGGTAGTTCTCACTGACCAGCTTCTTAACGGGGAGCAAAAATGTCTAAGTAGATAAAGCCCCGGCTTGGCCACATCAAACACCCAGAGACCCTGCTTGGGCAGATAAATGGACATATGAGACCTCTGTTTTGTCAGAAGAACCCTTGATTAGTATGGGTATGAGACCCTTTATTTAGCAGAAAAAGCCCATCTTGAAGCACATGGAGCCCCTGTTTAAGGAGAAGCCCTTTCTTAGACATAGGAGAAACCCTGGAGCTCCCATATTTTGGGGGAATAAATCATAGGTTTTTGGGAGGGTAGATAAAATCTTTGCATGGACAGAATTAGCCCCCTGAGCTCCTGCTTGAAATGAAGCTATTTAAAACCCATTCTTGGGGAGTTAAAATGCTGCTTGGACAAATAAGCCTCTGCATGGGCAGATAAAGCCCCTTTTGCTTCGGCAGGTTATGTCCTTGACTGGGCATCTGAAATTCTGGTTTGAAAATCTGTAGAAGGAAATAAATAACTGCTTGTGCTTAGAAAGCCCCCGTTTTAAGCCCCCGCTTGGACAGATGAAGCCCCTTTATGGGCAATTTAAACCTCTGCTTGGACGGAAGACGCCCCTGTTTGGGCTTGCTCACATTAACATTATGCACATTCTTTTTTTTCGTCCTATTGTTTGTACATCAGTTTGTTATCGCTGTTTTCTGGGACTTTGCTCGTAAATCCCAGCGTAATGAAACAGAGTTTTCTGTGTCAGAGACGTTAGCGCGACTGTTTACACAGCCATTTTAACTGTGACACAAACCAGTGATTAAAAAGGTGACATTTTGTCTGGACCGAGCTTGTTCCCCTCCTCTTCTTCTTTTCCACATTTCCAGTGTGCATGATGTCACCGTTTCTTTTTGCCCCACGAGCCAAAACGTGAATAGTTTCCACTCGCCTCCTGCAAACACCTCGTTAAAGTGCACCAACACAGCGGCGTAAACAACAGACACAACTTTTCAGCTCAGGCATTTTCCCCTTGGTGTTTGGTAGAAGCAGTGAAAGTAAATTGGCTGAGCCTAAATTTAGAAGTTTTAGGGTGTTGGACTGGTGATCAGAACATCATGGGTTCAATTCCCATCAACACTAATCTGCCACTGCTGGTCCATAAAACTAAAAACTAAAACCCACAAAGAAAAGACATTTTACATATTGTTTTTCTAACCCCCCAACACACACACACACACACACACACAGTAAACAGTCACCACATCTAGCAGATAAAATGACGTGTATTTTCCATTTAATACCAAAGTGATGTCATAACTCATATTCAAAATTTCCACACTATCAAAAATCAAGATAAACACACACACACACACACACACATACACACCTTACGCCCACACACACACACACACACAAAAAGGCTACTGATTTAATACATCTGATCTCTTCTGGTAGCTGGTTCAATCTGCGTAATAGATATAATTAGATTCCCCTTGATTAGACTGAACCTGACTTGATCCTTATGATCTGAGTGATCTGATTGGTTTATCTATTCAGTGATTATATCTAAAATGTATTTAGGTCCTACAGACCATTAAGTGATTTATAAATAATTCCCACTGGTGTAATGTGATCAGATTTTCTGGTTTTGGTCAGAATCCTGGTATGAACTGTAGCTGTTCTAATGGTCTTCTTGGGAAGTGTGTCCAGTCTACTGCTGATAAGACATGAACAAGATTTTCCAGGTCCAGACTGGAAACAAAACTCTGAATTCCAGCAGTGTTTTTGTGGTGATTGTATGATGATGTTAGTTTCTGCCTCCACATGACTACTGATACTAAAGTCTGACTCCAGAATCAGGAACCAAGGTTCCTGACCTGATCTACTATACCTAAACCACACACACCTACTTCACACACACACATTATACTCAAACACATCACCGTAGTGTGTGTGTCTGACCCCCCCCCCCCCCATGTGCACACTTCAAATGGCCCATTAGTGAAATATTTACACACAGCTGTAGAACACAGGAAAAAGAGCACTCGCAGAGATTTCCTCTAAAAACTAAATTTATACAACGACAAAAACACCAGGACACCTCTCTCTGTCAAACAGGAACAAGTGAGAGAGAACGGAAAAAAGAAAGAAGGAAATAGAAAGAAAAAGGAAGAGAGAGAGAAAGAGAGACATATAAAGAAAGAAGAAAGAAAGAAAGAAAGAAAGAAAGAAAGAAGGAAAAATAAAGATAAGGAAAAAAGAGGGGGAAGAGAAAAAGAAAAAGAGGGGGGGGAATAAAGAAAGACAGAAAAAGAAAGGGAGAGGGGGAAGAGAAAAAAACTTAAATGTGAAAGAAAGAGAAAAAGAAAATGGTGGAGAAAGAGAGATTAAGAGAAAGAAAGAGAGAAAGAAAAAGGAAAATAGAGTGGGAAAAGCGAGAGATAGAGAGATAGGAATAGAGATAGAGAGAGAGAGAGAGAGAGAGAGAGAGAGAGAGAGAGAGTTTGATATTCACCAGATTAAACAGTGGCTGTATTCAGAAATGTCTGTTCTTCTCCTAAACACACAGTTAAACACCAGAGCTGCTTCTGGGGTAAATGGAGCGAAACTACAACACACACTCCTTCCTCCTGTTCAGACTCTCCATGGAGTAACCTTAGAACAACAAGGGTAGAATTGTAATGTCCAGCACTTGTGGGGTGTCCAGATCAGCAGTGATGAGTATCTATCAAAAAAGACATTTCATTTCATTATTTGGCAAATGTCCTTATCCTGAGCGACTTACAGGGCCCAGTGGTGGTGCCAGGAATCGAACCCCGATCTTCCAATTAGCAGTCCAACACCTTAACCACTGCACTACCACTAACAGACTTCTGCATCGCAGTTGCTTGCTCATGGGGCTGTGTAGCTACAGACCAGTCAGGGTGTCCATGCTGACCCTGTCCACTACCGACAGCACCAATAATGGGCATGTGAGCATCAGAACTGGACCACAGAGCAATGGAAGAAGGTGGCCTGGTCTAATGAATCATGTTTTCTTAACTGATAAACACATGGGAACAGAAAGAAAGCCGGCGGAGGCAATTTTTGCTGGGAAGCCATGGATTTTGATTGGTATGGCTATCCATGTGGATGTTATATTGACACATACCACCTACCTATGCATTGTTGCAAACCATGTACACCCTTCCATGGGATTGGCTGATCGCTGTGGCCTCTTTTAGCAAGATAATTCACCCTGCCAACATGCAAAAATGGCTCCGGAATGGTTTGTGGAGCACAACAACGTAACATTCATATATATTCCCACATTATGGATACGACAAGTTCATCCACGATAGTATTATCATGTTATCGTTCTTTGTTCTGGTTCTGCCAAATGCTGTAACTGTACAAAGTGACAAAAATAGCCCCGAAAAGCTGGCTGTGTGATTATAGGTGTTAATGCAATGCCGTATTATGATTATAAAGACTATGCCACGCTTCTGGATAGTGTCTATATATATTTTTTTTCTTTCTGGGATCTTATAAAGAGATTCCTTAATAGCGGACAGTGTCTGCACTTGTCACATAAAATTACAGTTCCGAGAGCGTTGTGTAAGCAATAAAGGGAAGCTGTTACACCTGTGCGCCATTAGGGAAGATTTATCACCTCCTTTCTTACCGCTTTTAAAAAAGGTTAGGGATAAAAAGAGGTCTTTCTTTTCTTTTCCTCCGCGGCACCAAGTTTCCATTCTGCCAACGTGACTAAATGTCAAGAGTTTGGATAGAAAACAAAAGGAAGGACAGAAAGAGGTCTGGTCATGATTTGTGTCTAAGTCTGGCTTTGCGGAGAAGCTGAAAGCTTTAAGTGAATCTGTAACACACACACACACACACACACACAAGGACAGACTGAGGTTCAGGACACTATAAAGTTTCTGTATTTGTATGTAATTAGAAAATAGCTTCGGTCAACATCTCTACATTCTCCAAATTTCCTATGTGGCTCTCACAGACTCACTGTTTATTTGTCCTTGTCATTGCTTTACAAAGAGAATTACAGCGAATAACACACACACACACACAGTTATCTGATTTTCTCAAGGGTTATATAACTGATCTGTCACGTCATAATCACGTTTACGTTCACGTCAGTTTGCTCGGCAGAGGCTTTTTTTTTCCGAATGAGGCACAATCCAATCCAGCTGTTTAAACAGCCGGTGCCAACAATGACAACAGCTGTCCTGGGAACAAGTAACAGATGAAATAGTTCATTAAAGGAGAAGAAAGAATAACTGTGCACAAAATATTGACATTTTATAAAGTCAATTTGTTTAAAATGCACTAAAACTCTAAAAGAACAAGCGAAAGCTCAAAAAAATGCCCTTTTTATGAAATCCTGGGTTTGTGCTGCACTTTAGCTGGGGTACAAAAACTATATGGCCCAAAAAACTTGGACACAATCACCTAGAACGTCTTTGTATATTTTTGAATTCCATTATTTCTTCTCTGGAACTAAGAGACCTAAACACTGTTGCAGTATGACAAATGTCCCTGTGCACAAACCCCCTGATCTCCATGTAGAGATGCTGTGTTCTGGATGTTTTGGAGTAGAAGAACATTTTTGGGATGAACTGGAACCCCGACTAAACCCCAGACCTCCTCATCTCAACATTAGTGTCTGATCTCAGTAATACTATTGTGAACAGAATGGAATCTGGAACAGACTCCGAAACAGAATCTATAACAGAATGTTTAAAAAACACAGACGTAGCAGATGGGCAGGTGTCATATCGTGTAGATTGTAAATGATCTTTAAATTACAGTTGTTTGCTATTTAGGCTTATTTCTGTGCTAGGATTTACCTGTACCTATCTGCTGGAGATTATCCAATCTATCATTGGGTGAAAGGCAGGGGTCACCCTGGACAGGTTGCCAGTCCATCACAGGGCTACATGCAGACAAACAACTGCACACACACACTATGGGCAATTTAGAATCACCAATCAATCTAACATACATTTGTTTTTGGACTGTAAGAAAAAACTGGAGAACCCTACGCAAGCACAAGGAGAACATGCAAACTCCACACAGAAAGACCCCCTGCAGGGAACGAACCTGGAACCTTCTGTCTGTAAGGCAACAGTGCTAAACACCAAGCCACCGTGCTGCCCAGACAGGAAACAACTCCTAAGGCCTAAACAGCAGCTATGAAGCAGTGGTGCTATTTGTAGCTGATATTTTAAGGTTTTGTTTGTGTGTTTCAGGTGAGGAAACGTGGATCAAGATGAGTGACCAGTTTAACTGTGAGAACTGTAAGGAGTCTCTTTACGGGAGGAAGTACATCCAGGTGGACGACGTCCCTCACTGCGTCCCCTGCTATGATCGTCTCTACGCCAACATCTGCCAAGGCTGCAAAGAGCTTATTGGACACAACTCACGGGTCAGAAAAAAGAGTGTGTGTGTTTGTGTGTGTGTTTATTACAGCCTTGTGTTTATTTAAATTCACACTTTGAAGGATTACATTATTGTGGCATCATATAAACATGGTTTATTTTGTGCAGAGCTTCTGACTCTTAGGAATGCCCTCAAGTACTGTCTAGCTGTGGCTTGATTGGTTCCAGGGGCATTAGGGGTAGTGTCTATACTCAGATTGGCTATAGAGGCATCAGAAGTAGGAACTGTGGTATGATTGTTTACAAAGAGCATTAGAGATAGGAATTATGGTACATTAGGGGTTGTAACCCTTAACCAGTTGTGAATGAGAACAGGTGCATGGGGGGGGGGCTAGGGGGGTTAGCTCAGTGTTGACCCGCTGATCAAAAGAACATGGGTTTCATTCCTGTGAACCCCTGAGCAAGGCTCTGCTTCGTTTTAAAAAGAAGATAAAAGTCACTCTGTGTGCAGTCTGATTGGTTACAGAGCCATTAGGTTGCAAGGGGAATAGAAGTAGGAACTGTGGTCTAATCGCTTATGAGGCCATCAAAGGGAAAACTTTGGTTTGATTTATTATAGGGGCATTAGGGGTAGAAACTGTGGTCTAATTGGTTACAGGGGCAAGGCTATTGGGGTAGTGCCTACGGTTGGTTATGTGGGTATTGGGGGTAAACACTGTGGTTATGGGGCATTAGGGATTTCTACCCTTAATTAGTTGTGTTCTAATCCTATGGGCCCCTGAGCAGGGTTCTCAAACCTTAACTGATTAGTTTGATAAATAAGATAAAATTTACTTTGTGTGCATTCTGATTGATTACACAGAAACTGTGGTCTGACTTGTCGGGGAGGGGGGGCATTAGGGGTAGACACTGTGAGGTGATTAGTTATACAGGCATATGGTGTGGAAACTGTGTTCTAATTGGTTAAATGGACATTAGAGGAGAGAATTGTGTTTATTTTGGTCACTGACATTGGGGGTTGGAACTGTGGTCGGATTGGTTACAGGGGCATTAGTCATAGTGTGCAACATTAGGGTTAGGAACTGTATTGTGAGTAAATACAAGGGGCATTAGGGGTAGAAATTGGTCTGGTTAGTTACATGAACAGGGGTAGGAATTGTGGCCTGATTGGTTCTTGGGCATTATGGGTAGGAACTGTGGTCTGATTAATTATAGGGGCATCAGGGGTAGAAATTGCAATTAGATAGTTTTAAAGGGCTATTTTCTGTGATGACCATAAGTGACTTTGCTCTCAAACAGTCTAAATAAAGAAGTATGTCTTCTGGGACATGTAGTGAACCCATCTCACGATCACACAACCAGCTGTGTATACACAGATAAAAAGCAGAACTTCCAGAGGTAGCACCTCTTTGTTGAAAGTTCAGAGCGTTCCATGCAAACATGGAAACAGAGAATGGGACCTGTGTGTACACAACACATACTCTAGATAAATCTTTGGACAGGAACATAGCGATGCACCATGTCAGTGTCACTGCTACACTACGAACCAACGAGTATGGGTACACTGCAAGAATGTACCCCTTTGAAATGATCCTCATTTTGTAGTGCCTGGAACCAAAGTAGAATTACTTTTCACCACTACTTTAACGGTAAAACAACTGTTCTTTTTTTAACTAAGGAACAATTGGTTGGCTGAAAAAGTATTACCTCCCGGGGCAATATTTGTTTAAACCGGACCACTTATGTTCTTAGTTTGTGCCACGGCACTGTAACTTTGGCAATGTTCAGCAAAGCTATGTTCCACTTAAAAGTCCCTTGAAGACAGGAACAGCTTTTCTTCTTCTTCTCTTACCCTGTGTTTTTTTGCATCTTTACCATCTTTAACCTTGGCAAGCTTCATTAGCTCTGCAGATAAAAAGCATCTCCAGAAGTGGCAGCTTGGTGGTGTCAGGAATCGTAGCCGCAATCTTCCAATTAGCATGCCAACACCTAAACCACTAAGCTACCACTTCCTGAATCACACTTCCAAGTTGATAAATACCAATACTCTTTTTGTGTCTGTGTGTGTATAGGAGTTGTACTACGATGACCACCACTATCACGAAGAATGTTTCCGCTGCTCCCGCTGCAGTCGCTCGCTTGCAGACGAACCTTTCACCTGCCAGGACGAAGCTCTTCTGTGTAACGACTGCTACTGCAGCGAGTTCTCCTCCAAATGTGTGTCATGCGACAAGACCTTCATGCCAGGTACCTGTTGCAGCATTAAAGATACCGTTACAGGTGTGGAACAGGGTACAGATACCGGTGTTCTTTGATGAAAACTGTGGTGGTTGGTGTTACAAAAGATCTTCGCTCAGACAGACAAACGAGACGTAAGGACTCGGGTGGGACAGCATGATTAGGACTGGATCGACCTGTAGAGCCACACTTGTCTGCCTACAGGGCTCACATTACTCTCAACTGACGATTAGCATGAGAGAGAATGAAAGAGAAGTAAAAGAGCGAGAGTGAAAGACAGACAGGATGTTCTGTCCCTGCCCCGTGTCTCAGGTACATATCTGCAGACAAGTGAGTCATACTAGAGTATCAGTTGCATTTTTTCTACACACACGCGCAGAGAAAGTGTGTAAGTGTTTATAATCAGACCAGCTGCTGCCAGTGTAATTGTCAGTGAGTAATTGTCTGAGCTTGTCTGTCTTCTTTCTTTCTTAGTTTCTCTCTGTTTTCGTTTGTTCTCTCATTCTTTGCTTGTTTTTTTGTTTTCTTTCTTTTTTTCTTTCTTTTATTCTCGTTCTCTTCCTTTCTTTCTTTTTTTCTTTCCTTCTTTTTTTATTCCTGTTCCATTTCTTTCTTTCTTTCTTTCTTTCTTTCTTTCTTTTTTTCTTCTTAATTTCTCTCTTTATTTTTTTCTTGTTCTCTTTCTTTCTCTCTCTTACTTTCTTTGAACTTTGTTCATATATTCTATCTATCTATCTATCTATCTATCTATCTATCTATCTATCCACAGCATTTGGCAGACAGACTTACTGTATCTTTTTGTTTGTGTGTTGGTCTGTCTGATGAAGTTGAAGTACTCCTATAGCCATATATGGGTATTACGTTGCCTGTGACATCATTTCCTGTGCGAGAGGTGACACTATCTGGAACGGACAGGTGTAAATATGAATGAAATGAGCGGGACGTGTGTTTTTTTTTGCCTGGTGCATATTCCACTTTCTGTAGGTGTAAGATTCTCTACTGGGATTTCCTCTTTATTTAAAAGACTGTCGGGATGTTGAAGCTTTCTATCTATCTTTCCATCTTTCTATCTTTCTTTAGTAAAAAGTGTGTTATAATGTCTTTGTTATTATAATGTTTGTTAGAATATCTTTTTTCAGTTTATTTAATTAATTTTAAATCTCAGAGTACTAATGATAAAGACTTTCTTTCTTTTTTCTGTCCTTCTTTTTTTCTCTTTCTCTCTTTCCCTCTCTTTTAGGATCAAGGAAGTTGGAGTTCGGAGGTTCTACCTGGCATGAGGAGTGTTTTGCGTGTTGTGTGTGTCAGCAGACTTTGGCCTCACAGTCTTTTATCCCTGATAAGGACGAGTATTACTGCGTGTCCTGCCACGAGAGACGCTTCGCTCCTCGCTGCAGTCACTGCAAACAGGTCTCCGTCTCCGTCTGTCACACACTCACACACACACTTATATAAATATAAGTACCATTTAGTTACCAGTCGTTTCTGTGTGTGTGTTTCAGATGCTGCTGCAGGGCGGGGTGACGTACCGAGATGAACCTTGGCACAGGGAGTGTTTCCTGTGCTCGGGCTGTAAGATTCAGCTGGCTGGACAGCCCTTCACATCTCAGGGGGAAAAACCGTACTGTGTCAAGTGCTTCAGCTGCCTGTACGCGCAGAAATGCACCGCCTGCAACAAGGCCATCACAGGTGTGTGTGTGTGTGTGTGTGTGTGTGAGAGAGGTGAAATACAATGCCACTATGTTTACTGCTCCAGATTTATATTCGTATTTAACCCTGTAGTGGGTGTGGGTAATTTTTATTCCATCTGTTAGCTCCGCCCACTAATCAGGAATTTCTATCAATCTAAATGTGTTCCTGTCTGTCTCTCTTTTCCATATCAGTTTTTGTCTCTCTGTCCATTTTTCTGTCTTTTTATCTTTCGTTTTGTCCCTCTTTGTCTGGGTTTGTCTATTGGTCATTTCTCTATCTATCTATCTATCTATCTATCTATCTATCTATCTATCTATCTATCTATCTATCTATCTCTGTCTTACTTCCTTTATATGTTAGTCTATGTGTCTTTGTCTCTCTTTCAAAATTAGTTTGGATCTCTATCTGTCTCTTTTTGTATCTGTCCTAGTTTGTATGTATATCTGTTTCTCTGTCTTTCTCTTTCACCCTCTGTCTATCACTTTGTCCTGGTCTTTCTGTCTATCTCTGAATCTATTTCTATGTGTGTCTCTCTATGTCTTTGTGTCTATCTTTGGTTTTCTGCCTGTTCCTTCTCTATTTGTCTCTTTCTGTCTTTACGTTAGTCTCTTTTTCTCTCTATCTCTTTCTCTGTCTGTCCTAATAAAAAAAAAAAAACAATGTAGATAATCAAATAGAAAATTATTTATTAATTAAAGTCACATGGGCAAAAAGGGGAATAGTAAAGGGGGTTGTTAGAGTCAACTGTGAGGGTAAGTTTTAGGGTAACTTTGTTAATGTGCTCTCTCTCGTTTTCTCTCTCTCTCTCTCTCTCTCTCTCTCTCTTTCACCCACCTTCTCTCTGTCTCTCTCACTCACTCTCTCTTTTTCTTTCTTTCTCTCTCTCACTCTCTCTCTCTCTTTCTTCTGTCTTCTCTCCTCTCTCCTCTCTCTCTCTCTTCACCCACCTTCTCTCTCTCTCTCTCTCTCTCTCTCTCTCTCTCTCTCTCTCTCTTCATTTACCTTCTCTCTGTCTCTCTCACTCTCTCTCTCTTTTTCTTTCTTTCTTTCTCTCTCTCTCTCTCTCTCTCTCTCTCTCTCTCTCTCTCTCTCTCTTTCACCCACCTTCTCTCTGTCTCTCTCACTCACTCTCTCTCTCTCTCTTTCTTCTTCTCTCTCTCTCCTCTCTCTCTTTCTCTCTCTCTCTATCTCTATCTCTCTCAGGATTTGGTGATGGTAAGTATGTTTCCTTTGAGGACCGTCAGTGGCATCAGTCGTGTTTTAAGTGCTCCGGATGCTCTGTCTCTCTGGTCGGAGTTGGATTTTTCCCAAACGGCTCAAAGATCCTGTGTAAAGACTGCAACAACTGAACCCACAGATTCTGTGTGTGTGCATGTGTGGTGTGTGTGTGTGTGTGTGTGTGATACCAACAGGTGAATTATCTTTGCTATTATTTGCTGAAATCTTTTTGTAGAGAATAAAAAATTAATAACATTCAGTGTAATATAAAAGATTTATTTTGTTATAAAATATAAAATAGTATTTAGAGTCTGTACAATCCAGTTTTCTCTCCATAAGACTTTGTTTATAGCAAATTTTTACTCGAATTTAAAAAGGGAATTTAGAAGGACGTGGCTAGAAGTGCAGCACAAGCCGGTCAAATATTTTTTCTGTTTTAGGCTTTGAATATTTGGATTTCCCTGTTAAAAAAAAAAAAAAAAAGCCCCCCCACTGGCCCATGGCCCCTCCCTCGCTGTATTCAAATACAAAGGCGACCCATCCCCCCACTGGCCCCTCCCTCACTGTATTCAAATACAAAGGCGACCCCCTCCCCCACTGGCCCCTCCCTCGCTGTATTCAAATACAAAGGCGGCCCCTCCCTCACTGTATTCGAATACAAAGGCGGCCCCTCCCTCGCTATTCGAATACAAAGGCGGCCCCTCCCCTCGCTATTCGAATACAAAGGCGGCCCATCCCTCAATGCATTTAAATACAAAGATGACCCCCTCCCCACTGGCCCCTCCCTCGCTGTATTCAAACACAAAGGCGGCCCTCCTTCACTGTATTTAAATACAAAAGGCAACCCCTCCCCCTCTGGATTAAATAAGAAGTGAACCCCTCCCCCACTGGATTTAAATAAGAAGTGAACCCCTCCCCCACTGGATTTAAATAAGAAGTGGAACCCCTCCCCCATGGATTTAAAATAAAGAAGGGGAACCCTCCTCCCCCCCCACATGGATTTAAATAACAAGTGAACCCCTCCCCCCCTGGATTTAAATAAGAAGTGAACCCCTCCCCCCTGGATTTACATAAGAAGTGAAACCCCTCCCCCCTGGATTTAAATAAGAAGTGAAACCCCCCCCTCTGGATTTAAAATAAGAAGGGAACCCTCCCTCTGCTGGAACCCCTCCCCCTGGATTTAAATAAGAAGTGAACCCCTCCCCCACTGGATTTAAATAGAAGTGAACCCCTCCCCCTGGATTTAATAGAAGTGAACCCCCCCTAAATAAGAAGTGAACCCCTCCCCTCTGGATTTAAATAAGAAGGGAAACCCCTCCCCTCTGGATTTAAATAAGAAGTGAACCCCTCCCCCACTGGATTTAAATAAGAAGTGAACCCCTCCCCCCTGGATTTAAAAGTAAGAAGGGAACCCCCCTCCTTCACTGGATTTAAATACAAAAACGCTATAAATCTATTTCCAAGTTCCTAACCATGTTTCACGCTTAATTATTTTTCTTGAGCAAACAAATCAAACAAATCTAGTATTAGCTGACTTACTGCTTCAAAACGTCTCACTGAGTGTGAACACCCACATTCCAACATTTCAGGAGTGTAGTCTGAGCGTGCGCCTGTCGAGCTGAGTGTGTGTTCAACCTGTAAATTAGCCGTAGGTGGTTTAAATGATAGTTACATGTTATTTTAAACTATGTTCATGTTACTAGCCTTAACTCTCATTGCTATTTTATTTTAATTTGACAATTCATATTGTCGACATGTAGGTACCTTGTGTAAGGAAATCCAAAGCTGTTAAGGGAACAGCTAATGAAATGAACTGCAAAATGTTTTACAAGAAAGTAGGTTAGCTAGCAACCAAAGAAAAAGCTAGCTAGCATGGTAAGCCATGCTAGACATTAGAAATAAGAAATAAAAGCATGAGTTAGCCTGGCTAGCATTATATTATTTTTGGAGTGGCTAAAGATGGAGATCACTTACTTTCATAAAAAAAACGCACTTGCAAATTGTGAAGCTTGCTAGCTGTTTCTTCATAACAAGCTTCTTATCTATCATGAATAGCTACTGACAAAAATGTAGATGTAACATTGGTTTACGTAGTACTGTTTGTCAAACTGATACCAACTAGTAGGCGTACTAGATAAATTAACTAGATTACCATTAGCTAAACATACAGAGCTAAGTAGCTAGTAGTTCTATTAGCAATAAAAAAATGTTATTTTATAGTATTGCAATCAAAGTTTCTATTTGAAGTAACTATGTGATAGGCTAACCTGCGGTTTATCTTTTGACCAGATGTAACCTTGCTAGCTTAACCATCTTAACTAGCTAGCATAAAATGCTTAAGCCTTTTATAAAGAAAACATAAAGACAACATAAGAAAGCTGATAAAGAAAATGGACAGGAATATTTATGCCCATCTAATAGATTACTAAGAAAGGTTGCTAACCCTAGAATATAATTAATTAGATGTCTTAGAATAAAAAGTCTTGTAAAATTGCAAAAGTCTTGTAAAAAATTTAAGACCAATTTTATCTATTTAAAATGAATTTTAATTAAAAACATGAGCATCTGCAGCATTGGAGGCGTGTAACGTGAACCAAGGCTTCACATCTGCACAGCTGTTACAAATATATTCAGCATCATTTTGTTACACACCTAAACGCCAGTTTTAGTCATGCGTCACGTTCCGTCATTTATGGTTTAATATTCATTTGTTTCTACACGTTTATTATAATATTTTAATCTTGTTGCACTTTCGTTACACTATTATAAAGCGGTTAAAGCAACTTTTAATGCACAACAACAGACGAGAAGGAATGTTTGCAATTAACAAAAATAAAAAAAAAGGGGGAAAAAAAACAATGTATTTACTTGCATGTGAAAAAATGAAATAATTTTGTCTTTTTTTATACATCCTAATGACGAGAGTTACAGTAAAGTGTTTTTCATTAAAATATGTATTAGACATACAGCTAAAAATAAATATGAAATCCTAAAACTGTCAGAAGTTAAAACTTGCTTCTGTGTGTAAGAAATGACGTGTTGTTGTGTTGTGTTATGTTGTATGACACGCTTGTGAAATAAAATAAATACCAAATCTGCTGAATTGTGATTTTTTTTTTATTCTGTAAGAGAAGAAAGTAAGATTCATTTAAAATAATTCAGAAGTTAAAGTTATTTGTTAAAATTAATTTTTTAGTTTTTTCTACAAATAAAATAAATTTTATGCTACACGTACCATTATTCTTTAGTGACTTTGGGAACAACATATCCTCAATTATATACATTAAAAAAATAATAGTTAAAGAAATTAAATATTTTTTGTCGGTTTATTGTTAAATTCAATGCTGTGTGATAGAATTTCAATGTTTTATCTATTTTAAACAAAATTTCAAGACTAAAGTCACAATTATGAGAAAAAAATCGTTTTGTTAAGAAGCAGTTAACTCAACAATTTTCTTTATTGTGGTTAAATCTTTCAGCTGAGCAGAATTTTTTTATAGTGTAGTTCAATATTTGCTAATACCAGTGGTGGGCGGCGCATTTGGTGCTGGTCTGGAACTGGGGAATAAAACTCTTTCCCGCGCTGAGACAAGCTAGTTATCTTCAGGCTACCAAACTCTCCTCATCATCCACAACTTTTCTGGGAAAATCCGCATTAAAAACGTATATTTTAGTTTGTCTGAGACGGAAATTAATTTCATCAATCATTGTGGGGGTAAAAATTCTAATTTTACTGTGCAATCATGTTTTGCTAGTCTTTGCTGGGCTGTAACAGTTTTACTCTGATCAACCAATCAGAGGACAGAACAATGCAACAGCAGGCGCTAAGAGTCGAATTTAAGATGTGATTGGTTAAAGAAACGGTGTTTAATAATTTTACCCAATGATCAATCTGCACTGCTAATATAGTGTAAGTTCCACGGGCAGCGCTACTGATTCTGAAGGCAGATTAGATTAACATGGCAGCACATAGAAACTGAAATCTGATTGGACAAAAAATCTAACATCCACACACACGTACTGGAAGCAGTGCAGCGAGAGAAACACTACGAAATGAAGAGAATAAACTGCTGGAATAAATTAATACAATTTAATGGAACTAATATTAGAATTTAGGTTGTAAATGTCAGTCAGTGATTCTGGTAGTGTTTAGAACAGCAGAGAATCACTGACTGACCCGCACTGACCAACACTGGCTAATATGTTAAGAAAAGTAAACCAATGACTTTACCTGTAAATACCATCTCGTCTCACAAGGCAGTCTGAACAGCAGTGGATCTGATATTACAGAACCGATATCTGATATAAAAAAAAAGGCTTTGATATAAGAAAAATCTCAGTAAATCAGATTATCAGTCGTTCTTTACATGAAACCGTTCTACACCAGAACACCAGATTTATAAAGGTGAATGAATGTTATCTGGGTTTTTTAATCATACAGTATGTTACAGTGCAGATATAAAAATCTGTTCTTAAACATCTGTTCCTAAACTTCACCCCGAAGTTTTTAATAAATAGTGCACCGTGATCTGAAACAGGATTTATTGGATGAGGTTTTAAAGACACCGGCTGTCTCACAGAGTGGTGGTGCTCCTCATCATAGTGGACAGGATGAAGAACGAGCGAGGAGCCCAGGTCGGTATGGGAGAGAAGGACCTGAGACTGTGAACGATCAAAAGTCGTGAGCGACTGACAGAACAAAGAGCCTTAAAAGGTGAAGTCGGACTCCGGTGAGCTGAAGGTGCTGAGAAGTCTCCATGTTGGAGAAACTCGAGCTGTCAAAGTGATTCAGAGTTTCAGAGGCTCTTTCACAAACAACTGTTCAACTGAGTCCAACACACACAGCCACTGAATCTGTGTTTCTAGAAAACGATACAGGAAATATATCTCTCTTCTATTCTGCAGTGTTCTATTCTGCAGTGTTCTTTGGGGTTCTGTTCTATTCTATTATTAAACCTTTTCGTTATTTTCTGTTATGTTCTCTGTTTTCTATTTTAGATTTATTGCATTTTATTCTATTCTAATGCCTTTATGCTCCATCGTGTTCTTTTCCAAAGTCTATTATTGCATTTGTTGTTCAAGTTCCATGTTCTATGTTCTGTTCTGTTCTGTTCTGTTCTGTTCTGTTCTTTTCTGTTCTTTTCTGTTCTTTTCTTTTCTGTTCTGTTCTTTTCTTTTCTTTTCTGTTCTTTTCTGTTCTTTCTATTTTCTTTTCTTTTCTTTTCTTTTCTGTTCTGTTCTTTCTGGTTTCTGTTCTGTTCTGTTTCTGTCTTTTCTTTTCTTTTCTTTTCTGTTCTGTTCTGGCTGTTTCTTCTTTTCTTTCTTTTCTTTTCTGTTCTTCTGTTCTGTTCTGTTCTGTTCTTTTCTGTTCTGTTCTGTTTCTTCGGAGTTTTCTGCTTTTCTTTTTCAGTTCTTTTCTTTTCTGTTCTGTTCTGTTCTGTTCTGTTCTTTTCTTTTCTGTTCTTTTCTTTTCTGTTCTGTTCTGTTCTTTTCTGTTCTTGTTTCTTTCTGTTTTTCTGTTCTGTTCTGTCTGTTCTTTTTCTTTTCTTTTCTTTTCTGTTTTTTCTGTTTTCTTTTTTTCTTTTCTTTTCTGTTCTGTTTCTGTTTCTCTGTTCTGTTCTGTTCTTTTATGTTTCTTTCTGTTCTGTTCTGTTCTGGTCTGTTCTGTTCTGTTCTTTTTTTTTCTTTTTTCTTTTCTTTCTTTTCTTTTTCTGTTCTGTTCTGTTTCTGTTTCTTTCTGTTCTTTTCCTGTTCTGTTCTTTTCTGTTTCTGTTCTGTTTTGTTTTTCTGTTCTGTTCTGTTTCTTTTCTGTTCTTTTCTGTTCTTTTCTTTCTCTGGTTTTCTTTCTTTTCTGTCTGTTATGTTCTGTTTCTGTTCTTCTTTCTGTTTCTGTTCTTTCCTGTTCTTTTCTTTCTTTTCTTTTCTTTTTCTTTTCTGTTCTTTTCTTTTTTCTGTCTGTTCTCTTTCTTTTCTTTTTTCTTTCTGTTCGTTTCTGTTCTGTTCTTTTCTTTTCTTTTCTTTTCTTTTCTGTTTTTTTCTGTTTTCTGTTCTTTCTGTTCTTTTGTCTGTGCATTTTTTTCTGTTCTGTTCCTGTATGTTACTTTTCTTTTCTTTTCCATGTTCTTTCTGTTCTGTTCTGTTTGTTCTTTTTTCTTTTTCTGTTCTTTCTTTTCTTTTTTCTTTTCTGTTCTTTTCTGTTCTTTTCTTCTGTTTCTGTTTCTGTGCTGTTCTGTTCTGTTTGTTCTTTTCTGTTTCTGTTCTTTCTGTTCTTTTTGTTCTTTTTTCGTTCTGTTCTTGGTTCTGTTTTCTTTCTTTTTCTTTTTTTCTGTTCGGAAGGGAAGGCGGGGTTTCTCTGTTGTTCTGTTTCTTTTCTGTTGTTTTCCCTCTGTTCTGATTCTTCCTGTTCTGTTCTTTTTAATTCCTGTCTTTTCTTCTGTTCTGTTCTTCTGTTCTTTCTGTTCTTTTTCTTTTCTGTTCTGTTTCTTCTTTTCTTTTCTGTTTGTGTTATGTCTGTTCTGTTCTTTTGTTTTTCTTTTCTGTTCTTTTCTGTTCTGTTCTGTTTCTGTTCTGTTCGTTCTTTCTTTTTTTGTTTTTTCTTTTTCTTTTCCTTCTTTCTGTTCTTTCTGTTATGTTCTTTTTCTGATTCTGTTTCTATTCTTTTATTTCGTTCTTTTGCTTTTATGTTCTGTCTTTCGTTCTGTTCTTTCTTTCTGTTAGGCTGTTATGTTCTGCCCGTTGTGTTTCTTTTTCTGTTCTGTTTCTTTTCTTTTTCGTTTTTTCTGGCGTTTCTGTTCTGTCTGTTCTGTTCTGTTCTGTTCTGTTCTGTTCTGTTTCTTTTGTTCTTTGTTTCTTTTTCTTTTTTCTTTGTTCTGTTCTGTTCTGTTCTTTCTTTTCTGTTTCTTTTTTTTCTTTTCTTTTGTCTGTTCTGTTCTGTTCTTTTTGTTCTGTTCTTCTGTTTCTGTTTCTGTTCTGTTCTGTTCTTTTGTTCTGTTTGTTCTTTTTCTTTTCTTTTCTCTATGTTCCTGTTTTTCTGTTCTTCTGTTCGTTATGTTCTGTTCTGTTCTGTTCTTTTCGTTTCTGTTCTTTCTGTTCTGTTTTTTGTTCTTTTCTGTCCACTGTTTTTTCTTTCTGTTCTTTTTTATGTCTTTTCTGTTATGTTCTGTTGCTGTTCTTGTTTTTTCTTTTCTTTCTTTTCTTTTTTTTCTGTTCTTTTCTTTCTTTTCTTTTATGTTCTTTTCTGTTCTGTTCTGTTCTTTTCTGTTTCTGTTCTGTTTTTTCTGTTCTGTTCTGTTCGTTCTTTTCTTTTCTTTTCTGTTTCTTTTCGTTTTGTTCTGTTCTTTTCTGTTCTGTTCTGTTCTGTTTTCTTTTTCGGTCTTTGTCTTTTTCCTTTTCTGTTCTTTTCTGTTCTGTTCTGTTCTTCTGTTCTTTTCTGTTTGTTCTGTTCTGTTTCTTCTGTTCTGTTCTTTTCTGTTTTTTTTCTGTTCTGTTCTGTTCTGTTCTGTTCTGTTCTGTTAGTTCTGTTCTGTTCTTTATTCTGTTCTTTTCTTTGCTATTTCTGTTCTGTTCTGTTCTGTTCTGTTCTGTTTCTGTTCTGTTGGATGTTCTGTTCTTGTTTTTCTTTTGTTCTTTCTTTTCTGTGTTCTGTTCTGTTGTTCTTTATTTCTGTTTCTTTCTTTTCTTTTCTGCTCTGTTCTTTTCTTTTTTTCTGTTCTTCTTTTTTTTTCGTTCTGTTCCTGTTCTTTCGTTCTATCCTTTTCTGTTCTGTTCTGTTCTGTTCTGTTCTTTCCTTTCATCCTATTCTATTATTACTCTTTTATTTGAACCTTTATTTTATTTTATTTTATTTCAATGCTGTTATGCGTCATTGTGTTCTTTTCTATTCTTTTCCAAATTCTATTAGTACAAATATTGTAATAATATTTTGTTTTTTTTGATTTCGCTATTTTAGATTCTATTCTTTTCTGTAGTTTTTTAGGTTTTTATTTTTTTTGTATATATTGATATTTTTTTCTCTTTATTTTATTTACGTATTTTAGATTCTGTTCCATTGTATTCTGTTCTATGTCAGTTTTTGTGTTTTATTAAATTAAATTTAACATTTGTATTATTGATCCATTTATTTTCTGTTTTAGCTTATTTTGTTTTTATTTCTGTTTAGTTATTTTAGATTCTGTAATGTTCCTCCATTGGTCTATTTTCTTTTCTATTTTCACATGCTTTTATTTGAAGTTCTATTTTATTCCTATTCATTTATTTCTGTTAGAAATGTACTATTTGTATGATTTGTTGTTTTTTATTCCACACCAATAACGTTTGCATTTTATTGTCTCACATGATCGAGTACTTGATTCTGTTCTGTTTTACTCTATTCTCGTCTACAGTGTGTGTTTTCCTGTTTTTACTATGAAGTGCATTCTATCCTGTGATGTTTGATTCTTTTCTATTTAATTCCGTTTCCTGTTTGTTTAAATTCATTTCCTGACCTGAAGAAAGTTCCAGTATTATTGTTTTGCCCTGTTTCATAATTCTTATGACTGTTGTGAGAAAAAGGCTTTGACCCTGCTGACTGACATCTGAAAGAAAGGACTACACACACACACACCACACACGCACGCACACACACACACAACACACACACACACATACCACAACACACACATTTGGCAGGAAATCTGAGCAGTATTATACCCTGCTTATGTTTTATTCTCAGAGGACTAAACTGTCAGTTTAAACAAGGTTTTAAACTCCAGATGGTTTTAAACAGGGGATAAAATTACTATTCTATTCTATTCTATATTCTATTCTATTCTATCTATTTTCTATTCTATTCTATTCTATTCTATCTATTCTATATTCTATTCTATTCTATATCCTATTCTATATCTATTCTATTCTATTCTATTTCTATCTTCTATTCTATTCTATTCTATTCTATTCTATTCTATTCTATCTATTCTATTCTATTATTCTATTTATTCTATATATCTATTCTATTCATTCTATTCTATTATTCTATTCTATTATTCTATTCTATTCTATATCTATTCTATCGATTCTATTCTATTATTCTATTCTATATCTATTCTATTCTATTCTATTCTATATCTATTCTATTCATCTATTCTATTCTATTCTATTCTATATTCTATTCTATCTATTCTATTCTATTCTATTCTATATTCTATCTTTCTATTCTATTCTATTCTATATCGATTCTATTCTATATTCTATTCATTTATATCTATTCTATTCTATTCTATTCTATTCTTCTATTCTATTCTATTCTATTCTATATTCTATTCTATTCTATATTCTATTCTATTCCTATTCTATTCTATTCTATTTCTATTCTATTCTATTCTATTCTATATATATTCTATCTATTCTATTCTATTCATTCTATTTATTCTATTCTATCTTATTCTATTCTATTCTATTCTATTCTATTCTATTCTATTCTATTCTATTCTATTCTATATTCTATTTCTATTCTATCTATTCTCCTATTATATCTCTATTCTATTTCTATTCTATTCTATTCTATTCTATTCTATTCTATTCTATTCTATTCTATTCTATCTATCTATTCTATTCTCTATTCTATTCTATATCTATTCTATTCTATCTATCTATTCTATTCTATATCTATTCTATTCTCTATTCTATTCTATTCTCTATCTATTCTATTCTATTCTATTCTATTCTATCTCTATTATCTATTCTATTCTATCTCTATTCTATCTCTATTCTATATATTTCTATCTATTCTCTATTCTATTCTATTCATTCTATTCTATTCTATTCTATCTATTCTATATCTATCTATTATATTATATTCTATTCTATTCTATTCATATTCTATTCTATTCTTATCTCTATTCTATTAATAGTTTATATCTTATTCTATTCATCCTATTCTATTCTATTCTATTCTATTCTATCTATCTATTCTATTCTATTCTATTCTATTCTATATTCTATTATCTATTCTCTATTCTATTCTATTCTATTCTATTCTATTCTATTCTATTCTATTCTATTCTATTCTATTCTATTATTCTATTCTATTCTATTCTATTCTATTCCTATTCTATTCTATTCTATTCTATTCGATTCTATTATATTCTATTCTATTCTATTCTATTTCTATCATTCTATTCTCTATCCTATTCTATTCTCTATTCTATTCTATTCATTCTATTCTATTCTATTCTATTCTATTCTATTCCTATTCTATTCTATTTTCTATTCTATTCTATTCTATCCTATTATTCTATTCTTATTTCTATTCTATTCTATCTATTCTATTCTATTCTATTCTATTCTACTTCGATTCTATTCTATTCTTATTCTATTCTATTCTATTCTATTTATCTATTCTATTCTATTCTATTCTATTCATTCTATTCTATTATTCTATCTATTCCAACGCTACGATTCTATTCTATTCTTCTATTATTCTATCTATTCTATTCTATTCTATTCTATTCTATTCTATTCTCTATTCTATATTCCTATTCTATTTCTATCTTCTATTCTATTATTCCTATTCTCTATTCCTATTCTATTCATTCTATCTCATTCTATTCTGTTTATTCTATTTCTATTATTCTATTCTATTATTCTATTAATCCTATTCTATTCTAATTCTATTATATGTCTATTCCACCTCTATTCTATTCTATTCTGTCTTCTTCTATTCTATTCTATTCTATTCTATTCTATTCTATCTCTGTTCATGATTTGTATTCTATTATCTTTTGCTTTAAATGTATTAGATAGTTTAGATTCTATTCTATTCTAATTAATTCTCCTTTATTTTAATTATTAGTTTTTATATTTGATTCTATCCTTTATTCTATTCTATTTCATTCCCTTGTATTATTTATTCATTAAATATTTTATATTCTTTTCTATCCTATATTCTATTCTGTTCTAGTATATTCTAGTTCATTCTTCTTTGTTTTCAATTATTTTAGATTCTATTTTATTTTAATCTAGTCTAGTCTTTTCATCTTCTTTATGTTTTTCTGTGTTTTTTTTATTCTGTTATATGATTAAACTTTGGTTTTATTGCTGGGCCCCTGAGTAAGGCCCTTAGCTCTAAATAGCTAAGTTGGATGAATAAGAGAGTTAAATGTAAGTCACGCTGGATAAGTGTGTCTGCCAAATACTGAAAATGTTTTTCATTCTGTTGTGCTGTATTTCATATTCTGCAGCTCTTTGTTAAGCGGTGCTCTATGAACCGGGGACAGAGTAATATGGAGTAATGATTAAATGTGTTTCATAAAGAAAGCCGTCGCCTTCATGTTCCAGAAAGATAATTCCCATATTCAGAAAAACAAATCCGCTCAGCGTCTGTAGGCCACAGCTGCTATTTCTGTCCACTGTGTTTATGCATTAAACTGTTTCTAAACCAGGCTCAGGTCTACGGGGCGGCAAGTTGGGCCAGGCCCACCCGGTCACATGGTTTGCCCTGAAAGAAAAACTGTAAAAAAAAAAAAAAGTTTGTCTTATCATGTACATACATGTATATCATTTTTATACATAAATATTTTTTTTTACATTTTTGCTGAAATTTATATTTTAAAGAATATAAATGTAATAAAATTATATTTATCCTCAGTTTTCTTACTTACTAACACCGCACCCCCCTGACCACCCCCACAAAATTTTCTGTGCCTCTCTTCATTACCGAGACCTGTTCTAGCCATGTCTGAAGACACCACAAAACGTTTTTACATGTATTCTACAAGGATGTGGCCTGAAAAACAGAAACACACACACACACACACACAGTGGATTCAGAAGACACAGCTCACTGAATTAAAATGAAAGTTTAGTGTCATTTTTACGACCTCACGTCACCGGGATCTCAACTTGAATATCGTGTGACTTAATCGGTTAAATTTCTACCTGGAAAAGATTTTTATCATTTTTCCAGTAAGTGATGACAGCGTGCTTAGCATTAACGTCAGAGACCGACCTTTAACTACACACAACACAATCTCCCTCAAACTTCCCTTAAGGAATTTATGCAGGTTTTAGTGCGGGTTCAGAAGAATTGCTCAAATCACTGAGCACCTGGTTTTATCCAAATAAAAACTAAGTTTATAATTAACTTTAAAAAACGAGCCAAAAACACAAATAGACATTAAAATCAAGCTGTTATTAAACATCTCTGGTCAGGATTTTCAACTTTGTCTCTGGTGGCTGATGCTAGAAAATTTCTTTGGGGGGGGGGGGGGGCAAACAAACTGTTAATAATGCAGGACTGTAATTAGCCAATGGTAATGATGTAACATTACTGCTAGGGGCAGTGGTGGCTCAAATGTTTAAGGCGCTGAGTTGTTGATTGGAAGACCAGGAAGACCAGGATTCAAGCCCCATCAAGTCTGCCACTGTTGGGTCCTTGAGCAAGACCCTTAAACCCTTCTGCCCCAGAGACGCTGTATCATAGCTGACCCTGCACTCTACCCCAAAAACTTACTAACATCACTATACGTTGTACAGTATAATCATGTAAATGACAAATTGAATTTAAATTATATGTTAAAAAATGCAATAAATGTAGAATGAATCAGCAAATTTGAGTTTAATATGTGTTTATTATTAGTGATCAAGTAAAGATAATTGGTCAAATAATTCAGCCATTTATATTTAACCAATATAATTTGTATTTATTCAAAGATAAAGGTTGTAATACTTATGTTGTCCACTAGAGGCACTCAAAAGAAAAAAACAATAAAATCTAATTACAGCTTAAACTCAAATCACAATAGTTTGTGAACCTGAATACACACACACACACACACACACACACCACACCCATTAAATGATTTATTAAATATATTAATATGTAACTATATAACTTTTACAGTGTACGAATGTAAATGAAATAAATCTTTTAAGTCACAAATCCAGCATTCATCAAAAAGAATATTATATTCGAATTGTTCATTCAAAATTTAGAAAATGGCTTTTGGAATATAATTAAAAACTGCAGCTACTTTTTTTATTATTTAAACAAACAAATCAACAAATAACAACAAAATGTGAATGCGAGAAAACAACTACTCTATTAAAAAAAAGAAAGAAATTAGTGACAATCTTTGTTTATTATTATAAGAGTTATGTGTACTTTTACATTTCAAAATGATTATCCTAATTTATATAAGAAATAAAGGTAGAAAATGTACACTCACTAAAGGTCAACTAACATTAAAACCAAAAACAACAAGGGAAACTCTTTTGTTATGCAAATTATATTTAAAATATATCAATAATATTAATTATATAGTTTGTGAGAGATGAGAATAACTAACTAACCAACAAGAAATGATTAAATGTTGCTGGTTATGATAATATTATATATGCTGTTTATAGACTATTATTTATTATTAAAGAAAAAAACAATAAGTCATAAACATTAATAATCAAGATTTAACTAAATAAAATAGCTTACTGATTTAAATGATTTTCTTTTAATTGTTAACTTTAAAACATAAAAATAAGAGAGAGAGAGAGAGAGAGAGAGAGAGAGAGAGAGAGAGAGAGAGAGAGAGAGAACAGTGATTTCTGGCTGTTTTAGGAATTTAAGAAATGTGTTTCCTTTCCTGTTCGGAAAAATGAGCAGGATTCTAACACACAGCTGTGTATGCAGCGCCGCTCAGTGGTCAGAACAGCACACTACACCACGCTACACAATCTCACCGTGTCACCCCAAACACAGTAGAAAAAAAAATATTTACATTTACAGCATTTATCTCTTTATACAACTGAGCAATTGCGGATTGAGGGCCTTGCTCAGGGGCCCAGCAGTGGCAGCTTGGTGCTGCCCGGTCTTTCTGGTAGCAGTCTCAGCACCTTAATCACTAATCACATTATTAATAATTGTGACTTTAAGGACAACATGAATTAAAATTCTAAATAAATAATCCTAAAGACTAAAAAGGGACAAACGCAGGTAACCAACCAGAAATGACATTCAGATGGGTTTTTTTCCATAAAGCCATTAAACCTGAGCAACTGGATTTAAACCATAAAACCCCAAAATATATTGAGGTTAAAATATAAAACTTAAACGTTTAATTTCTGAAATATGAAAGGATCATCCAGAGGTTTTTTTACCACACACACACACACACACACACACACACACACCACAACACACACAATCACTATCAGTCCCATGATCATCGTTATCGCCCCACACTGCAAAATCCTGGATTCTGATTGGCCAGAAGGTGATCAGGGATTTTTTTTATCCCTTTATTGTTGTATTATTATCTTTATATGTGTAAATATATTGAATAAATCATATTGTAAATCAGTTTGGAGTGTAATAATAAACAATAAACACTTTCTGTGGTCATCGTCTTCATTTTTTAATCCATTTTTTTACAGAGTAAAAACCAACAATGAAAACAGTGAGAGGATTTTTCCTTCTTTCACTTACAAAAGTAATTGATTTAAAAAATAAAACGTTACGAGTATCATAAATACAGACGATCTGAAACGATGGAAATACATCGGAGTGAAACATAAAAAAAAAAAAAAAAAAAGGTCTTCCGTATCTACTCAAAACTACAGGGGAGCCAATACTTCTGCAAAACAACACGGGGAGAGAAAGCTGAATGGGGGGGCATGATGGATAAAGAAACTGAATGAAGAGAACGGGGCAGAAAAGATGAGAGAGAAAAAAGTGAAGAAAGAACAAAGATGGAGGAAAGAAAAGATGAGAGGAAGAAAGAAAGGGAATGAAAAAAGAAATAGAGTGATGAGGGGGGAAAAAAAGAGGAGACTTAGAAGGGAGAAAAACCGAAAAAGGAGTGGGGAAGGAGATGAGGAAAGAGTTTTAACCACACTACACTTAGAAACGCATGTGTTTTGTGTGTGTGTGTGTGTGTGTGAGAGAGAGAGCAGAGTTGATAGATTAAGTCCAGGTCACACTTCATCTTCATCATCAGGCTGAATAATCCTGTACACACACACACAGACACACACAGAGAGAGACATTAACTAAATGAGTCAAATAAATTCTAACATGTGACCAGATTCGCCGCTATTATTCAACTTTTAAACTGCACTCTGTGGTCTAAGCTCCGCCCACTGACATCACTGGTCTCTGACATCACTTGAGACCAGGAAAGTTTTGGGGTCGATTTGGAGACCGGATACGGGCACCGACTTAGGACTTTTTTCAGACCTGATCGGGGCTCCGGCGTCGGCGAGAAATCGGTAACAGAACTGCAAAATACTGGATCCGACAGTGTGTGTGTGTGTGTGTGTGTGTGTGTGTGGTGTGTGTGTGTGAGATGCTGAAAACTTACCGCTCTGGGCTTTTTATTCATCTTCATGTCAAATCTACAAATAGAAAAATCACAAGAAAAACAATTAACTGTGTTTAAAAGAGGAAAAGAAAAAAACACCACACATCTGTCTGTCTGTTTGTCTGTCTGTCTCGCCTCATCATCTCAGCTGCTAAAAGTATAAAAGGAGACATGCAGAATTAAAAAAGCGGCACTATAAAACTGACTACGGTTCATCCACTGACTTACAAAAAAACAAACTAAGCAAAAAGAAGCACAAACACGACATCGTTCCAAACAGACCGTCCCGCTAAAGAAAAAAAGAAATGATAGATGACTAAAAGAGAAGATGAGAGAGGAAGAGCAGGAAGAGGAGGAGGGGAGGGGAGGAAGGTGCAGGAGAGACGGAAGTTTAGACTTACTCAAAGTCATAATCGAACATGGCGGAGGGGCTGCGGGGCAGCATTAATGAAAAGAGAGAGAGAGAGAGAGAGAGAGAGAGAGAGAGATGTTAGTACACTAGACTGACATTAATGTGGTTCCGTCCTAAATCAGTAAAAAACCTGGAGGTGAAACAGGACATTTATCCGGAAGGACCTACATTAATCTTCTTTTTTTATCCTAATGAACGTTTGAGGGCCTTGCTCGGGGGCCTTGCTCGGGGGCCCGGCTGGGTGGTGCTGAAAATTGAACCAAATAATATTCTGATCAACATTCTGATGCACACCACCACCACCACCACCTCCACTGAACTACCGCTTTAATTTAAACGCTGCTTTAATGGTTAAAACACAATACAGTATCGATTAATCGCTAATCATGTTAAACAATCGCACAAAGCGGAACAGGAACACCGCCGTTTCCATGGATACGAGAAACCTTAGGAAATTGTTCTACCTGGAAGCCGCCGTTAGGTAGAACCATGACGATGAGCCCCGCCTACCAGGACCGGCTAAACACTGGATTTTCTAAACGATTTGAAGTTTACGGCGCTCTTGATTACATCACTTTTCTGTTTTTGTCGAGACTTTATGTTTTTGCTGAATAAAATCAGTGATTGGTTGATTTACATGTCAGTCAGACGCTCCTTAAATGGTAAAAACATCGATACAGCAAATTATCGCAACAGAACGTCGGATTCCTCTTCCTACCAAACATTTCAGTAACTAGGACAGTTTTGGGAGACTTTCGAGGACATTTGTTTACTTGATTCTTCAGATGAATCATGTTCGTTCTGTGGAGTCGACTCTGAATCTTTCAGCTTAACTCTTAAGACTACAGTATAAACCGTAAGCGTGTCATCATGACGACGGATGTCCGGATGTTAGTTAGTGATGATGTAATTTGCGGTACCTGTGCCGGTTCTTGTTCTTGCGTTTCTTGTGGCTGCTGTGGTGACCCGTGTTAGTGGAACTGGAGGACGACGCGGCTTTCTGGGGTTTCAGGTCCTGCAGCGCTCCGTCTGGATCCTCCACCTCCTCCTGACCCGGCTCGTTCTCCTGATTCTGCAGGTCAGGTGACGCGTCGCTCTCCGTCCCGCTGCCTGCCTCGCCTGGACACACACACACATCACATCTGCACTTCGCGCTCTAAAACAAACCCTGCACTTGAGCACACCATGCACTAATGCTGAAAAACCCACACACACACACACACACACCGCACTCTAACTGATGCTCACCAGTAATCCGACTTACGTTTTTCATTCATGTGATCAGGGACACCCCCGAGAGCACACACAGCCTGAAAAAAAAAGAGGGGTGGGGAAAGTCAGGGGTTACTACGTTTCCTATCTCGCTCTCTCTCACACACACACACAAACACACATTATTAAAGCTTTGATAGTGAAGCAGGTGTACTGTAACCTGAGAGAGACGATCATATCACTCATTAATTCGTGTCATAAGAAGAGAAAGAGAAGAATCAACAGGGGGAACGAGAGAGAAAGAGTGATAATAGAGTGAAAGGAGTGAAAGTGAGATAAGAGAGAGTGAGTGAAAGACAGAGGGAGGGAGGGAGAGGGAGAGAGGGAGGGAGAGAGGGAGTGAGACGGGGGTGAGACAGAGGGAGTGAGACGGGGGGTGAGAGAGAGATACTAACAGCCACTGATGTTACAGATGATTTACTAAACAGTCGCTCGGCCTCTTTGAACTTGCGGTTCCTCCTGTCTGTCTTACTGTTGGAGTTTCTGTCACAGGAAGAAAACGCAAGACATAAGAAGTGTGTGTGTGTGTGTGTGTGTGTGTGTGTGTGTGTGTGTGTGTGTGCGTGTCCAGAGCTTGTGTGTTTTGTTGAGTTCCTCACTTCTGGTTTGTGAGATATCGGTCCCATCCCCTGATGATGTTGCCGTACATCTGCGTGTCCTCCAGGTAACTGCCTTCAAACGCATAGATCTGTCTCTCTAAATTCACCAGAGTCTCCTGCTCCACAGCACACCGAGAAAAGAGTGAGACCAGAGTGAGACGGGAGCGGGAAAACAGTAAGAGAATATCTTGCTTTTATCTTACTCTCGTCCCACTGTTTCTTCGCTTTTGTCTCACTGTTTCCTCGCTTTGGTCTCAGCAAGAGTATGACAAGAGTGAGACGAGAGTGAGAAAATAGTGAGACAAAAGGGATCTGATTAAATACCGGTCTCAATCTGTGCAAATATATTTAAAAAAATGAAATTGAAAAAAGGAAATCGATGAACTTAAATACTTTTTATTTATTGTTATTATTTTGTTATAATATATTTGGCTTGATGTACTTTTTAAATGAAACCCCAATAAATTCCTGATTTTTAATTATGGTTTTCTTCTTATTATTTGTTATAAAATAAAGATTTTTTTTAATGTACCCTATTGATAAAATATATAATAAGTAAAATAAAAGGCGTGTTTGATTTTAGTCTATAGCTAGTGCACTACATAGGACACACCCAATACACAGGAAGTGGTGTTTTACCCTAAATAGGGAGAATTACTCGGTTTGGGACGCGTCCGCACTGTTAGCTTAAGCGCTAACAAACATGTTAAGCTAACAATACTTTATTTTGCAGCTGATCGACGTTACTGATTATAACAACTATACCAAGAAAAATAAATAAATATACTGTCTTATTGTCCAAATAAATACATTTATTTATTTATTCTAAAACCCCGTTATACGGCTTAACCGCCAAACCCTGGGCTGACTTCCAAACAGCGCATGCCCGCCTACATATGCGCCCTACATGGAGCCAAAATATCAACCTACGTAGTGCACTTAACATCCTTAAGATGAACATTTGGGACACGGTCCCTAGTGAGGCTCCAGTACGTTCGCTAATGCTAATGTTAAATTATTTATCGCCACTTTACACAGTTGTAACTGCAAGACTGTAATATAATATTAAATATAGGTTTTACCGCGAGCTCTTGTTTCCTCTTGACGAGATCCGAAAGCTCACGGCGCGTGTCGGGAATCTGTGGTGGAGTCGCTTTAGCATGCATAGCCATGATGAACGGCTGGCCAACAACAACAAACAAGATGGCGACGGGAAAGGGGCATTATCCTATACTGCGCACTGGTTGCATATGGCATCCCAAGGACCCCTCTGGTAGCCATAGCGTGTGCCTGCATTAAATTGATACGCCACTAATTTAAATTAAATTGTATTTCTGTCAATTATATACGGTTATAACTTTATTCACAAATGCAAATCAGTATAAAAAACCTAATTTTAGTCATTTTAATTATTTATATCGGGCCTGTTGTCATCGTGGCCCTTAAAACAATTTTTAGTTGTATAAATAAAGTATGAAAAGCTTAAAATGTAAATATAAAGAATGCTTCTTGTTTGTTGTTAAATATCTGTGTCGTGTATATTTTATCTATGTGTTTTAGTTAATTAAAGTACAAACCAAAAGTACATTTAAAGTCAAGTTGGGTCCTAAAACGTCAGCTTTTATTTTACCAATCAGACTGCTAGCGGAAACCAGGGGGTGTAGAAAGTGACAGCTTCATAACCTGACCCTACACCAGTTTTTAATAACCAGCAGGCGGCGCTACAGTTCTGTTAAATTCAGGTTTTGCTCTGAACGTTGAAACAGCTCCAGTGACGTCCTACCATGGCAACAGCATGTTACTCTGTGTGAGTGACCGCAAGAAACTAATCAAAACTGCGGGAAAGTCGCTCACGTGCGCGGTAAGACTGATAAAACCCCGTATTTAATACATAAATAAATAAAAAATAAATAAATATTTATGTGTTTTTATCATAGACAGCAGACTCCTGTTTGTTTAATTAAAAATACATTTAAATGATAGGATTACTGACATCAGCGCGTGCGGGTTTTTATATATAAAATAAAGAACAATTTAAATTATATATTAAAATATATAGATTATTCATGTTTATCAATAAATACAGTTTATTATAACAAAACGACCGACACGTCTGTCTCGGTCCGTAGCTGTCTGTCCTCGGGTCTATTTCTCTGTGTAATATCTTCCGTCTTCTGTCTGTATCGGTCGTGTCCTGTCGGATCGTCTGTCTTCTGTCTGTATCTTTCTGTTTCTCTGGCTGTATCTGTCGTATCTGTCTGTTTCCTTTGCTCTGGCGTATCTGTCTTTTCCTGTATTTCTCTGTCTTATAATTTTTTTCTGTCTGTATCTGTCTGTCTCGGCTGTACTGTCGGGGTTTCTCTGTACTGTATTTTGTCTCTCTACCTAGGTATTGCTCTGTCTGTCGCATGTTGTCTCTCTTTTTATTGAGTTCTGTCTGTCTTTTCGCATCCGTTTCTTTGGTCTCCCTTTTATATTTCTTTCTCTTTCTTCCTGTTCATTCGTTCGTCTTTCTGTTATGCATAATAGTGGAGCGGGCGAGGTGAAATAGAGAGAGAGTGTGGTTGGAGAGAGAGAGGAGAGAGAGAGAGAGTGTGGTGTGTGTGAGAAAGAGAAGAGAGAGGGGGTGGGGGGGTGTGTGTGTGAGAGAGAGAGAGAGAGAGAGTGTGTGTGAGAAGAGAGAGAGAGAGTGTTGTGTGTGTGGTGTGAGAGAGAGAGAGAGAGAGAGTGTGTGTGTGTGTGAGAAAAGAGAGAGAGCGAGAGAGTGTTGTGTGGTGTTGTGTGTGTGAGAGAGCGAGCGAGGGTGTGTGTGTGGAGAGAGAGAGAGTGGTGGTGTGTGTGTGGTGTGTGTTGTGTGAGAGAGAGAGAGAGTGTGTGTGTGTGTGTGGGTGTGAGAGAGAGAAGAGATTGTGTGTGTGAGAGAAGAGAGAGAGTGTGTTTGTGTGTTGTGTGTGCGTGTGTGTGTGAGAGAGAGATGAGAGTGTGTGTGTGTGTGTGTGTGTGTGAGAGAGAGAGAGACAGAGTTCCTGTTTATTACACATATAAAACTCTTCCTGAGACTGATGAAATTTTAAAGAACAGTGGTGGGTGTGTCGGTATGTGTGTGTGTATGTGTTGTGTCTGTTTGTGTGTGTGTGGGTGTGTGTGTGGGTATGTGTGTTTATAAAAAGCAGTCTGAGTTCCTGTTCTCCTCTTTTCCCACCAAAGACCAGACTTGACCATCAGTAAATGGGGAAGGGGTCAACTTCAGGCAAGCTCTTTACACACTCGTGGTACAGTTACCTCACACACACACACCACACCACCATACTGTCTGACTGAATTATTTGAATTGTTCAGTAACATCAGGTCCATAATTTTTTTTCTTTTTCTATTCGTTCTTTCTTTTTTCTGTCTTTAAAAATTTTATAAATAACTTTTTTTTTTTTTTTATTTCTGTAGAATGAGAATTCCGGTCCAGGCTTGTATTTGTCCCACACGTCCGCCGAAACCTGCAGTCCGTCCATCTCCAGGAAAGGAACCTGTGGCTTTGCGTCGAAGGTGAGACTCCTCACAGCAAAGGAATGTCCACAGCGTTCTCTTCACCGCAGACACATGACAGGACGTCATCAGTGTCCACATCCACGTCCTCTCATGATCCTGACCCCCCGCCTCATCAGACTCCGCAGTGTCTCGCTTCACACTCTTCACACTCTTTGTGTGTTTGTTGTTTTTCTCTTTAGACTTTCAGAGTCAACTGTAAATCGCAGAGAGAATCTCCGGCTCCCAACACCTACAACCTGCAGAGCTCTCTGCTCCGACAGCACGACTTCAACCGCAGAGTCTCCAGAGCTTTCCACCCGCCCATCGCCCCTCACACAGCCGACACACCCCGCAAATCTCCGGCACCCAACCACTACAACGTAAAAGCAGCAAAAAACAAAAACGAAAAACTGCTACACAGGAAGTGATGTAAAATGTAGTAAAAAATATAATATAACTCTTAAATTTGTCGTAAATCAATGTGATTCCTAACCAACTTCTGATGTTGAGGAATTTTATTCAATTTGAATTTTGACAAACGTGTCAATAAAAATAAAAATAGAACAGAATGTGGTGAAAGAGAACAGACCACAAAGAATTAAATGGAGTTAAAAGTCATCAAATAAAATAGAATTTGAACGGAATAACTTTATTTCTTCTTGTGTAAAATCTGAGATGTATTTAAAGGGGAAGTGCTAGCCTAGTGGTTAAGGTGTTGGATTGCTAATTGGAAGATCAGGGTTTGATTCCCAGCACCACCAATTTATCACTGTGGGCCCCTGAGTAAGGCCCTTAATCCCCAATTGCTCAAATGCTGTAAATGTAAATACTACGCAGTTGCTGTCATGTGACTTTGCTGGTGAATTTATAAGATTGTGTGTGTGTGTGTGTGTGTGTGTGTGTGTTGACAGGTGTGTTACAGTGGAGTGGAGGTGAACTCAGTTGTATCAGCTCAGGCCGCTTTTCTGTCCAAAACAAGACGCTGCAACATTTATCCTTCTGCAACGACCGGACCATCGCCATGTCAGATTACATCACCACATTACATCACCACATTACATTACATCACCCCACCTCACTATACCGGCTCTAAGATTACAATATGTAACCTCGGTTCCCTGAGGGAGCGAGACGCTGTGTCGCAGCACCATTGAAACAGTTTTTTGTGTATTTGTGTGTAATCACAGCAACCGAAAATAAGATGTCATGCGAGGTGAAGTGCATAGAAAGTGATGCTGGCGGTATGGACACAATCACTAGGCTTTTATGCGTGCATGCTGTGGGGAACCAGCCTGCGGCGCCACGTAATTCACAGTCCTGGACATGCACGTTGTAATGGCCGCCAGTCGGTTAAGAAGTAGAGAATGATGGAGCACCTGAACATCAGATCACCCTACTTAGGGGCCTACTTAGAGCAAGTTGTTGGGCTTCACACGCACCCCTGCTTGAGTCCCCATCTGATGTGCAAAGCCATTCGAGCAGGTACGAGGGATGAAGCACCTGAGTCATCGTTTACCATCGTCTGCCTTTCAGGGTCAGGACTCTTTCGCAGGATGACAGCAGATTGTCCTGATAGACCAGTAGCACCGCCATAAGCCGAGCCTGCAGGCGGCAGATAAGAGATGGAAAGGCCCACCTCAGACCCCTTTGCTATCTCTACCTGCAAACCCAGCGCCCTCCACCTGCGCCTCGACTACACCAGGGCCTGAGCCGCAGGGAGTCCACAGCTGGACAATCTCCTTAGTTTTCCGATTGCCGTGATTACACACAGGCTTTAAGACTGAAGCCACACAGGAAGTGTTCCCATTGCATTGCAACGTAGCCCGAGAGCCCAGAGGGGAACATAACATTACACCACCTCACTATACCACAACGTTACACTTCTACACTAATACCACCAAATGTATACCACTAATGTACACAAGCTTACTATACCACCAAATTACACCACCAGACTATAGCACTACATTCCACCATTACATTACGTAACCACATTGACCCACCTAAACACACACCACCCCTACATTACCGTAACCCTCTCCTCACTTCCAATTTACAATACTAACCCCTCAACACGGCATTACACAACCTAACCACACCCACATTACACCGCCACCAAATTACCCCACCACATTCCACAAATACATTTTTATCACCATAACATTACAACACCAAATTACTAAGTTACTGCCATATGGACGTACCTGTCTACTTTTTAAAAAATGAAATCGAGCACAAAAAACAAGCAATATGTGAACAGACCCTTACACCACCTCACCACCAAATGACACCACCACATTTTACCATCTTTTCTTCAGCAGCACTGTGTCTCTTTCTTCCTCTCTCCTCACTGCAGGCCAGTACAGCATAAAAGACACAGCATTACAGAAAAACCCCAAAGTACCCTTGTCCTGCTTCAAGTCCACTTCCGCCAGGATTCAGACTCCAGTAAGGGGCGAAGGCCCGGGTCCAGCATCCTACAGTCCTTATACATCTCCAGAACCTGTCAAGAGGACCATCTTACCGTATGTGTATTTTACAAATACACACAGGTATCAGGGTTCGGATACACTTTCAGCCATGTTGCATGTGTATGTGTGTGTCTTAGGAGAAGACATTATTTGGGTCTCGCAGCTCCCCCCCTTATTCCACCTAAAGACCCCCCAGTGCCTGGACCGGGTCACTATGACATTGTGAGCTACACCAGACCTCCAAAACATCTTATGAGCAGCGCTGCGTTAATGACTAGCACACGCAGAGGGACGCATGCCACCAGAGGACACCGCGTCCCGGGACCAGGTGAGGCGCTAACATAAATTTCTGCACGTTGTTTCTTTTGATGTGTCATAAGGAACATCAAACAAACGTTTTACAAATGTAATGTTAAGCTATTGTGTGTTATAGAAGTTGCCCCATTTTTTTTATCTTTTAGGTTCCTATGAGCCAGGGGTCCCTACAAAGCGCCCGTTTTTATACAATCGTACCAACATGTGGATCCCAGGGTAGAGACAAGCTTTAAGGAGAAAGACATCACCACACTGCAGTCCCTGTTTATGGGATACAGACGTTACAGCAAAGACTTTTAAACAGAAATGTTTTTTTCAGAATTTGAGCCGTATATAGGCATGTGCCATGAATTTATTACACATCGAACCATAAGTGACCGAACTGATCACATTTTATTTTTTAAAAGTGTTTACAAGGAAAAAGCAAATGGTGCAAAATTTTGCCTAAACCTGAGTGACTGTCTTACTGAAGAACTGTTGGACTAACTGGTGGATAACTGATTAAACTACTGCCCAAATATGTAACTAAATGGCCAAGTAACTGACTAACTGATGTACAAACTCTCCAACTGACTTATTAACTGATTAACCGACTGACTTACTAGTGTACCAAAGTAACTGACTTATTGAACGAAGTCATTGACAAATCAACTGAGTAACCGATTCTCTGACCATGTAACTGACCAGTTGAATGAGTAACATGAGTCATCTGAGTAAGCAATCAACTAGCTAACTGATAGGGTTGATTGACTCAATAACTTGTCTGACAAACTAACAGACACACTGACTAACTGAGCAACTAACCTAATGATGTACATAGGATTTTACTAGCTGATTAAATATGTACCGACTGACTTTTTACCTAACTAACTAACTGATTGACTGACTAAGTCTTTGACCAAAACACTTTCTCATTTTCGTTATGACTAACATTTTACCTAACTACTTGTAACTGACAAACTGACTGACTGATGTACAGAGGATTTTACCGAATACATACTGACTACTTAACTGGGTAACTGACTAACTGAGTAACTAACTGACCGAGTAACTGACTAACTGGCTAATATACCAACTTTTTTACCTAACTAACTGACTAAGTCTTTGACCAAAACACTTTCTTATTTTCATTATAACTACCTTTTTACCTAACTACTTGTTACTGACTAATTGACTGAGTAACTGACTGACTGAATCTCTGACCATGTAACTGACTGAATGAACGAGTAACTTGATTAACAACCAACTGTCTGAGCAACTAAATGGCTGACTCACTAACTTGACTGACAAACTAATAGCCAGACTAAGTAATTAACTAATTAACACACCATGTCAGTAACTGGTTAACTGACCTAACTAAGCTGTAAAAATAGCAGAGTGTCAAAGATTTGAAACATTTTGTAGCCAGTTGTTCATTTTGCGATAAATTAGCCTGTGGCTAATCATAGACTAACAGCTGAAGGAACGACTGAGACTAATTAACCCTATGTACCTGATTTAAAGCTGATCCTGGATCAGTCAGGCTGAGTAGGGTTATACGAGAGCCGTGTAATACACCGATCCTGGGTCAGTCTTGGAGCAGTGATGGAACATGAGCGCCGAGTTACAGCAGCTGTGGAGGAGTGACTAAGGGTGTGTGTGTGTGGGGGGGTGTTTAAATGTGAACAATGCAGCAGCACATGACCTTAAATACTTTCGATTATCCCAGCGCCCTACTAGAAAAGCCTCATGTTCCTGGATGTGTAACCATAACGTCTACTCTGGGGCATTGACCTCATGACCTCCTCCGTCTTCTCCTTTCCAGGAATGACTCATGTTTTCAGTTTAAAACCAGATCCCTTCA